>PVKB01000542.1:0-73250 GCA_004027205.1 Ctenodactylus gundi | reverse complement strand
TCATGAACAGAATGCCAACTGCACTAGAAAGAAAGGTAAGAATCAACAAATGGTACTACATGAAACTAAACTTTTGCACAGTGAAGAAAACAGGGTGAAGAGACAGCCCACAGGATGGGAAAGAATTTTTGTTAGTGATGTCTCACACAGAGGATTAATACCTACAACGTATAAAGAACTAAAAAATAAAACCCCCCAAATAAATGACCCCATTAAGAAATGGGCAAGTGAGGCTGATGGAATGGCACAGTGTTTAAAGTGCTTGTCTAGCAACAGCATAGCTCTGAGTTTGATTCTCTAGCACCACATAAACTGGGTGTGGTGTGCATGCCTGTAATCCCAGCACTGGGGAGCCTGAGGCAGGAGGACTGCCTTTAGTCCAAGGCCAGCCTGGGCTATTGGGTTAGTTCAGGACTATCCTGCAGTACAGAGTGAGACACTGTCTCAAAAAAAGAAAGAAAGAAAGAAATGAAAAGAAAAGAAAAAAAGAGAGGGGCAGGGTGGGGGAGGAAGGAGGGAGGGGCGGGTAAGGGGAGGGACAAAAGGAGAGTGGGAAAGGCCTTGTCACCTTGACAAGATACGTATGTGCACAAAATGCTCAACCTCATTTGTAAACCTTGAATTTTGCACGTATACATATCAATAAAATGTGGGGGAAAAAAGAAATGGGCACTGAAAGGAAACAACTATAACAACATTTTCAGAGGAGGAAATACAAAAGGTAATAGTACATGAAAAATGTTTAACATCTTTGGCCAGCAAAGAAATGCAAATCAAAAACAACATTGAGACTCCATCTCATTCCAGTGAGAATGGCTTACATTAAGAACTCAAAAAAAAAAAATGTTGGAAAACTGTGGGGGAGAAAGGAGCACTTCTACACTGTTGGTGGAACTGAAATCTGATTCAACCATTATGGAAAGCAATATGTAGATTTCTTAGAAGACTGAGAAGAGAAATCCCATTTGACCCACGTATAGCTCTACTGGGCATTTTCCCCAAAAGAACTGAAGTCACCTTATCATAATGACACATGTATATTCGTATTTACCCTGGAAACTGCCTACATGCCCATTAACACAGGAATGGATGAAGAAAATGTGGTATTTATATATATTAGATTATTATGCAGCCATAAAGAAATATAGGTATGAAGCATTTGAAGGAAAAGGAAGCCACCTTGAATCAATAATCTCCGTGACATAGATCTGAAACAAAAGATTGGGTTTCAAGTAATGTTTCTCATATGAGATTCCCATAAATACAGGCATAAAAAGATTCTAATTTAAGAGAGGGTAGGAAGAGAAGCGATGGACTTCTAGGAAAAGGAAGAGACACTGATAATGGGAGGAGAGGGAAAGGTGGTCAAATATGATATACATGGGCACAAATTTCCAAACGGTATATTAGCATGTTATTGAATCTGTAGTTCATTCATAGTCAAATAAAAAATTAATACATAATTCAAATAAGAATTTCTTACTTTAGACCACGAAAGATCAAGGAGATCAGCAGTGTGTCCTTTGTATTTGCAAAATGGCCGTTGCCGAAACGGTGCATTTTTGTCATCAGGGTCTTCCTCATTTCCACTGCATACCTATTTAGATGTAATGAGAAATTTTAAAAATGAAGTGTAAAAGTAGCAAGACAAAAGTTTCACAGTATTTCTATTCCACCCACCACACCTTTTCTCTCATCAGCTGGTATGAAGCCTATTAAACTTTTGAGCTACCAAAAGCAAATTATCCTTTACGCTGATGAACTATTAACTCTTCTTTTCATCTTAACTGAACAAACCAGGATCATTCTTGGAAAGATGTACCCTGTTGTTGGTATCTTTTCCATACCAGAGCCCCTCTTTGTCATTTTCTAAGCATGTGTTCCTTTGGGACTGGAGGAAACCTCAGCAGTGGGTAAATCATAATAGGTTCAAGCTAATTATGATTAGCTCATTCCCCTTCCCAATGATGACTGACTGAGGTGCAGACATGTGCTACCGTTTTCATCTATTAGACACAGAGAAAGTTTATAGGGGTGGGGAGAACAGGTAGAAACTTCTAAAGAGATCTCTTCACTCTTAAAAGGGGATTAGATAAGGGACCTTTCCTTTTCCTGACTATGAAGGTTGCTGCCTGCATGTGACACCTGTAGCAGCCATTTTAGGACCGCAAGCAGAAAAAGCCCAAGGGAACCAAACAGAACAAAGCAGGAAGACGGACCTCCTCTTGCATCCCTGATGGTATCACTGAGCACCTGGGTTAACCAAACCTGGAAAAGTGTACTGAAGACTTGCTTTCTCCTTGTTTCAGCCATTTTCATCTAGGTCTGTTACTTGAACAAAATCAAAAGCACCTTGATAAAGGCAGGCAGATAATAGTGCCATACATGTTTACTATGCATTTCGTTAGAACTTGCTTTTGTATTCGTCATTGGAGTGAGTCTTAGCATACTTTTAAAAGAGGTATTAATATTGGGAAGATGAAGAAATACAAAAAAACCTGAGGCACAGAGGGGTTAAAATAACATACTGAAGGTCACATGTGCATAGCAGAAGCAAAGGAAAGGTAACCCATCCAGTAGTAGAAGGGCAGATTTATCCCTCAACTGCCTCTGAAGATGTAGCATAGCAAAACTCCACAGTACTAGCTGAGTCTTGAGTATTTAGGGAAGGGTACATGAGATGAAGATGGAAGAAAAAGTTGATGAAGATATATGAGGTCTCTTATACTAAGAGATCAGGGAAGACAGGTACTTATGACCACGTACAAAGAGCCTCAAAACTGTGGCTTAAAAGTTTGGACCTAAAACAGTGGAGAGATAACTTACCAGTCTCAAAGGTAAAGAAAAAACATGACTAAACTGGTACTTTAGAAGGAGCACTCTAGACAAAGTCAAAGATGGTTTAAGAGAACAAGTGGAGGCAGGAAAGATGGTTTAGGTTTAAGTAATAATGACAGCTTAAAGTAGGACAGTGGCTACAGGGTAGATTTAAAAACTACTATTGTTTGTCTAGAAGTGTGTGTGTGTGTGTGTGTGTGTGTGTGTGTACACCTAGGGATGGACCTCAGGGCCTCATGCATGTCAGTCCAAAGCTATACTCTCAAAGTCTGTTTAGAACTTTATAGTTCATACAAGTATCTCACATCATCTATGGAGGTAGACCAACCATACAACACAAGATAATTTTATTAGCATTTCTAAACCGAGATGTCTGCAACTTCTCCAAATTTTGGATGCCAGACTAGTAAGCACTGGTGAAACACATCCATCTGAATGCACTTGTACCGATACATATGCTTTTTGTTTAATAATTATTTATCATCAACTCCTTAGGATGTTTCCTCTAGCAATGATTCCAGGCCTCTTCCTTTACCTTAAACATCCATTTTCTTCTCTCTGTATTTGATCTTTTTTCAAAATATTTTAGAAGATTTTATTATATCTTACTTTTAGGCCCATAACTGGCATCTGACTTTCAGAGCTCTCAGGATAATAAAGTTACATTAAGTCACTACAGAAGATTTTCATTGTAAAGCAATGTATGATTAGTATAGACAGGTCAGAGAGCACAGAACAGAGAAGGGCCAGATCTAACATTACCCTTAATGTGCATTCTGGCCATTTTCAATCTTTAATTTAAAAAATGTAATTGAAACCAAATTGTATATACAAGTTGCTATCTTCCTTTTCTATTGTACCAGCATTTTCTAGGTTTCACTTTTAAAACATTTACTGACTGCATAATATGGTGCTGTAATATAATCATTCTCCACTTTGTTGGTCTCAACATTTCCCATGATTTGCCAATTACAGGACTGTTTGGGAACATGAGTACTTATTCTAGCTTGACTACATCCCTATCATCAGAAAAGGATTATCACTAGGTCAAAATGTTTAAACTTTTTTAGACTTTTGTAGTCTCTTCTGTTTTAATAAAAGTAGGTAAGTTTATTAAAGAAAAATTTAGAAAGAATAAAGAACCACAAAATGACCTAAACTTTATCATGTGGAGAAAAGCACTCTTAATAATTTAGCATGTTTCCCTTACTTTTTTGATACAGAGTCTAGCTCTGCAGTCCAGGCCAGTCCTGAACTATGTATCCCAGACTAGCCGCAAACACATGGCAAGTCTCCTGTCTCAGGCTCCCAAGTGCTAGGATTACAGGCATATGCCACCACCCCTATCCTGTGTGGTGCTAGGAATCGAACTCACAGTCTTATGAGTCTTATGCGAGCATTTTAACCACTACATTCCTAGCCCTACCAATATTTCTTGAACATAGCAGAAGTTCTGCCTTATACAGTTTACCTTGCTGTTCTCTTGTTCTGGAATAATTTCTTACACATAAATCATATGATTACTTCCACACTCTCCTCAGCCTTTGTTCAAATGGCAACCTCTTGATGAAGCTGTGCTTGCTTACTGTCTTTCACACTCACCTGCCCCACTTTATCTGTTTTTATCCATAAAACTTACTATATCCTGATATCCACGTGCAAAAGGATGAAATTAGGCTGTTACCGTGTGGTACTTAGAAAAATCAACTCCAAATAGATTAAAGACTTAAGCATAAGGCCTAAGCTGTAACATTTGTAGGGAATAAAAAAAGGAAAAAGCTTCTTGACATCAGGCTTACTTCTTGACACTGGGCTTACCAATGATTTCTCAGATAAGATATCAAAAGTACAGGCAATGAGAGCGCAAGCAGACAGGCAGAACTACAGCAGTCTTCCCTCATTCTCAGTTTTTCTTTTTGCAGTGTTATCAGCAGTTAACTGTGGTCCAAAAAAGTTAGTATTTGACTCTTTTAACACAGCAGACATTCATACTGTTTTATTACAGTACATTGTTAACTTTTTTCTATTTAATTATTTTATTTTTATACATTGTTCTTCCATTGTTGTGAATCTGTTATTGTGTTTCATTCATAAATTAAACTTTATCACAAGCAAGTATATATAGGAAAGATCACTGCATTTATAGAGTTTGGTAATAATCATGGTTTCAGACATCCCTTGGGGGGGTCTCTGAAAGTATCCTGAATGAATAAAAGAGGAATACTGTATATCAAACTAAAGGCACAAATGGTAAACAACCAACCAAATGAAAGAAAGTATTTGGGAATCAAATATATGATAAAGCTTAGTGTTCAAAATATATAAGGAATTCCCACAACTCAATAGTAAAACACCAAACCAAAACTGAATCAAGGGGCTGGAGGAATAGCTCAGTGTTAAAGCACTTGCCTAGCAAGATGGATTCAATTCCCTAGCACCACACAAGCCAGGCATGGTGGAACACACTGATAATTCCAGCACTTGGGAGGTTGAGGTAGGATTGTAATGTGTTCAAGGCCAGCCTGGGCTACATAGTGAGTTCAGGTCCAGCGTGGACTACAGAGAGAAACCCTGTCTACAAAAAAAAAGAAAAAAGAAAAAAAATCAGTTTGGTTAAAAAGGAGCCAAAACAGGGCTAAAAGAATAGCACAGTGGCTAGAGCCCTGACCAAGCATGAGGCCCTGAGTTCAATCCCCAGTACCACATAAGCCATGTATGGTGGTGCACACTTGTAATACCAGCACTAGGAGGCCAAGGCAGGAGGACTGCTGCGAGTCCAAGGCCAGCCGGGGTTGCATAGTGAGCTGAGGACCAGCCTGGATATAGAGTGAGACCCTGTCTCAAAAAAGGGGTGGGTATCAGTGAGCATTTATGCCCACCCCTTTTTCAGAGGTTCACCCCTTTTCTATCATAAGTAGGGATTGGAACACACCTACCTAATCATTAGCATTATGCACTGATATTTTATTAATAATAGTAACAGCATGAGGCATGATTAAAAATAGTTGATGTCTTTATGAGGTGATTAAAAATATGGTGAATGCCATCAAAAGAAAAGACCGCCTAGTAAAAAATACTGCAGCATCTATCCACCTAAAAACAAGGGGGGAGTGGAAGGTGCAAAGGAACTTAACAGAAATTTTCCAAAAGAAGACATAAAAGATGAACAGGAATATGAAAATGCACTCAACATTGGCAATCAGCAGCAAGATTTGGTTTACAAAAACCACAGTGATAATCTCTCTTCACACCTGTAAGAATGGCTATTATTATTTTAAAAGTTTTATAAAGGATGAGGGAAAAAAAAGTAACTTTTACTGACTACTGGTAGGAATGTAAACTGGCACAGTTACTACAAAAAGTAGTAAGGAAGTTTCCCAAAAACGTCCATAAAACCAGTAGCTTCACTTTCTGGTAGATATCCAGAAAAACTGAAGTATCTCCAAGAGGTATCAGTACTCTCATGTTCACTGCAGCATTATGTACAGCAGCTAAGACATGTACATAGCCTAAATGTCCATCTACACACGAGTAGATAAAGTAAATGTGGCATGTACATATGACAGAGTATGATTCAGCTTTCCAAAAGAAAGTTCTGGGCAGGGAATATAACTCGGTGGTAGAGCATTTGCTTAGCAGGTGGAAAGCCCTGGGTTCATCTTTAACATTCCAAAAAATAAACACCACCCCCCCTCCGCCACCGCCACCATTGTAATAACAAGAAGAAACCTTGAAGATACGCTGAGCAAATTAAGCCAGGCAGATACCACTTCTATGGTGAATGGAAGAGTCCAATTCACAGGTGCAGACAATGCCATGATACTTGCTGGGGATGAGGGACAGGGAAATGGGGCAGTATTAGTAAAAGGGTACAAAATTAGCACTATATACATGAGTAAGTCCTAACGTTTAATCTCCTGTATGACATAATTACAATTAATAATAATATATTCTTAAATCTGTGCCAAAGGGGGGCTGGAGGAATAGCTCTGTGGTTAAAGCACTTGCTTAGCAAGCTCAGTTCTCTGAGTTTGATTCCCCAGCACCACATAAATTGGGCATGGTGGCACATGCCTGTAATCTCAGCACTCAGGAGGCTGATGCAGGAGGACTGCTATGAGGCTCTGAGTCCAAGGCCAGCCTGGGCTATGAGTTTAGGAATAGCCTATGCCAAGAGTATTGATCTTATTTTAAGTGCTATTATCATAAAAAAAATAAATAATAAGAGGGCAGAAGGAAACTTTGGGAGTTGATGGTTAAGTTTATGATACAGATTGTGGTGACAGAGCTCATAGCTATCACTTACCTCACGATTTATCAAACTGTATACATTAAATATACACTGTTTTTATATGCCAATTACCCCTCAATGAACAGGTTTAAAATTACGTTCAAATATTTTGCCAATTTTACTTATTTTGTTTATCTTCCCTGACTCTAGCTCTAATGCTGTATCTACCATGAAAATAGTGTAATTATTTAGTAATTCTATAATTTCTTTTCCTCATATGTACAATGGAGTGATTAATACTACCAATATGTAGTTTTATAAAATGCTGCATAACTACATTTCACAAAAATTATCTCTTGCCCTCTTACAGTTACCTTCGTTCACTCAAGTTGCAGGCTTAATGGCCTACTTCCCCAGATTTTAAACAGCAGTTAAATGCCATTAGTACTTATGTTGATATTCCACTAATTAAATACATTAAACATAAATTTGCCTAATCTAAGGATTTAGTTCTAAATAAAAATCACACTTAAAATTTCTGGTGTCGAGAAGAAATCTAATATAATTATGAGTGCTTAGAAACCATGGGATCTAAAAGTCTACGCTAAAGTCAACTATAAAAGTCTGAATTTAGGTCTCTGGGCATACAGATTAAAGTATACATGGACTTCCTGCTTTCTTTCTTACATTTACTTAGCTACTTCTGGAAAGCAACTGAAATAGCACAGAAGCCAGAATTCAGGCTTGGTATTCCCCATGAGTAGAGGAGTGGTCTTGGGTATGTTACTGTCTGCTCGACTCTGCAACAGGCACTTTCATATATTCTATTTCACATGGATGAGGAGAAAATAAGAGTGAGAAAGTACAGCAAAAAGGAGATGATATGACTATCATGAGGAAGATATGACTACCTCATTCACTGCAAAAAGTAGCACACCCATCAAGAAAATAAACTCCACTGTGCTTACTGTGCCTCACTGCACCTAGAGCTAGCTAACAGCTAATTCTAGATACTCGACTACAGCGGCATATTAAACAAAGGACAGTTTTAACAGTCCCCATACAGAATGACAGAAGTGAAAGAAATCCCAAATGACCCTCTTTGTTTCTTTGGGGAAACAATGGATATAAGTTACTCAACTTTTATAGAAAAAGAAAGACAGTATTTTAGGGAGGATCTCTAATTTTTGTGTCAAAGAACTACAACAGTCCTCATTTAAAGGGCTTTTTATTCAATCTAAATTGAAGTTATTTAGAGCTTTTCGAGGAGGGATCAGGTAAAAACACTTAAGAATCTGTAATTAGGATAGTTGAAATAAGCCTAATAACAAGGTTGTACAGATAGTTCCTGTTTTTCATAGTAACTAACATGATGGCAAATTAATAAAAGCAAACCTTTTTCCCTACAGCAAAGCAGTTCCCCCATTTTCATGACGACATCAGCCAGTGAAGGCTATGTGGAAGAGGTGGGCCATGGAGCATGGCAAGGTTTGAATGGAAAGAAGTGACACTGAAGGAATGCAGATATCCCCAACACTAGGAATACAGGACAGAGGCAGGAATTCAACACTGACTGCAGGCCTACAACAGTCACCGTGGGGTGAGATTCCTAGGACATCAGCATCTGTTAAGTACAATACTTTGCCTTAAATCAGTCCAGAACCTAGCTAGGGAGACCAACTGACAAAATACGGTAAGTAATAACAATATAAAACACACGAGGTACTATCAGAACACAAACGGGGATCAATTTTGCTTGCTGCAATCAGGGAAAAGAATAAGAGAAAGAAAGACATTTGAGCTGAATCTTGAAGAATGAATAGGGCTTTGCCCTGAAAAAAGAAACATAAGCCAGATGTGGTACACATGCCTATAATCCTAGTACTTGGGAGCCTGAAGCAGTACGATCACTGTAAGTTTAAGACCAACTTGGACCACACAGAGAGGTCAAACCCAGCTTAAACTGCACAGTAAGAGCCTGTCTCAGGAAGAAAAAAAAGAAAGAAAGAAAAAGATAAGGGACAGAGAAGGTATTCTGAGTAAAAGCAGATGGCATACTGTATAAAGATATCAAGGGTGTTTCTACACAGACTCTAGGTAACTAGAATAGAGTTGAGCAGGTAAGACAAGGCACTCTTAGGATGGACCTTATTTTGGAGGGTATGAAGAACTACAAGAAAGTTTTAAACCGTAAAATGATATCCACTATTATTTTTCAAAGATCTAATATGAATCTGAGGGAAGGGAATTCTGTTTACATTAGTTGTGTGGTACCCTCAATAACATTACCAACTATCTGTCAACTTGAAACGTTTAAATTGATCGGTTACAACTATTATTCCTAATAGAAGAAACTCTTATTTCTAATGCTACATCTTTACTTCACTTAGGTCTCTTCATTCAACTCTAATTTTTACTCAACAAAAAAGTACTGTATGGCAAACAAATCACAGAATTTCACAACAGTAACCATATAACAATGAACATACCCCCGTATCTGTATCAGATTTTGATGAATTTAGACTTTCCTGAGAAGGTGATGGAGACACACGTCCTAAAAACAGCATAATAATTGTAAAAAAGCATGTATGTACAAATACCCACCCACCGAAATATTCAGAAAAACACACTAGATTCTAATTAGTAACCACAGAACATATTATTGAAAAGTACCTCTTCTAAACAGTATAATCCTATAAACACCAAAATATCTGTATTTTTTTTCTCTTGTGGTGATGGGGATTGAACTCAGATCCTCAAGCATGCTAGACAAGTATTCTGCCATTGAGCTACCTTCCCAGACTTATTTATTATTTTTAATAAAATATTTATTAATAAATTTTATACATTTCTCTTAGTAAACATAATACTGTTAAATCCTCAGTATTCATAATGAACACATTCTCATTCACTGTAAAAAGTAGCAAGTGGACAATAAAGGGGAAAGAAACGGTCTAGGTTGGGATTATTTTTCTCAAGGGCCATTGAAATGGTCATTTTGCTCCAGTCACGGAATAAAAGAAGTACAAAATGTGCCAGGGCTAGAAAAACTCACTGAAAAGCAAACACAGTTCAACTTTTTGTCAAACTCATCAACGCTTACAATTATGTATTAGGCATAATGCAAAAAAAATCTATGAGTTTTCTAAAAATCTAAAATTTTCTAAATCGGCCTCGCTCTCCCAATTAAGTGGCCTTTTCAAGACTTTGGTGTCCTTCAATTTGGTGCTCCAACTGTCCTCTATTCTGCTCCTCCCATCTCCTTGCTGCTTGTTTTCAGCCTTAGATGAGAGGGACGGGACGGCTGGGTGAGAAAATCCACCACGCTGTTAAATAACTAAAAAGAAAAGAATCCCATAGACTGAAAGCTCCTATTTCCATCAATTCCATATACTTTCTGGTAACAAAAAACATAAGTACTCTTACAGATGTATAATCAATGTTTACATACATAATATCATGAGGTTCTTTTTTCACATATATCTTTCGTATATCCCATAAAATACTGACAATTTTAATTTACTCATCATTCTTACTGTGTGTATATATTATTCTCAGTTTTTTTCTAGTTAAACCAGATCTTCCACTTTAACCCGGACAGAATTGAAGGTTGCCAGGGGAAACCAAGTAACTTCACTGAAGAAATAAATTATGCACTGCACTTGAAAAGGAATGAATCAAAAGCTTTGTGGTAACTTGGTAATTCTTTTCATTGGCCTTGGAGGCTTTTAGCTGCTCACTTCTATCTTACTTTTAAGTTTTGGCTTTTATGGCAAATAGTGGTTACTGCTGTAAACAATTCCTAGATAACAAAGGGATAAGAGACTGAGATCTCTTAACAGATTTCTGAGTTTGGTGACCAAGAGAATATTTGCATAGATTACATGAGTTAAATATCCTCATCTGAAAATCCAAAACCTGAAAAGCACTAAAAGTTCAAAACTTTTTGAGCATCATACTAGTGTTCAGCAAACTTCAGATTGCGGGGCATTTTGGATTTCTGTGCTCAACCTGTACTATACCTAAATGTAAAAATTCCAGCTCTCTCTAGATTTCTATTTTCATTTATTAATTTTTTTGAGACAGGGTCTTGCTCTGTAGTTCAGGCTGGTCCTGAACTATGGAGCTAAGGCTGAGCTGCAACTCATGGCAGTCCTCCTGCTCCAGCCTCCCGAGTGCAAGTGTTTAGATTACAGGCATGTCTAGAACGTCCAGTCCAGCTAGTATGTGGTACTCGGGGATCAAGCCCATGGTCTCACACTTGCTAGGCAAATGCTCCAACCATGTAGCTATACTTCCACCCCCTTCTTCAGATTTTTAAATAAATGAAAATACCTTCTGTATTGTATTTCATTCGCATATTGTTGAAATAATCAAAAGCATTCTTTAAAGCCCATATTCTCACTACATTGTCTTGTCCAGCTGAGGCAAGTAATCGGCCACAATGAGAAAATTTCATGGTCCAAACTGCTCCCTATTAAAAGAAAAGAAGGTCAAAGTTACTGCTTTTTTATTTTTTTAAGACAGGGCCTCTCTATGGTGGTTCTGAACTCATTATATAGAGCAGGCTGACCTCCAACACATGGTAATCCTTCTGCCTCAGCCTCTCAAGTGCTGGCATTATAGGAAGGCACTATACTGCCCAGATTATGTAAGGTGCTGAGGAATGGAACCCAGAGCCTTGTGTATGCTAGGCAAGCACTTTAACCACTGAAATATGTTTCCAGCCCCCAAAGTTATTCCTTTAAAAAGTTTAGAGATACAAAGCTAAAATTTAAAACTGCCAAATTCTACACACTAACACAATGCTCTTATTACTGCCAGTACTTACAGCCAAAGCCCAATGGTGTTACAGTGTCACAAGGGAGGACTTTATGAAAAAGGGAAGAACAAGGTAGTTGCAGTCCGCTATAATTTCAACTAACAAGTTCAAGATCCCAAATCATGGCCACACATTAATGAAAATGAGAATTCAGAGGCAAACAAAAATTTTTTTTGAGACAGGGACTTGCTATGTATTCCTGGCCATTCCTGATTTCACAATGTAACCCATGGTGGCCTTGAACTTACGGCAATCCTCCTGCCTCAGCCTCTCAAGTGTTGGAGTAAAGGCGTGCACCACCATTCTGGGCTACTATTCATGTGTGGTGCTTGCAAAATGCACTGAGGGCCTTGGCGCCAAGTGCTTTTACTACTGAGCCCCAGATATCTTAATTAGAAAAGCACAAATCTTAGTGTCAGATTGAAGGCTCCTACATTAACCTGAAAGGAAAAGAAGGAGCCCTGGAGAAGGCACTAACAACTTTTAACAAGTGCTGATGAAGAAATAAGGCTCTTCATTGCTGTGACCCTCATGGAACCGGAAACTCAACAGCAAGCATTCGTGGTCTCGTCCCATTTTCCTGTCTAGAAGCAAGGCTTTGCAATTTATGGCTAGAATCAGTAGTACATAGCCAGAACCTCTATACACCAAAAAGTAAGGAAGGGTGTGATGGGAGGGGGATGAAAGAATAAGAATCTATAAACTGAAAAGAACAAATCTTATCACAAGTATTATGATACCACTCATTTAGGTGTAACAGAACATTATCCAAGTCAGAAGCAGTAGCTTGTTTATTAAAATAACATACATTTCTAAACAACTCAAGTACAGCAAAGAAACTGTCATTCGGAGCCCACTACGAAGAGATTTTATGTAAACAGAAAGTAATGAAGGAGTCCTACAATGAGTTCCAAGGTAAATAGAAGCAACGAGGAGTCTCCTGCAGAACAAATTTTATCAGGCTCCTTATAATCAACTCAAAACATTTTTCAGGGAGATTATAAGCATCAAAATTTAAACTCTAGTCTGCCTGCCACTGAACAGTTATGGTTGCGTCCTTCTACTTAGACTGTTAAACTCCTAAATTGAAGATATAAACAGATTTGTGATCAAAGACACAGCACCATGTGTCCAGTTTTGAGTTTTACTGCTGTTTTTCCCATGTTCTAGATTTGTAGAGGATGACTATAATACAATTCAGGCGCTTTCAACTATGTTTGTACATTTGAATTCTGAAAGAAAACTCAAACATCTCTCTGCATTAGCTGTCTTCCCACCCAGGGCCTTCGCCTGGCCTACATTCTCTGCCCGTTTGGCTGCCTTACTTTAAAAAAATATACTGGGCTTCTGGAATATTTGTTTCAAGTATTTACAATATAGCAGAGCACCCATTAAACATGTTTGAAAGTGACAGACGGGCAACTGCACAATTTAACTACTTTAAAGTTTGGTACCTCTGCATAGTTTTTGTCATGACAGAGACCTAGAGTTTGCTTATGTGATACCTCAGTTCTTGAACAGTAAGTCAGAGACAGACTCTGGCTTCTATAAAACTGATCTCTATGTACATACTTTTGCTAGCCTAACTCGAGTTAATTTCTATTAATAAAATATAATGAGTGGCTAATGAGTGCAGAGTATTTCTCTCTACAAAAACAGTATCAATCCTAAAAAATGAGAAGGTTACATACCATATGCTCCCCACTAAGATCTTGTACAACTTTGATCTGATCAAAATCATAAGGTCCTTTAAAACCATGTGCTGCTTTGAATTTAACTGGTCTTGTATATGGCATGCCTTCATCATCACTTGATGAAGGATCATCTTGATCAGTATGAAACACTAAAGAGGAAAGGAACAGATGACTTGGTAATACAGATATATCTACTATCACATTTTATATGCTTATTAATAAAGGTCATGAAATACAAAAACATTAGTCTATTGCTATATAACGTACTACAACCATGAAGTTCGGTGCCAGATTACCAGAATCCACATCTGTTATTTATTATTTGTGTGACCACAGACAGGTACACTCACCTTTCTATGCCTTTGTCTTTTCATCTATAAAATAGGGATAATGATAGTACTTAATACATAGGGTTTTTATGGGACTAAATAAATGAATTAGTACAGGTGAAAAATGTTTATAACCATGTCTGATCCTGAATAAATTCTGTATAAGTGTTCATTAAATAAAGCAAACTAGTACAGTAATGACAAAGACCCAGAAAATTAAGATCTATGCAAATTTAGAATATTTACCTAATTTTGAAAATATCTATTAAAAACTAACCTTACAAAACTAACTCACAACTAATTACCAAACCATCAACCTTTCCAGGTCATCATAATCACAAAATATGAACAAATTCATATTTAAGAAGTATGAATTTATTTTTCTCCATATTCGTAAAATCAAGCAGTATAGTAACTATGACTGAAACATTAAGAGGTCTGGTAAAAAGGCTTACTGCATTCAATAAAATTGAATGTTTCTTATAAACTACAGACTAAATTTAGATAATTACAAATGTATTGAACATTCAGTTGCAATGTTCATATTTTCCTTACCTTCATCTCTTACACTTTTAACTTTATTTATAGCACGTTCACCGTATTCCTCAGCAAGGTGTTTTGCTCTCTTTACTGATTTTCCAAGAAACTTCTTTAGTTGAGTCCTTAATAAAAATATTTTTTAAATCTATTAACTAACTCTTAAGATTTAACAATTCACAGAAAACTTATTAAAAGCTGTGATTGGTAAAATACCTTGTTTTGAAATAAAGCTTATTTTATATAAATAATAGATGCTTGAATTCCCAGATCTCTTGATCTATGACATAAATACATTTGTTGGCTACAAAGGAAATATAGAAAGTTTTTTGCAGTATCATATATTCTTCATCAACTTTCTATGGGTGAATAATATTAATAGTCGACAGAAGAAGGGTTAGGAGAGGAAGATTTAAAATATATATACCTGGGCTCTATGCCTAGATAATCTGACTTGGAGAATATGGGCTGAGGCCATAGTTAAGCAGTGAGAATCACTTTGAGAAGACTGCTCTAGAGATTAGCCCTTAAAAACACATTTTATCAATAAAAAGAAAGGGCAAACAGGTATTACAAAACAGAATACTTCTATAACACAAGAGAATCCTTTGCCCCTTCTCTTTCACTTTGGGCATTTGCATGTAATAAAATTAGGATGAACTTCCCTAGTAGGAACTCCCACCAAACACAATGTAACACAAGTATGCATTTTAAGCTTCCATATATAGGACTTATGTTGTTTTTTCAATGCTCCAGGTTTCAAATTTCTTCTATTAAGATTATAAGAAAGCACAGTACATTGTATTTAAAACCAAACCAATTACAAATCAGGGGTAAAGTTCAAACAATTCATGATGAATAATATTAATGATAATCTTTTTTAAAAGTTGCTGTGTTGTATCTATAAATAAGATGTTCACTCATTAGTTATAATGGTAAGAAATAGAAATAATTTCTTTCAACAGAGGAATGGCTAGATAAGTATTTAATACAAAAAATGAATGAGGCAAACCTCAATTCTTTAAATGTTCAAGCTCTTGGTCACTTTAGGGCCTCTGCACATGTGGTTATTGTTACTTGGAATACTCCTCCCCCCTGAATAATTCATATTTACCTTCTAGCTCTCAAATCAAATACCTCGTTCTCAAAAAGACAAGTTTTTCTCTTAAATACTCCCAAAACACCTCACAATAATTTTTTAAAGCAGTCACTACAAATGTAGCTAGATTCATCCACGTAACCAGCCTCTCCCACCTAACTGGAAGCTTTACGAAGTCAGAGGCTATGGTTGTCTCAACTGCTGCATATCTAGCACCTGATCCCGTGCCTGGCACACAGAAAGACTGTAATATATTTACTACTGGTATTGGTATGAAGATTTGTCCAAAGCACATAAGATTTTTTTTAAAAAGAGAGTAATCTTTTGTAAGAAAAATTCTATGGAGGCTATACCAAACTATTACATAAATATTTCCAAGGGTAAGAAAATAGGTTTACTACCATTTTAAACTCCAGGAAAACGTTTTAATCATTTTAAATGAGAATATTTCTAAAACACAGAAACTCATGCCTTTTTAAATAACAATTAACTGTCAGTCAGTTTCTCTCTCTGATTAATAGGGTCACTGGTACCATTTTTACTGTTCTTTAATACACACAGGGCCTTTCAAATGGCTTGTAATTAGACCATGTTTTATGTGTATCAGAGCTCAGATGCTAGAGGACTACATTAAAAAAAAAAGGTAGAAGGAGCAGATATAATGGCTGAATAAATGTGAGGAGTTCTGGTGTAGGGACTAAGTGCCAGCTCTTCTGGATGTTATGTCTCCCAAGCAATTCCTAATTCTCGGTTCCTGAGAATTACCACTGCCATTTTCCAGGTATCTGAGGTGCTATCATATACCTGCATTTTGAGTATATCTTTTAAAAAATAATCAATGTTTCCTTTGATACACACTAGGAAAATATATTAGAGTCAAGTGGAGAATTCGCTTTGGACTTTAGGTTGAATTATTGCCGATTTAGTCACTTATGTACATTAAGTATAATTCATATGCCCACCTTGAGCTAGACATTTGTGGGCCAAATGGAAGGATGCATGACCACAAGCCTTTGGAACATATGGTTCAGTTGTATAACATGTACTTCTTCTGATTTTTTAAGCAGAAAATAAATTAAAATAGTACAGAATAAGGGGAAATAGTTATATGAACTACAAGTACTATAGAAATTGAGAAAAGAAAGTCTGCTCAAATTAGGAATGGTCAAGAAGAATCCCACACAGTTTAGAAAAGTAAGTATGATTTGCAGAGGTGAGGAGAAAGAGAAAACGTAACTTCAACAACAATCATGTTCTTCTGTAACACTTCTGGCACATACTACCATAAAAATAACATAGGGATGATATGAAACATACTGGTCATTTACTGTATGTCCAATGCTCTGGATCGGGTTGGGTGACACAACCTCAAGGACCTAATCATCAGTTGGGAGCAAGGAGTAGTGGCAGTGAGTAGACCTTATCAATTGGATAGAGCACAGATTTAAAACAGCATGGCAGTTCTCATATTGTTCTAATAAATGCGTGAAATGAAGAGAAAAAAGGTACTGTGAACTGTGAACTCACGTTTTCTGTTTTAACCTTCCACCATCTGTATCTGTCGGCTGAGACTGTAACTTCTCCTCATCATCTGACTGTGCCGCATCATTACTATAAGAAGGGGAAGTCGTTTTAAATGGAACAGTTTTTGTACTTCTCAAAAATGTCTCTTTATATGAACTATATAACAGCAGCTAATAGAATAAGATAACTATGTTACTAAGCCTTATATAATTTTAGTTTAGATGATGATACTGAGAATTAAAGGCTTTGAAAAATAGAAGAATGATTTTTGTTTTTCAGAATAATCACTAAGCAAGGTACAATGTAGAAAATTTAAGTGACTGCAATTTAGTAACTTAAGAAACACCTATTACAAAGTTGCAAGTTTAAAAAAAATAATTCGCAGATATGTATGTTCTTCCCTACTCACCACATACATTGTGTATTATATTTTTAAAAAGCTCTTGATTTTCTAGAAATTACTCTTCATATACATATATACTTCAAAGTAAAGGCAATCACTGTACTCTAAAGCCATTTTCTAGCTCTATAAAAACTATACAAATAGCACAAGCCTTTTGCTTAAAAAAAATACCAAGGTTTCAGAAGACTGGGTGTTCATCCGACATGGACTTTGAACCTTAGTATTATTTTATTGTCTGTAGTGTAATACAAATCATTTTTAAAAGAAAACTAAATACCATAGGATTTAGAATTTATACTATATTCTCCAAGTAACTGTACAGTTGTAACAGACAACAAAATTAAGGAATGTATGTTCACGAATTCTACTTTAATTCCAGCTTAAAAAAAAAAGGACTGAGTGAAACCCAAACAGAGACTGTCACATTCATAAGCAGAGACGTCTTCACCACTCAGATGTAATATAATGCTAACACACCAAGACATACCTTACGTATTCCTTTGTCCGCCTCATGATGTGCAGAGTCAGAGGGTTAATACCTGTCGGCAATTTCTCTTCAGCAAGACTTAAAGGTATTTCTTCTCCAGTATCCAGGTTCTTAATCATTACACTGGCTAAAATTTCCTGAGATAAAAATAACACCAACATAATTATCTTGTTGGATCTGTAAGATCTTCAAAAATTTAAGGTTAAGGATTTCTAGATATATTCAATGTGGAATAGAATAATTTTAACATTTTTATTGAGATATACTTCACATACCGCAAAATGCACTCACTTAATTCAATGGCTTTTAGGGTATTCACAGTTGTGTAACCATCACCAATAAGTTAGAACATATTCATCACCCTGAAGGAAACTTCCTACCAATCTGCAGCCACACCTCATCCCCCCGCCTTCTGGCCCAGGCATTAGTAATCTATGTAATTTATATTACACTAGAGATTTTCTGTCTGTATGGATTTGCTTTTTGCAGACACTTCACATAAGTTCAATCATATAATATATAGATTCTTGTGGCTGGATTCTTTTACATAGCACTCTTGTCTTCACGGTTCATCCATGGTGTGACATGTATCAGTACTTCATTCCTTTCAGCTAGTGAAAAATACTTCATTGCACACCCATTTTTCTGTGTTGTGCACTCGGGTCATTCCCATTTGAGCGATTATGAACAAAGCAGCTATGAAAATCTGCAAGCATTTTTTATGTGGACATTTTCATTTTTCTTTGGCATATGCATAGGAACGAAGGTCCGAGTAACACTGGGCTTAACCCTTTAAGGAATCACGAACTATTTCCAAAGTAAAATTATTTTTTTTAAATGTTAGTGCTTTAAAAATGCTTTGTTTCAAATTTTCATTCTGAAGAAACTAGCCAATAGATGCATATTTATTCTACCATATAACTGCATGAAATGGTAAGTTTAAGTCATAGTTGCAAGATTTAATATACAGATAGCCCACAATATAACCTAAAAAGACAATCTTCAATTTTCACTTTTAATATGAGAATTTTTTTTGGTCTACGAAGAATTTATTACATATTTCAAAACAACTGAAGGGGTTGAATGGCTCCCAACATAAAAATGATCAATGTTTGAAAGGTGGAAATACCAATCACCTTGATTTGATCACTACACATTATATACATGCATCAAGTCATCATAGTGTACCCCACAAATATGTACACATATTAAATGTCAAAAAGAAAAAATCAAATTGTAATATACTATACAAAACATGACATTTACCATTTTAGCCATTTTTAAGTGTAGAGTTCATGGTCATTAATTACATTCACAATGCTGTATAACCATCTTCACCGTCCATCTCCAGAACATTTTTGTCTCCCATTATGATGGTTATATTTTATGTTTTTAATAACAAAAAATCAAATTTTACCTCATCAGTAAGTTCTCTCCCAGAGTTGGATCTGGGTCTCTGAGGGCCCATCACTTCACCTGCTACTGTCTGTCCATCAGATGCTTTTCCATTTTCCTGAAATTATAATTTTATAAACAGAAAGTAGACTGAGTCAATTTCTGTAAATTTCAATTATTCATTGCCACATACAAAGAATCCCATAATTAAGATAATGGGAGCTACTTAAAATTTAAATAGAACACTCCATTTCAGCCTTTTATTATTCTTAGCATGCTGGAAAAACATGAAATACCAAAACTACTGCTTCATGAAATACTGTCTTCATGGACTTAGAAATGAATAAATGCTCTATTTGAACCTGGCCAAAAAGCATCTGTACTAGGACTGCTACTAATTCAGGCTGCATGTGGATAGCTCTGTACTAATTCAGACTGTGTTTGGGTATTTCCAAGACAGGTGTTGGAAACTTTCCTCTGCAAAGAGCCAGAGAATAAATATTTTAAGCTTCTGGGTTCACATACAGGTTTTTTGCATATTCTACTTTTTAAAAATAATCCTTTAAAATATTAAAAAATTAACTTCAAGATGTAAAGACCAAATTTGGCTCACAAAAATGGGCAGCTATTGAACTCTGCTCTAGGGCAATAATAAAACTGTGGTGTGACATCTCCCAGTCTGGCTACCACACACGTAACTCTAAAATGTGGCTGTGGTAAAATTCATGTAATCCAGTCTTTCTTAGAGGTTACTGCATAATAAATGAAGGGTTTTTTTATGATTAGGAAAAGAAAATTATAAAACAGTCCCCCAATTTTGACCAATAGGAGTTATCTAAATAAAGAGTATAGCTGATGTTTATTAATATCAATACTATTAATAGTAGCATCTGTCAATTTTTAAATACCTGACACCTGCCATATTCTTGGCATATTTTAGCTCATCTCATTCAGTCAAGAAACCTTCACAGAAGATAGTCCCCATGTTATCCATGGGGCAATGGATACTCAGACACTCAACAGCCTGCTGGGCTCACTCAGCTAGTCAGTAGCTTAGCTAGACAAGAAGTACGAGGGCCAGGTTTGGGAACAAGAAAATACGTGGCCTAGGGAAGAAAGTTCAACAATCAAAAAATTTAGTCAATTGCAGAAAGTATGACACAACCTATATCAAATGTAACACTAATTCACCAACCTGGGCAGTAACTATTTTATCTCCACTGGTAGCACTTGCCAAATCAAGAGAAGGCTGAGAATCCCTGACTGTGCTCTCTGAAGCAACATGTGTAGTCAGGAGAGAATCAGATGGAATACTGTCCTTGGGTACTGCAACGATAATGCAAACAACAACAACAAGTAGTACTTCGATCAGACACTGCATACGCCTTAAAGGTACCTTAGCTTTTAACTGTTTGACTCTTACAAGGAAAGTAGTTTTATTACTCTCTTTTTTTGTAATATGGGAAAACCATGGTTCAAATGAGTTACTTAAAATCCTTATCACTCCTCAGAATATATCCAAAAGAGACCAAAACAACACATAACAGAGATATATGTATACCCATGCTCATGGCAGCATAACTAACAATAGCTAAAATATGGAAGTCACCAAAATACCCATCAACAGACCAATGCATACACAAACTGTGGTATTTACACACAATGGAATACTACGCATCTATAAAGTCCAACAGCGTGGAGGCTTTTGCAGGCAAATGGAAGAAACTAGAGAACCTCATGCTCAGTGAAGTGAGTCAGAAGCAGAAGGTGAAACATCGAATGGTCTCTCTGACATGAGAGACCCAGATCACAACTTTTATGGAACTTAAAAAACAAAGTGAACCAGGGGGCTGGGGGTGGGGGACAAAAGGAGAGTGGGAAAGTCCTTGTCACCTTGACAAGACATGTTGGTGCACAAAGTGCTCAACTTCATTGTGAACCTTACATTTTGCACTTATACACATCAATAAAATGGGGGGAAAAACCATCCTTAACAATACATGGCTCTAGTCAGGCATGGTGGTACACACCTGTAGTCCTAGCACTCACAGGCTAAGGTGGGAGAAACATTTGAGCCCAAAAGCTCAAGACCAGCCTGGGAAACAAAATGAGCCCCTGTCCCTTAAACATAATTAAAAAGACTACCTAGCTCAGACATTAAGAAGTGCAGGACTTGAATTCAGATCTTAAATAGCCAAATCTCATGTTCTTCTCACCATGCCACACTATTTCTCCCATGGTAACAGATCTAAAAGACTGAAGTCTGCTGAAATGTTGAATAATACTAATATAACTTGTTACCAGTAGAAAAAATTTTTACTTTTTGTCTAATTCTTTTTTCTCTGTTTTTTTGACAGTGTCTTACTCTATAGCCCAGGCTAATCCTGAACTCACTATGGAGACCAGGCTGGGTTTGGACTCATGGAAATCCTCCTGTCTCAGCCTCTCTGTAATCTCAGCTGGAATTACAGGCATGTGTCACCACACCTGGCTTAAGTGGTACCAGAGAATTGAACTCAGAGCCTTGCACAGACTAGGCAAGTGCTTTAACTGCTGTATCATCCTTCCAGCTCAATTTTTTCCTATTTCTAAGGAAATAACTTTTGTAACTTGGTTATTAATGTGGTTCTACAGTATAAGACAAAAGCACAAAGTTAAACAGTTTCAAGTTCCAAGTCTTCCTACAGAAACAGTTATATCTCAATTAATACTTGCCATCTAGATCAGGCGTTTTAAGAGCCTCAAACTCCAATTCACTTTTCTTTTTTCTTGGTGGTGGAGCAGGCCGAGATGGAGGTGGAGGTCGAGGAGGTGGGAAATTACTTGGAGGGGGTGGACGTGCAGGAACTGGCTTCTTCGTACTAGCTACTATATCGGGTTCTGGAGTAAGGTGTCTTGGGGGCTTAGCAGGAGCCACTTCCTCCATAGCAGCAAAGTCTTTAGAAGGTAAAGAACAATCTGAGGCTCCAGGATCTAAAGCATCACTTTGTTTGACTTCCATGGCTTCCTTGTTCAACTCTTCTGCCTCTGTTTCAGGCACACTAAGTTGTTCAGTTGAACTTACTTCAGTTAACTTTGTGGTTTCATCCACTGACATCTCACACGTGTCATCAGAAGGAAAGCTTTTTTTTGATTCCAATTCAGTTTCCTCAAATGCATTCTGACATTCTGCATTTCTGGAATCTTCCTGTAGTACTTGATTAATGGCTAGTAGTCCAGGTATACTGTTGAGATCTGTTTCAGCCATGATGGGGTTAGCAGTAGTCTGATCAGAGGGTCCTTTTCCTTTGGAATCCAAAGAGTCATCTTCAAGCTGTCGTACTTTCTGACTCTCCTCAATAATACTTTCAATTATCTTATAAAAGATTAAAAATTAGTTTTTTAAAGGAAGCTATTTAGAAGAACATATTAATAGCTGATCATTTATATAGCTAACAGTTTTGTGCCAGGCAATATTTTATCTTTATAACAACGTTAAGAGATTGTACACCTACTGTCGTCATTCACGATGAAGGAACTAAGGAATAAAGGCAAGAAGTGCTTTTCCCAGGCTACAGGGCTAGTAAGTGGAGAAGCTGGTGTAAGCGCAGGGAATCTGGCTCCAGATACTAAACCCTCAAAGATTATAAGAGGGAATCCACATTATCACACAGTCACAAAAGTTCATTCAACCCTGTAAAATAAGGTTTAAGCCCAAACTTACATTAATACCCATGTTGCCATAGTTCATTTATATAGGTTTTAGTTCCAATAACTGCCTGCCAATTTGAATTTGATAAAACCATAAAAACCCAAATCAACCCAGCACAAAAATTCAATTTGCTTAGACATGGACTCTATGTTAGGAAAGGCCAGCAGTCGCAGGGAGATTAACATTGTTAGACAGACTACATCTAGTATTTCACAACTGAGACCAATGGCAGGTGTATACAATGAGCTCTAGCTCCCATCCTGTATTGTCTCGTCCTCATTTTTTATCTGTATATTTTTAAGTATAGAGAGGCGATGTCTTCTAGCAACATTTAAAACAATATGCTTTCTATCTAGTCTTGTCATTACTGACACATGACATCTTCCAATTCACTTATTCTTTGAGCATGCTCAACCGTGGATAATTTGTGCTTTCTTCATTTTGTGGTTCTAGCAAGTTAATGGAAGGCATCATAGAATGATCCTGCTCTGGCTTGCCACAATTTCATGCTCAGCTCAACTGGGTATTACCTTTGTTCAGTAATTTTCATCACTGATTTTCTACCATACCCCAAATATTTTTCTTAATCTCCACATTTTTAACCCTCATATATCAAATAACAATCTTAATTATCTCACTTTTATCAGAGGAATAGTAACTGAAGAATACTTCATTTGTCAATTATCTGATACTGCAGACCTTAGTGATAAGGTTTAGAATGAGTAAGAATTTAGGTGTGGTGGCACATGCCTGTAATCCCACCTACTCAAGAGGCTGAGGCAGTGAGGACTACAAATCTGTGGCCAGCCTGGACCATATGGTAATAGCCTATCAAAATGAGGGTGTAAATTCTGTCCTCCCTCTTCTCCTATCTCAGGACAGTCTCTACTCTAAGCTTCTGTCATTGTTAGTGTTCATCACAGGATGGACAGCAATCAAGGAAAGATACAGGCTAGCTCTAAATATTGCCATTTTTTTCCCACATGATATCATTTGTTTCTGGAATGCAAGGTCTCAGTTTTTTTTAGGATTTTGGTATGCCCTCACCATATTTATTTATGTTACCGAACTCTGGCACATTTTTTGGCTTTTAGGAGGTAATAAAAGGAAAAGAACAACATAACAATGAGAACTATGACCAGCACTGAGATGATTGTGCTAAAGTGTCATTCAAAAAACTCACTGCTTTCTCAGTGATTATAAAATAAAACCCAGATATTCTGGCATGACATAGGTATTCCCATAATCTGGCCCTAACCAGACTTCTCCCCAAACATTTGACACATTATCCATCACTGTGCCTTTGGTAATATCTTTCCTCTCTCATCTCTGCCTGCCTAAATCTATTCATACTATTTTCTCTATAAATCTTTCCATTCCTATCTTCACGTTGAAAATGAGTCTCCCTTCAAGTCCTTATAGCTTGTAAGTTTACATGAACGCTAATTACACGTAGTTTTATGTTTATCCAATTTCCTCTTCTAATACATAAGCAATATGAGAGAAGTGTCCTGATCTAGGGATAATCCCCACAGTCCTTTTGTGAAACTGAGGACAAACCCAGGGCCGTGCAGAGCTATATCCACAACTTTTTTGGAAGGTTGGGGAGAATAGGTCTCAATCTCTAGTCTTTATCATTAACACTCAATTCTTAATGCAACTGAAAATGCTAGAACTTAAAAAGTGACTCCTCAAGTCCTAAGCTTCACTCTACTTTCCTGTAGTGTTTTCTCACTACTCCTTTCAGCTCCTAACCTACATTTAAAATCACTTTTCTGCTCTTACCTACAGATAGATACATTTTAAATGTGTAAGTTACAAACAGGTAACAAGGAAAGCTTTTAAAATGGAAAGGAAAGCTATAGTGAAAAAAATACAAATGTTTTAATTTTCCACAAAAATACCTAGATATGCTGTAATATATTTGTTTGATGGACACTGAAACATTAAATAAAAATGATATTGAAATGGTGTAGAAATACAAGGAAAATTAGAAGTAGTAAGAATGTAAGGTAGAATAAAATATTCTATTTATACTGCAATTAGCTTTTTTTTAAAAGGATGCAATGGGTAAGAACCAGAAGGGAGTCTTGGAAAACTAAGTCAACTGAGATATCTTATTTAGAAACGATTCCATTCTCTTATGTATGACAGCACACAATACTACAACATTGCCAAAAGGGAAACTTTTTCTAAGTATAAGCAACATTAAAATATATATTGCAGTGAGTGTTTAAATTATGTGAAGGTAGTACATTGTTTCTCCAGTATGGGCGATCTTGCTTCACACACCTTCCAACAGATTTGGTAATGTCTGGAGACATTTTATTTTATTATTTTTTAAGGTATACAAAGGGTCTTTACTTAGAAACAATGGGCAAACGGGTAAAAGCTCTCAGTATCCTGGAGGGGACCCCCGAATAATGTTGCCTTTGGAGACATTTTAGTTGTCAAGATTGGGGGGAGATGTGCTCCTACTAGCATCCTAATATGTAGAAGAATCCAACACAAACAACAGTTGCCCTTTCCCTCCACAAGAATGAACTCGCTAGCTAGCTCAACATATCAGAAGTGCTGCTGTTGAAGAAACATTGGGGTAGACAAGAAATCATTTTGTTGCTATCCAGAAACTGACTGGCTAGGACAGAGCCTAGGGCAAAGAAAACTCAAAACTTACACCAGTGAATAAACATACACATATTGTCTTTCCCCTTGAATTTTATCCCGACACTGAGAACTGCCTGTTTTCAAAATATTTATCTTGTGCTGTCTCTTCTAGTAAATCAACCTCTGTGCTTCATATATTGATTGTTTAAAAGGTATCAAGGACACTATTAAAGTAAGTACTTCTTGGAATTGCTGACTCCTGAAGACATCAGACTTTCCTACACTTAGTTCTTCAATACTTGTAACTCCCAGTAACAACCCCAAGAGTAGTTATGACTTATTCTAATAAAATACAACTATAAAAACATTGTACAAAATATGGCTTCAAAGACAAATCACTAATTAGTTGGAATATGAAAATGATTTCTAAAAAGCTTGATGTGTCTTCAATCACAAATTAAACCGACTTAAGAAACATTCCCTGAACACTTATCATGCATAGGGTACTATAATAAAAGAATACAAATTTTTCTAGATATGCCGTGTAAATATGTCTGCTATAAACTAATACTGATATTATAGCTTTCACACCTTTTTAGACACATCTTGTTTCAGTTCCTGTACAGAGGACTCATTTTCAGCTTTGCCTGCAGTGTTCTCTGTTTCCTGTTGAAAAAAAAAATAGAGACATCCTTCTGCAAAAATCTGTTTTAAAAGGGGGTGCAAATGAGAATACATGGCAATAATAAATCAAAGACCCATAAAAGGTTTACATTTTTATATAATGGTGGATGCCTAGAGATTTTATGCATTTGGGAAAATGTGATTTGCATAAGAAGGCTAATAATCAGAAACTTTCATTTTCCTACTTCAATAAAATATATACCTTTAAATGTGAAAATTTGCCCAACATTAAAAAACTGTAATGAACTATAAGAACATTTATGTATCTTTGAGTTTAAAGAAATTATGGGTTTAAACAAATGCTTTAATTAGAATTATTTCCTCCAAAGTACTTCTCCATAAATATGCATAATTCGAAACCATATAACACAGAAAAGCAGTTTTTTTTAATTCTACATGTTTAGATGAAAGGTAGAGTTAACCACAGTTAAATGAACCCCCAAAACAGTGACAGATGAAAAATTGAAACCCACCAAAAATACATATATATCTACGTATACATTTATATACACATACGTACATATATATATATAATTGGGAGGCTAGAGGGTAGAAATGGATACGGTAATTCTGTTGGGAAAAAACGGTAAAATAAGACAACAATGTATTTGCATATATTAACAGAATATTCTATCTTCAGTTTTTACACTTGTCGAAGCAGAACAATTTGAATGTTGATACTGACAAAAAAAACTTTGGGATTATTACTGAGCTTGTTAAAGAAAGGTCACCATAATCATTTTTTAAATATAAATGACCCAAGGCATATGAGAATGGACGTAAGTAGCAGGGTGGTACTTATACAAGTATTAGCATATAATCACAGTACGTTCCTTATACAAACTGGTCAGAGATTATGCTAATAGATCTAATGTGCTAGTGAATTTTTTGAAGGACTTGGAATATCTTCAATATGAACAGTCACTGAATTTCTCCCCAACATTTGGGGAATACTACTAATCTTTAGTACATTTTTTCCATGGAATTATAACTATTTAGGTAAAATCCCAACTCTAGCATAGCTCATGTGAGCCTGCCCTGACATGGCCTTTTGAAGGGTAACTCCATGGGTATTAACCAGTATCTTTGTTATCTCGTACACTTCTCCTCACTCACCATGTGCCTTCTGTCCCATCCAAGTACTAACCAGGACCCACTCTGCTTAGCTTCAGGTATCAGACAACTGAGCATATTCAGGGTGGTATGGCCACAGACCATGTGCCTACTGTCTAATTACACTCTGGGCAACTAGATGGCTCCCTGCTGTTGGCACAAGTGTTGTT
Organism: Ctenodactylus gundi; assembly: GCA_004027205.1. Lineage (NCBI taxonomy): Eukaryota > Metazoa > Chordata > Mammalia > Rodentia > Ctenodactylidae > Ctenodactylus > Ctenodactylus gundi. Next base: position 45,626 of record PVKB01000542.1, on the reverse strand, counting down.
AAAAAGAAAAGTCTTCCCAGACCACCTTCAAAAGATCGATTAACATTTGAAATAACGTCAGTACTTTGGTTTGTTTCTCTTTTTTGTTCTTCTTGAATGTAAGCGCCACAAGAACAGGAACCTCATTTGTTATATCCACTGCTATCCACCGAGTAGCTGTAACAGTGCCTGGCACTAAGTAATCATTTGCTAGATGAATGCTGAATAATGCATGTTCCAGTCCTTTTTTTCCAGTTAATACATATATCTTATGTTTATATATTCTTTAAACTGGTTTTAAGTTAAATAAGATCTAATGAAGACTAGTAAGATAAGGGTGTCAAAATGCTATTTTGAAGGCTGATTATCAGTTTACGCACAGTAGAGAACACTTTCAAACATCCAATTACCCTCCATTAACTGTTTAGCACTACAAAAATTAGAAGCACTTTACAACACAATTTCAAGGATATTTTTCCCAAAGTAAGCTAAACAGAAGCAAACATTAATAATCGCTGGACCTCAATTTAATTTGTTTTAATTAAGTACATATAAACATGTCAAGATTAAGATTCTTATATTGACCAAGATCACCAAATACTGAGGAGACTTCTATTTTGATTTGATAAAACTCTCTTGGACTTTGAACTTTTCAAAGAAATTAACTCTTAAGATAAATTCCTGTAAGGACTTAAGTTTAAAGGAAAGACAGGTTGCCCACCAGAGGATCTCGACTACAGAGAAGTTAATCAGAAGACTCCTTAACAAAATCTGATTTAGTCTACTACTGCTTTCTCCTAAAGATATATAAGGTCCACGTCTTTCTAACGTCTCACCCTGACTCTGGGGATGAAGCACTGCAAGTCAAGCATCGAACATACCAATTTATTATACTCAAGGCAGTCTTCATTTATTACTTTCTTCTGGAGGTGGGCTGGCTGTCCATTACCAAAATGCAGTACTCACTAGATCCCAGCTTTCCCCCTACAGGCCATTTCTCTAAATCCTACCTATCATCGGATCAGAAGCATTGTCCCTTAAAAGGCACAAGAAAGGATCAGTTATGGTTATTTAAAATGGTTACGCTTCATCTGTGGCAGATATTAGAGAGCTGCTTGCACCTTGTTCACAGCATCAAGACAGGAGATTTGAGCTTTACAGTAAGCACAACCAAAAAGTTTGTGAAAATTTATTTTCACAAAGATTCTGTACAAAGGCAATTTATACTCACAAAAATCTTCATGTCTATCTACTAAAAACATTAAGAAAAAAAGAATTTATAATTTTGCCATGATACATATATACACAAAATACTCAAGTTTATTGGAAACTTTATGTATTGCACTTGCACATATCAATAAAATGGGGAAAGCATCAATTATAAAAAAATTCAGGTCACTTCTAGTTCTTAGTATTGAGGGAGTAAACTCAAAAGAGACTAAAGGGACATTTAAAAAAATTAAAAATGTGAATGCTACTTTTTTGCTAAGAAAATTTAGAAAAGTAAACAATTCTTAAATGCCATCATATCCATCAATTTTTTAATGCTATTCCCTTTATCAGGGCTCTCAGGTCTTGATATTTTAACTTATTCTCAATGGTTTTCTCTGCCCTTACATTTCTTCCCTTCAAAATTCCTTTCACCATTCCACTTCTACTTTTTTTCTTAAGTCTCCAACAGAAAATACTGAGCATAGACTAGATGCACTGGCATACTCCTGTAATCCCTACCACCCCGGAGGCTGAGGCAGGAGGATTGTCAAATTAGAGGCCAGCCTAAGCAGTTTAGCAAGACCTTATTTCAAAATAAAATACAAAAAAGGCTGGAGAATTAGCTCAGTAGTGGAATAATTGCCTAGAATGTGTGAGGCCCTGAGTTCAATGCCCAGCACTGCAAAACAAATAAAAAATTTGTTCAGCACAACTGAAACACACACACCAACTCTCTCATTAAATAGTCTGCTTTAGCTGGGTCTGGTGACACAGGCCTCCAATACCAGGACTCTGGGAGTCTGAGGCAGGACTACAGCAAGTTTGAGTCTGGCCTGGGTAACTTAGTAACACCCTATCTCAATATTAAAATTTTAAAAATGGGCTTATGGTATAGCTGTGAGGGCCCTGGGCTTGATCCCCAGTACCACATATACACAAAAAATAATAAATAAATAAATCAATGACCTGCTTCAAAAATTTGAAGGCCAGATTTTTCAACCTAATATTGAAGGCTCATCACAAACTGGCCCCAATTAATTTTTCCATTATTCTACCACTCAAACTTTTATATTGGTCACATCAGTATTTCAATACTTAGAGTAAGATGCCTTTGCACATTAATCAGTTCACATGATTTCCTAATGTATGAGGTTTGATAGCAAAATACGGTGAAAGTTTAAATTTAAAAAATTTTAGTATAGTAAAGGAACACTGCTATTAATTCCCCTCAAAATCCTCTTTCTTCTTTCAAATACAGTTAACCAATGACTCTTGCCACTGTCTGCAGCAGTTCTGGAAGTCCTCTTTCATGAATAGACTTGAGTTGCACTGCCGTGGCTACTTCAATATTCTGAATAGATTTGACTTCGGAGAAGAGCCAGAAGTGACATCATACCAGATTTGGTGAATATGGTGGATGAAGACACACCATAAACTTAATGTGCTATTGCTTGGATTTTGAGTGCCCCCCAAAAGCCTCACATATTTGGAACTGTGTGTTATTGGGAGTAGGCCCTGGTTGGAAAGGGAGGATGTTTGGGGTTTGGTCTGGAGGGAATGTAGCAACTTGTTGATGTTGGGAAGAGGGGTGCCCAGGGCAGAGCCTTCATGTGACTTGCTGACTTGTGGGCCAGGAAGTGAGGGGGGGTGTGCCCAACTGGCCGCTTCAATTAAGTAAATAAAGGCATAAGTAAAATTGTTACAGTTTTTTTTTCCCAGGGAAAGCTCCAGTCCAACCAGTCTGCAGACTTCACTTTGCTCCTGCTTCACTTGGCTTCTGTCTGTAATGCGGGAAGCATCTCCCCAGCCTGTCTCAGCTCCACGATTGTTGCCTGCCCAATGAATGGTCTGTGTGTGTGAGACCTCCTGAAGCTGTGAGCTAAAGAAATCTTTCCTTTCTTAAATGGTGAATGTTGGGCATTTTGTCACAGTAACACTAAAATAAGTAAAACAGTATGCATTTGACAAAAATTGCCATAAATAGTTGATCAATATGGTATGACCAAAAAATAAGGTAAATATTTTCAAAATTTTATTACAATAAGACATATTGCCATTTCCCTCAAAATATTTCCCCTTGCTTTGAACATACTTACGTCATCACTCTTAGCAGTATGTCTTACTTACTGTAACTAGTTTTTAAATTTAAATATTCATCGCAAGTTTCCATCACCCCTTGCACAGAGCTTTCTACTACTGCAGAATACTCAATATAAATATACTAAAATCTAACAGAGACTGGTATCCATTGTGTATACAAGAAGGAAAGCATAACTGGAAAAAACGCATATTTGAAATTATACACCAACAGAAATTTACAACATGCCATGTATACCCTATTTGACATCAATTGATTTCGTGATATGCTGTTGTTTAAAATGTCGCTTTCTCTTAGGGGCTGGCATATAGCTCAATGGTGTATGTGTGAGGCCCTGGGATCCATTCCCAGAACCATCACTAAGAAAGAAAGAAAAAAAAAAAAGACTCTCAGTGGCATAGTGTCTCAATACCAAACTTCTCTGCTTGAATATATGGCTGGGACTCATGTTTAATATAGCAATGATGCCAATACATGTGCCCATAAGTACACAAGTCTTTTCATTACTATGTATTTTTGCCACACTAATATTACTCTTTTAGTTCATACAATACAGAGAGAAGTAGTGTTCTTTTATGCTAAAAATTATAAACCAAATAAACACGAGTGGAAGTCTAAAAATATATATATAGCCCTTTCCTTTGGTATTTCTAGAATGCCCAATTATACTCAGGATGATGTATGATAATATTATTGATCAAATAAAGCCCCACAAAAGCAGGCAAATAAATGAATTACATGAGAAAAGAGATAAAAACGTATACAAGATTCCTAAAAACAGATCTTTGGGACAGCAAAATTTACCTTGAATGATGAAACACCAAACTTTCCTGGAGACCTGTTCAGAAACAAAAACAAAAAAAGTGTAAGATGAGATAAGAAAAGAACTGTTTATATATACTTTTAAAAGGCAAGTTGATGAAATACACAAAATAATAGCATTAAAAAACCTCAACATGAGTGATGGAACAGAAAGAGGGGCAAAGGTCAGCTAGGAAAGGGACGAATCCCTGAAAAAATGGGGGCACAGACAACCATTAATTCTCCAAATCTCATGTCTCTAATGTGTTGTAGAATTTGGAAGTCATGTATAATGAATAGATTTTAGGTGCTCTTTCCACAAGGGGTAAAATGAATAACCACATAAATGATGACAATGATAATCTGCTTCACCATCATAAACATTTTATTGTATATGTAACTCTTATTGTGATATACTCCTTAAACATACATAATAAAAAAATTATAAAAGACCAGCCTGCATTTTAAAAATGTGTGTATATGTATGTGTGTGTGTGTGTGTATATATATATATATATATATATACGTCTTTTTTACAAACAGAAAAAATAAAAAACAAAAAATTAGAGAACAAAATTTAAATGACATATGCATAATTTCACTACCTAGAGACTTAAACATTGTCTTCACACACACACACACACACACACTCAATATAAACATAAGCATCCTTGTAAATAAAAACTTATACAACTCCATCGTAAATGTCCTTAAAATAAATTTCTTGAGAAGTAGACATGCAGATGAAAAGTATACAAGCTTTTCAGAATTTTGAAAAACTTTCAAACTGTCATTCAGAATAGCTGTACCAGTTTATACTCCCACTGTTCTACGAATGCATGTTTAATACCTCTGCCAAAATAAGTATTATTTAAAATTTTTTATCAAATTGACACGCAAAAAAATATAACTCATTCTTGTTTGAATTTGCACTTCTTTGATTTCTAGTGTGGCTGAACACCTTTGTAAGCCTTATGTACTTAAATTGCTTTTGAAGAGGAAGAATCACTTTGCTCTAAGCTCATTTCTTCTACTGTAGCAAAACTGAATTCTTAAACAGAATACTCTAGATATAGTAATTTTTAAAACTAACTTTCATTGCTTAAGGCGAAAACCCTTTCATATTTTTTCTAAATAATATCTTCTTCAAAGAGGAATGACACCTTTGTGGCTTATGATACTTTGGGCTATACAGCAAAAGGCAGTTTCAAGCGATTATATGCCATTAATTATGTAATTAATATTGGTTATTAAATATTAATTATATCCAATAATATGCTACTCCTAAGTTTTTAAGAATAATAATCATAGATGGCATAACTTCAGGTTAAAACACACCTTTCTTGAGATAGGGTCTTGCTCTGTAGTCCAGGCTGGTCCTGAACTCACTATGGAGCCCAGGCTAGACCATGGGCTCACTGTAGTCCTCTTGCCTCAGCCTCCTGAGTGATGGGATTACAAGCGTGTGCCACCATACCTGGCTTATGTGGTGCTGGGGACTCGAACTTGGGTACCCTAGCACTTGACTTAGCACTTGCTAGGCAAGCACTTTAACTGCTGAGCGATTCCTCCAGCCCAAACGGCACCTTTAAGACCATTCAATTGCAGCCTCTCTTTTCAGATAAATTATGTCCCAAAAGGTTAAGTAACTTTTCTTCATAGTCATATTTAGGAGCAGAACAACAACAAACAAAAAACAAGAAGAACTGCTATGAAATAGTGTCTGTGTAATCTCGGTGTCTGATCAATACATATTTGTCTTAACGAAGGACGATTTCCAGAAATGAAAACTTCCATACACTGTGTAGTTCCCTTGACAAATCTATATGACTATGCAACAAATATGTGGAGAGTTGATTAGTATGGAAGTTATTCAAATTCCCAAAATTAGATCCCAGCAAATAGATGTCTAAATAGATGTCTAAAACAAGTACAATCAAAACAATATAAAACAAAGCGAAACCCCAAAGGAGTTCTAATGTCCCATGCTGCAAATGCAGGCTGCCACCGGGCGTGGAGAGGAATGTGTGCAACAGAGGTGTAAAGGCAAGAAGAGATGAAGATGTCTGAAATTAAGCACTATATGAGACAAAATAATTTGCCCAACAACATGCTCACCACATCTTGAGAAATCTGGTCAGCATTTATTACGGCTGGCCAAAAAAGCTCAACAAAACAAAAAGCACATTTCAAGTCTTACATATAACTTGTTTCAAAACTAGCACTTCTGGCTATTGATTCAGGTAATCTAGTTATTGATCAACACATAGATGTATCCTAGATTATGTCAAGTAAGTCTATTTCGAGCAACAGAGCACAGTGAAAATAGGCTTTGGGCAGACGAACCTTGCTGAAATATTATTTATCCTGTTTATTCTGCATGTGAACAAATAACTAAATCATGCAGTTTCTCTAAGCCTATATTTTGTCCTCTGCATAACCTTTATGCCGACTGCTTTGAATTGCTCCAAATTTCTCCAAGGAACTTTGGCAGTCTGTCAGTAGTGGGAGCCTAGGATCAATTTCTGGAATATCGCAAATGTACCCGATAGCTGTGGCAAGCTCTGGACCATTTAACAACAAAGAACACAAGGGGGAGAAAGGCCAGACTATATTGACCTGGTGATTACAATGGGATCTTGCTTGTAAGTGGTGATGTCATTAAACAAAAAAACTGGTAACAAAAGACACTCCTGTTTGAAACACATTTTAAATATTATGAATTTGTTAAGTCCTTGGCAGGCAGCAAAATATTTCAGACCATTACAGTTTCTTGTAATCTGTTAAATCTGAAACTGCTTTTTACCAAAGTAGTCTGTAAGATTAGACTTCTTTTGTGAAAAAATTTTGATCTATTTACAGAACATAAAGACCCTGTAAAAAGTGACAGCAGAGCTGGAGGAATAGCACATTGGTTACAGCACTTGCCTAGTGTCTTAGCTACTTTTTCGTTGCTGTGACTCAATACCCGACACCCACAAACTCAGGGAGGAAAGGTTTATTTTAGCTCACCGTCTTCGAAGGTCACAGTCCATTCAGGGGTGGCCGGCAACAATCGAAGTACATGGCAGAGAGAGAGGTGGAGGCAGCTTCCCCGGACAAACAGGAAGACAAGCTGAGGCTAGTTGAGACTAGTCCCATAGTCCTCCAGGAAGGCAGGTGCAGCTTATGTATCCTTTCAGGTCTCCGCCCAGTAACCAGCCCCTCCTGCATCCAGGTGTGGCCACTACACACCGTTAATCCTAACTTAACTGCAATCCACCCCTCCAGACCAGACCCCAATCCACCAACATCACATGGTTCCATTAAAATACATGAGACTTTGGGGGAACACACCAGATCCTAACCACAACACCTAGGGAGCACACGGCCCTAAGTTTGATTTCCCAGCACCACATAAACCAGGCACAGTGGTGCATACCTGTCATCCCAGCACTCAGAAGGCTGAGACAGGAGGATTGCTGTGAGTCTGAGGACAGCCTGGGCTACAGGGTGAGTTCCTGAGTCACAAAAAAGTGAAAGGATTCTTAAAATTTGTAACTCTGGCTAAAATGATCTGTATCATGCACCAAGATGAGACAAGGGCACACAGTTCATTTCATAAAGAGTAGCAAATCATATGACAGCCTCACTCAAAGTTTTCTTAATATGGCTCTTGGAAATAATAAGGCAATGGCCATCACTTATTAAGCAACTACTCACAGACCTCTCATTAGGTAGTTATATTACTTTTCCCTTATACAGAACAAAAATCACACTTGGGTCAGGCTGGATCATTTAAACTGCATAACTATTGAGTAGTAGAGCCAGAATTTGACTTCTCACAGGCTGACTCCAGGGCCCACCCTCTCAATAACTTTGCAATTTGCCACCTTTCTGGGTGAGGTCTTAAAATAATATCAAAAGTTTGACACTTGAAACTTTCATTTCTCTGGAAGTTTATTTCATTATTTCATTTCCTGGCAGCGGCAAGTCAATTACAGTTGTTAAGGGCAGGTCAGGATTCTTAGCTTTTGACTTGAAACAGTTTTACTTTAACTCAAGAAGCAATGTTTAAGCCTTCACCTGGGCGCCTCATACACGGTACCAGCTGCCATATTTTCATAAACATCATCTTGTAAATATTTTTAAATTTAAAGATCCAAAATCAGCTTGTAACATGAATACGCTAAGACTTGTAATTTCAGTAATTTATCCCATGTAAATGTCTTCTTAAACAAAGGATACATAATTTTCCCTTTCTGCCTTAACTGGTACACTCAAATACAGTATTTTAATCTAGGACCCTAAAATACAAGGAATTCATTTGCATTTACTCTAAACAACCCCAGGCTACTATCCTGAAGCGCCTGGTTTATACTTTGGTGTTTCACGCACTTCTTCAGTTGGGCATATGCAACCCTTAAGAGCTTTCTTCTCCTAATTGTGGCTTCTAATCTGGATTGTGTTGGGAAGTCAGATATTTTAAAAATAGAACCAATAGTAAAAGAAAAATAGGAATTCTAGGCGTCTCCTTTGGAGACTTTATGTAGATGACCTTATTTTGGACTTTGTGGCACTTTTTTGATTGTAAGTTCAGGAGCTTTCTAAACGCTTACGTTGAGACTACCTGAGAATTGTCATTACTAAAGAAAAGGCCACCATCAGATAAGTGAGGTGTTGGTAACCAGTGTCCTTGGATAACTCGACTCTGACTCTTCGTCTCTAATTTCAAAGGAAAGATAACATTATAGTACTACTTTAGAGGGTTTATGACTCTAAAGAAAGTAAGTGTTCGGGTGAAGTCTAAGAACACAGGGAGATGGTGGGGTTAGGTGTTAAGAAAATAAGTTCTAGTTTTGACTCTTACATTATCCAGCTGCAAAATCTTAAGCAAGGATCTTTACAGTTTTGTAATTTTAAGAAATTTTATCTAAATAACCCTCATTAGTATGGAAAATATAATTTATATCATGATTAGTGATCTAAATTTTTATATCTCTGATTTCCCTTAAGTTTGAGATTATAAAAAAAACATGGAAATAGTCTCATACACATACAAAGAAAGGGAGAGAAATGTCAGGTGGTACATCCAGTTAACTAGGAAAATATTTCTTCAAAATATTCAGTAGGCGCCAACCAAATAGGTCAAGTCAGACTTCTCTTTTTATATTTTATGTCAGTAATTTTCCCCAAAAAGCCATCCAAATATCTTTTTGAAATAATTTTATTACACTTCACAGAAATTCAAGATCCTTCAGAAAACTCTAAAGACACTTATAGAAATACTTAAATATTGGTGGAATACTGCACTTTAAAGAAAATCTGATAAATCAAAATGTAAGGTTCAAAAGTTCATTTTTCAGCCTGAAGGAATAGCACAACAGTTAGAGCACTTCCCTTGCAAGTCCAAGGACCTGGGTTTCATTCCCCAGCATCACATAAACTGGGTGTGGTTGTACATGCCTGTAATCCCAGCATTTGGAGAACTGCCATAAATTAAAGGCCAGCCCGGGCCACAGAGCACTTTCATTTCAGAAAGTTTTATATGGTGCTTTTTAAATCACATATTTTGATGTATTTAACTATCAACAAAGCTTTATTTAGTACATGTGTTTCTTAGACAGCTGAGTAAAAATGTTAACTTTAAGACACTAAACTTCTTTATTCATTTACTGTCAAAACCATAACACAACCAGCAAATTTCAGTGTATATTACAGTGAATCTTTTCAAATAAAAATCCTTTAATATCCAAGCATGGTGGTGAATACCTATAATTACAGCACGCTGAGAGGTTGAGGCAGGATGATTACAAGCTCCAGACCAACCTGAAGAAAAGCAACATAGCAAGACTCTGTTTCAAAAAATTAAAAGGGCCGACGATGCAGTTCAGTGTAAAGGCTCTAAGTTCAAAGAAACTGACGAATAATGGTTGTCCATATTTATGGAATGAGACATTGTAGAAAGATTTAATCAGCACAGTATATAACAGATCTTAAAATTTTATTTCTCCTGTCTAACTAAAACTTTACACCATCTGACCAATAATTCCCACCTTCTCCAGACCTGGTAACCACCATTCTACTTTCTACTTCTGTGACTACAACTTTTTTGGATTTGGACACAAATGAGATCAAAGCATTTTTCTTTCCTGTGTCTTATTTCACAAAACACAGTGTTCTCTAGGTTCATCCATGCTGTCGTATGTGACAACCTTACTTTTATGTCTGAATATTCTATTGCATGTGTAAATTATATTTTCTGTATCTATTCATCCTTTGATAAACATTTACCTTGATTCTGTATCTTGGCTATTGTGAATGATGTAGTAAACACAGAAATTTAGATATTTCTCAAGCGTAAATAATTTTGCTACATTTGGATGTATGATCTGAAGTGAAATTACTTATCGTAGTTTTATTATAATTTGTACTGTCTTTTTAGTGATCTGCCCTTTTCATTTCATATATGTATCAGCCATCTGTAGGTCTTTTTGAGAAATGTCTCTTCAGATCTTTCACCCATTTTTAAAAATCAGATTGTTCTCCTGCTACTGAACTGAGCTCCTACTATGTTACAGATATTAACAATGCCTTATAATACGTGGGTTAACAAATTACTTTTCCCAGTTCTAGGTTGCTTCTTCACTCTATTAACTGTTTCCTTTGCTGTGTAGAGGTTTTCTGGTATAACACCTTTCTATTTGTCTATTGTTACCATCTTTGGGTATCAAATTTAAAAAAAAAAATCATTGACCTATGTAGAAAATACAGAGTTTTGCTTTAGAGCACAGTTTTTGAAAACTGAAGACAGCATCTATCACTAGTTCTGTTAAGTTTAAAAAGGAAAAACATGCAGTTTCTGAGACAACTTTAAAATAAAACCGGCCTTAAATAAATATTGATATTCCACTAAAAAAAACCTCACATAACTTACAGATAAAAGGTAGTGTGTGGCTTCTACATAGCTTTTGAATAGAAAGGCGATTTTCAGATTATTCCTACAGCAACTTTCAACAAAGTATTTTAACTCAATATACCTTGTTTTTTTATGAGAAAGTTATTATCACACTCAAGGCAAAGTTCAGTTTATACTAATAAAGCTCATGTTGAAATATAAGATAATGTGTGACAGATGCTTTCTCCAGTCCTTATTCATTTAGTATTTTAACTATAGGAGTTTTCCTTTTCTGGGGTGGGGATGTAGTTCAGCAGTTAAAACACTTACCTATCCATCTTTACCTATCTATTAAGCACAAGGACCTGAGTTGATTCTCCAGCACCACATAAGCCTGTAATCCCAACAGTCGGGGAAGCTGAGGCAGGAATATTGCCTGAGTTCAAGGCCAGCCTGGGCTATATAATGAGTTCAGGAGCAGCCTGGACTACACAGCAAAACCCTGTTACAAAAAAAAAAAAAAAAAAAAAAAGGAAAAGAAAAAAAAATAAAAGCTCTCCTTTTCCAACCAGGGCACTGGTGTTGAGCACCAATATATTTTAATATCTGCAAAAGTCACTATTTTCAAAATTTTACATGGCTACAAAAATGTTGTAGTGGTGATTTTATAGTATAGGAAATGTTTTTAATAAATGTTGATGTGATATAAAACAAAATTTCATTAGAATAATTAAGTGATTACTTCCAAGCATAGGTACCTAGTCTCCGATGACAACAATCCCTGCAATTTATGCAAAAGCTGCCCACTGAGTTTCGACAGGTAGCAAAATGTGAAATCTACATAAGCTATGACACAACAGCATTCATTGCATTCAATACAGTTGCAGCGAAAGTAAAAATATGCAAGCACAGCAGCATTTTATCAACTCCCTTATATGGCTGGACTTTAGAAATGGTTACACCTGATCTTTGTCCAGAACAGTGTTCACTACTTTACAGAAGCAAAAATCAACCCAACAGAAAACACACAGCAATGTTTAGCATGCAAGAGTGCCTGGGTTCAATATGGAGCACTGCAAAGGATCAGAGATTTGGGTGCAACACGTTAACAACTGTGGAATTTTTTCTCTTACAGTTATTAAAACTGAGTGTGCTACCCATTGATGTTACCTATGCTTAAGGAGATTTACAGAATTCTTTACAAAACCCCCCCAAAGATTTTAAAACATCAATTAGAGGCAAAGAATAATTTTTTTTCTTTGGGTACTGGGGTTCAAGCCCAGGGCTTGCTCACTGAGCTATATTTTCAGCCACGTTTTATTTCTGATTTTGAGACAGGTTCTCAATAAGTTGCCCAGGCTAGGCTCAAACTTGCAATTCAATTCTCCTGCCTCAGCATCCCAGAGTGCTGGGATTACAGGCCTACAATATTGGGCCCAGCAAAGGGTATTTTCTGTAGTGTTTGAAGGAACCTTATGAATTATTTAACTAATTTTACATGTGAGGGAAATGAGGGTAAAAAATATCAAATTAATTCATTTAGCACTTATCTACTACCTACCATGTATCAGCCAATGTATTAGGCACCGATTGGAAATAAGTGAACAAAGACAACATGGCCCCTGCCAATGTACAACTTATCCTATAGTCAAAATGCCTAGTAGGCTGGGATGTAGCTCAGTGGTACCATTCATACTGAGCACGTGTGAAGCCCTGACTGAGTTTAATCCTCGGCATCATAATATAATTAAATAAATGGCGGAAAAAGCCTTACTTAGGACTAGGACCCAAGCAGTTTATTTGCTCATTCCAACAACTCATGTAGTTTCTCAATTTACTCTAATAATTATAATGTCCCCTTATGATTTCAAATGGATAGGTATCCAGTCAATTTAATCTGGCCACTTATTAAAGCCTTCACTGATTTAGAAGTACCATTGATTTTATAGAGCTTGGAATAATCCCAGAGTCAGGAAAAAAAATCACATCAATCTAGAAGCAGAAGGAGCATGATTTTAACTAAATCATATGAGAACATGAGTTAAATTCTTAAGACTGGAGTTTTGGTCCTCAATCTCCTTGTAATAACCTATGTGATAATGAAAACTAGAACTAAGCCTGGTGGTCCACACCCTGTAATCTCAGCTATCAGGGGCGGAGGTACAAGGGTTATGAGTTCAAGGCCATCCAGGGCAACTTGGTGATATACCCTTCCCTTTCAAAATGAAACAAAAAAAGGACTGGAGACATAGCTCCATGATAAGGTGATAAGGTACCCACCTCAGCATCAGAAAAAAATCTGGAGGGTGTTTTTCCAATTTTTAATTACACATTTCAGACATACAAAACTGGGAGAGTATCATAAATCCACACATATAACTTATTAAGGACACATAACAATGATCAATGAATATCCTTACTCCCCTGCCAGATTATTTTGAAGCAAATGACAGAAACTATTTCACTTTTGCTAAAGAAGGCTTTTTTTTTTTTTTTTTTTTTTGCAGTACTGGAGATTGAACCTGGAGTCTTCACACTAAACTGTATCTGCAGCCCTTTGTTTTTTGCTTTTAGAGACAAGGTCCTATTGAGTGGCTAAATAGCAGAGGATAGTCTTGAACTGTAATCCTACTGCCTCGGCCTCCCAAAGTGTTAAGATTTTATGTGTGCACTAGCACACCCAGTTTAACAATATAGTGGGTATTCATAGTATTTCCCACATTACTTCACTGTTTACAATTAGTTCGTTTCAACCAAATGAGGTCCATACATTGCAATCATGTAATATGTCTCTTTCTTTAGTAGGTTCTCTTTCAATTTATTTCTTGAAATTCATGTGTTGAAGAAACTAGTGACTGCAAATTAAGAGGTTATTTATCCTACAGAATTTCTCATGATTTGAATTTGGTTGGTTACATCTCCATGGTAGTATAAAAAATATTTTAATGGAAAATGTACATGAGAAATTAGAGAGATGACATGAGTATATATCATTGCAAATTTTTTGTAAGAAAGTACCAAAAAAGCTGACGCCCAGACTGCACTAAGATTTAAAAAAAAGTATCTTAGTCACTTATCCCTTGCTGGGACAAAATACCCAACATCCACAATTTAAGGGAGAAAAGATTTATTTAGCTCAGTTTCAGAAGGTCTCACACAGTCCATTCATGAGGCAGCCTTTTCCCAGTTACAATCACCCAACAGTCAAACCAGAAAGGGAAACTTAAATCCTAAAGCACTCAAGAGGATAAAAGTACGTGACTATTCCAAGTTCTACTTTCCTAGACAAATTAATTCTCACTGTATCCACATACCTCAATCTCTATCTAACACTTTTGAAAAATCAGCAAGAATGACAGAAGATGCTACACAGAAATACTCTAGTAGTCATCAATGGAAAGTAGACAGATGTTACAAACAAGATAGGTCATTCAGTGTCAATCCCAAACAAATTAAACACATGGTTTCAGAGCTTTCCCTAGGCAAAGAAGAAAAAAATACTCATTAAGAGTCAGCAAGCATTCACAGAAGCCAATCATGCAAGATTAACCTAATTTTCTTTTTTGATAGGGTTACTGGCCTAGAAAATAAAGAAAACTGTATACACAAAAAAATCCAGATTAAAGCACGAAATTTCCTATCTTCCTTGCCCCTCTTACTAAATGTCTTCTTAAGGACACTGATGGTGTATCTACTGTATTTCCAAATGATATGAAGTTGAGACAAATAGTTAATATACTGCCCAACAGGATTAAAAAATATTTCAACAGACTAAGACGAAAGATTAAATCTTAATAGAGTGAAATGTACTTGCTAGGGATAAAAGTAAAGTACATGATGGGGAAGCTGTGGCTTAACAGAAAACCATGGATGGCTTGGACCTCTTAAAGGCTGCAATATTGTTGCCAATGCACTAATATGTTCTTAAGCTAAATTAATTACACTACCATGTTCTGAGCAAGGAAAGTGGTAAGTTCTATTCAATAAAATCATACTTAAGAACACTGTGTAGTCTTCTTATTATCACATTCTAAAAGGAACATTGATTAAACAGAACATATCCAAAGGAGAGAATGCAATTTGATGAATGTTCTAAAAATTGAGTGGAATGATATAAAGGACTATGACTAACTTGGAGAAGATAAAGAGAAAAGTAGCTGGAGGCATCATCCAGCAGAACCAGGAAAATAGAAATTAAAGGTGGTAGTATTTTGTTCAAACTAGTGAGTTTAGTAATATCTGTAGCTTATAAACAGAAATGAGCTGCTTTCCTCAGCATGAATTCAAACAGAAACTGAATGATAACCTTATCCTGATATTTCAGAAGGTTGGAATGAATGACCTTTATTGTCTCTTGTCTCTTTCTAAATCAGTCTCCCTGAACCTCAAATTTTCGTATCTTTAAAATGAAGGACTTAGGTTTAGATAGTTGAGGCTTTATGCCCTTTCATTTAATCAACAGACTCTTACTGGCTGTCTAACATGTGTCAGGCAGTGCCAGACAGTCAGGGCAAAAAAAGGGATGAGAAAGATAAAGCCTTTGCCCACAAAGGGAGAGGATGGCTCGGTGAGTGAGGTATACACATGAAGAGATAATTTCAATACAAAGCAATGATTTCAATGAAAGACATAAGCACACGATATCCTGGAAGCACAAAGGAAAGCCACTCAAGCGTACATGATCAGAGAAGGAGATACTATGTGGAAGGACTTCTTGGAATAGCCTTTCAGCTCTTTTTACAATAGAAAACACACAAGGCTACAGAGAGCTAGAACTGCTTCAAAACACTAAATAAATGTACACAAAACACTTCAGGTTAATGCCTTGAACTGCTGCTTGAAGACTTTTTCAAAATATAGTCACGCTCTCATTAACAAGAGAGATACATTCTACAAAATGTATCCTTAGGAACTTTTTCATTGTCTGACAGTCATAGGGTGTACTTCCACAAACTAAGATGACTATGTTACTAAGCAAGACACAATCTTATGAGACCATCACTATCGAGGCTATTTTTGACCAAAAAAGTCACAATAGGGCACATGACTGTAGTTCTTACATATGAGGAGTTGGAAATGTACTTTCTAAAAATTAATAAAGGACAGCATAGCTCTTAATGATTTTTGTTCTACCGTAGGAATCCTAAAATTTTTACTAGGTCATTTGTTTTAATCAAATCTTTATGTAGTCTTTCTTTGGTTGTTTTTTTTCAATAATTTTACTTATACTTAAATCATTAAGGTAAAAACAAAACTGAAGCTTTGTCACTATAGAGATTAAATAATACAAATGAAAATTTCATAAACTGAGAAGTTTACTTTTTAGATGTATTATGAGACAGCTACTTCTAAAATATATTAATTACCTGGTCAAATCTCTGTGAAACTAGTGAATGCCTCTTGTCTTTAGTTTTTGGATGTTTGATTTACTCTGGAACGCATATACAGTGAAACTTCATATATACACAGGCTAATTTTCTTATTGAAGCCTATGTCTTAATTTTACTTTTAATTGTTACCCTATGTATGATATATGCAAAAGTATAAGTAGCATACACAGGCTGGGCACCTTAATCCAAGAAGTCTGAAATTCAAGATGCTCCAAAATTATTGGAAACATTCTGAATGCCAACGAGATGCCACATGTGGAAACTGAGTACCTGACCTCATGTTATGGGTGGCAGTCAAAGTGAAATAACTGTATAAAATTATCTTCAGACTATGTATATAAGGTATATATGAAAAAAAACAAGTTTTGTGTGTAGAGTTGGGTCACACCCCTAAGATGTCTTATTATGTACATGTCAATATTACAAAATCTGAAAAATATCTGAACTACTTCTGGATCCAAGTGTTCTGGAAAAGGGATAGTCAATCTTACATGTGATTATGAAGCATAATAAGTAAAAGGAACTGTGACTCCACATTCTACCTGAGAACTACCATAGCAGCAGCAATAACACTGCAGCGGGCGTGTGCTCAATCATCTGCCTATTTCACCCACTGAGTTATTCCCTTACTTTTTCATTTTAAATGTTTCATCAAATAAGCATTCCTATGTATCCCTGCACAATAGATTAAGTTTTACTATTTTTGAGCTTTTTTTCACCAATGTACTTCCAAAGGTTGGGGGAAAAAAAAAAAAACGTTGGACACTAAAATAAACAGCATTGCACCAAGACATATTAGTATTCCTGTCAGAAATAAAGTACACACTCATCACTGCATGTGCTAACTGTGCTTCAATCTCACAACTGTACCCATATCCACTACTCTCCTTCTGTTTCTCACTCACCTTGGGTTGCTAGATTTAAAACGGAAAAACATGAAATTCCCAGTTAAATTTCAATTTTAGATAAAACAACAAATAGGTTTTCCGTATGTTCATTTGAAATTGGAATTTAACTGAGTATCCTATACCTAATACATCAAGGTTCTAGAAACTTGACTTCATCTGAAGTTAATCATGTGGATAATTAATCCCATGACATACTGATGTATGACAAAATGACAAAGTGGGAGGAAGTGTAAAGTCAGTATCATCACATAAGTATTTATCTAAATATTTAATAGGATATCACTAAATGGGAAAATACCTGCACATGTGTGTTTGGCCAGTTTCTCCAGACAGTGCATTGAATGCACATGATGAAATGCAAATTATTACATATATGGCATTATGTACAATTATCAAAAACATTCAGTGAAGACTTGGGAGATATATTCCCAGAATCATTATTTTGGCTCAATTGGTTCTACCTCTTGAAAAATCAAGATGGTCACTATAACAAACTGGCATAAAACCCTGGCCAAGTAAACTGAGTTACAGTCATTATTTGTACATATATTTAGATTAAAGTGTTCTCATTCAACATGTTCAAAATGATGCTAACTTACATAGGACATATAGACACCAACAGCCAACTTTCTAGATAAGTATCAACAAAGTTATACTGTCCTTAAAAAAGGTAATCAATTACTACATGCAAAAAGTGTCATTTTAGGACAATCTCACTTTATATTAGAATTTCGTGTACATTGTTTCTATATTAATCAAAAAAACTGATGAGCCTTCAGCAATATGAAGAATTTATTTCTCAATTCTGTCAACTCATTATTTCAACATCCTCCTACAACTTGAAGTATTAACAACTTCCAGATTTGAATAGCAATCAATACAAGTATGTATTAGGAACCTATTATGATTTGGATCTGGAATGTCCCCCAAAAGCCTCATGTATTTGGATGTAGTGGGGTATCTATGGAACCATGTGCTGCTGGGAGGTGATCCTGGCTGAAAGGGGTAGATGCTTGTGGTGTGGCCTGGAGGGATTATGTCAACTTGTTGAGATTAGGAAATGCCCAGGGCAGTTTTCAGGTATGTATAACTGACTTATACTCCAGGGAAGGAGAGAGGAACACCCACACTGGGTGGCGGCTTACACTAAATAAAAATAAGAAGAGACACTGTTGCAGCTCTTCCTGAGAAAGCTCTGGCCTTTGCCTTAGTTTCCAGATATAACTTGGCTCCCTCCTCACTTGGGTTTCTGTCTGCCGCAGGTGAAGACAGACTAGACCTTCACCATGTGCTTTTACCACTGCTGGGTGCACATGAAAGAACTGTGTGAGACCTTGTGAAATTGTGTGCTAAAATAATCTTCCTCCCTTAAATTGTAGATATCTGTCCTCCCAGCAATGAACAGGTAAGCCTGAACCTATATAGAGTAGAGTCCCCCATGAGAAGCTTGTTGCCTTGCCTTCCTGGGCTCTCTGCAAGACTCACGCTTTGAAATCAGCCAGTGAGATGGCTGACCACAGTAAGAATCTGAGTTGGATTTTCAGAGCTTCAGTGAGTGGTGTCTCTGCAGACTGGATTACCTTTCCCACTTTTAAACTCCTATCTTCATTATTCATGCATTAGGGTAATCAGGACTTAATCTCACAGTGTAAGTGTTCATATCCACTTTTTAAAAAGAATATTGAATTTCTCTGATTTAAAGACCCAAAGCTCATTAACCATCCTACTTTTAGTTTCTCACCCTTTAGCTCTAGTCAGAGTCTTTGCCTTTGAGGACTGGAGTCTTGCTACCCTTTACTCAAGGATTATCTGAAAACAAAAATCATCTGTAAGCCTTCTGCAAATAGTAAGAAACAGTGTGTATACTAAACCTACATTTGCCACCTGTTTCATATTCAACTAAACAATTAGGGCCCAAAGAACCATCTCCTACAGTACAAAAATACAAGATTAACCTAATCTTTAACATCTCGATTCCCAAACTGTATACTGAATGAAATGTATACACAAAAAAAATCGAGTAAAATACAGAGAAATGGACTAACAAGGTTTTTTTCTTTCTGTCAACAGGATTCATTTTCTTCGATCTAAGAAAATAAAAAGGTTGTTGGCTCTAGAGAAGCCTCTAGTCAAGTTGCAGAAGCTGGGAGACTTCTAAAATGGTAAAAAGGAGCACTGACACGGAAAGAAGGGGTACAGACAGGGTGAGCTGGGGGGGGTACAGCTGCCTGCTCTGGACACAGTTTTTTTTTTTTTTAATAAGAAGTGACTGCAAAGGTCTCACCAAGGAATTATTTTATAGTTTGTTTTTGTTTTTATTTCCTTCTTTTGGTTTGTGATAGGGACAATATGAAAGTCTAATGAGCGCAGGAAGTGTGACAAGCAACCCAAGCAAGCGGAGCCAAGAGTTTGCCTGTTCAAAGAAACTGCTGGGACTCTAAGGTCCTTCAGGTGAACAGGATATGAGCAGAGATAAGGCCACAGCCAGTCATTAAAGTATGCAGCTAATTAAAGGGCTTTGATTTCTAAAACCCAGCAAGCTGAAACAGTAAGGTCCAATAGCAAACTAAAGCAACACTAAAGGGCTAAGTCCAAACAGGGAATAAGGAAGTTTCTGGTGCTTCAGAAACACTGACATGAAGATTTCTGTGCCCACTGAGGTCAAACAGGGAAAAAGAGAGCAGCAGCAAAGACGGAAATAAAAGCAAACCAAACAATGTCAGGTCAAAAACCAGAAAATGAAAATATTTCCAATTTAGAGAACAAGATACTGTTTTACTTTTTAAGTCTTTTTATATAAATGAATGTTTTTAAAGTTTTGGTATGCATTAATGTACACTGGAGTTGAAGTATATATATTCTCATAGCACATTTTACTAGACACCATGGTAAGCATGGAACAGAAAGGCTGGTAAGTCAAGAAGCATCTTTGGCCCAATAAAAGTACTTAAACTGAAGAAATGGCATCGAAGAGAAAATTGTCTGCGGACCTTACAAACCTAAACCATCTGTGACAGTACCTATCTGTTTCCATACCACAGAAGCTTGGAGTTTGTTTCTACAAAAGTGACAATTGTAAAGAAATCTGAAAAGTTTATGCATGGTAGGAAAAACGCAAGTGCTCAATAACCATAAACTGATCTTACTTTTCTGGTACATTGTAAAATTTCATGTTTTATCTGGACAATAACAAAAAAGTAATCACTTACATTTCCCTGGGGAAAAGCCAATACTGGTTTAATGACAAGATTAACAATAAAGCTGAGAGTATGGTTATAATAATCATTTAATAGAGAAATAACTGAGCCTTCAAAATGATTATTATTTTTATTCTCTTCTGAATAGCCATTTTAAATTTTAAATGTCATGAAAGCCTAGAAGGACAATATATTTAAATACCTAATAATAATTTCATTGATGATATTCATAGAAAATATGGTGAGAATATTGGGAAGAATGGCTCTACTTTTCTTGAATGTAAGTTTTGTGGCCATATTTGTAAATAAATTTTAATGAAATTAAATGAAACTCTGAAATACAAATCTGTTCATACATAAGGTAAATTATGAACTTATCTGCGAACTCTTATGCAATTATATCTTGTTTAAATGACTTGATTTTTGAAAATATGGTACATAGTAGTTATGCTGTATTACCCCCAACAGTTTGATATATTTATTGACAAATTAACAAAAAAATTCTCATGGCTTTAACTTAAGAACTTAAAGCCATTCTCTTCTATACATTTACAACCAGAAATTCTAGGGTAAGGTGGCAATATCAATGCCCCACTTTGTCCAGAATAAAAAGAATAAAAGTCACATTTATTAACGATTTAAAGTTATTTCTAGTAAAATCACAAAAGAAACAAAAGTAAGGTGATGCCTACATGGAGAAGTCAATACCTAATGTAAACATACTATGCTACTGTGTACCTTACTTTTTTAAAAGCAAACAAGACACCGGGACTGAGGCTATTTTACAGAAAGTCTGTCAAGTTAATATGATTTTATAAGTTATCTAAAAGAGCCAATGGACTACTAGTCTTAAAAAGTAAAAACCAGTAAATTCCTCATAAAATTTAGGGCTCTAAACTGGGCGTGGTGACACATAATTGTAATCCCAGCCAGCACTCTGGGAGGCTGAGGCAGGAAGACTGTAAACTGAGCCCAACCCGGGCAATTCTGTGATTCAGCAATATCCTATTTCTAAATAAAAAAAAAATTAGAAGGGGCTTGAGAATGTAGCTAGGTGCAAAAACTCTCCACCTAAGCCCTAGTGCTAAAAGGAAAAAACTGAGGGCTGTAAAGCGCTGTAAAATAGCCCCATAGGAGAAGTTTATACTGGCCCAATACTGTCATCAGTGAACTCATTATCCATACTTTAAGATTACTGGTCTTTCTTCTTCAGTTGACTGATTATCACGAAAGACAGGCAGAGGAACAAAATTCTACTGTTACTATCTCTGATAGTATGTTTGCGAGAAAAGGAAGTTGTAAGGTAATGGCTGAACTAATAATATAACTGGTTGCTTTTAACTATTTATATTTTTCCTCAATATCATAAATACTAGCCACATATATTTCATTAAGATTTAATACTATGCCTTTTATTTTAAAATTCAACTTCTATGTTTTATGTATCTGAATTTCTACTTCTATAAGCTATTACAAAATCTACCAATGACCTAATAATCTAGAAAACTCTTAAATTATGTAGAATGCTTGCCGACATAAACACTGTATAGGCTCAGTTTAAGCTCTGCGTTATTTATTACAAAGAGTATTCAATCGTATTTGCATCTTAAATAACAATTACTGTTCAAATTATTTTTCTATAACCATGTTATCAAGACACATTTTCCAATCTGATAGCCAATGGAGGTTTGATTCGGTGGAAAATATTAATAACTACCACGAACACTCACTGTGATGAATGGAAAACACATATGAAGGGGAAAGGGAAAAAAAGAAACACTGTATTTCTAGTTAGTGGCTTGTGGCCAAAAATATGAATCAGAGTTATAAAAAAAGAAAAAAAAATCTCACAGTACTATGGCCTGACTAAACTACTGACAGTAATCTATAAAACAATTACAGAAAAAAAAATCTAGAGCCAGCCCCTGTGGTACAGGCCTCTAATCCCAGCACTCTGGGAAGCTGACACAGGAAAGTTTCAGGCTTCAGCCTAGCCTCATCAAGTTGGCAATTTAGTGAGACTATATCTCAAAATTAAAGTTAAAAAAATAAATAAATAAAAAAGGACGGGTGGATGTGGCTCAGTGTGAAGTCCTGGGGTTCAATCTCCAGTACTGAAAATGAAAAGAAAAAAATCTTTGCAGTACTGGAGATTGAACCCTGGGGGCACTCGGGGTCCACACACGCTAGGTAAATGCTCCACCACTGCGCTACATCTACAGCACTTTTACATTTTATTTTAAGACAGTATTTCCCTATGTTGTCCAGATTGGTCTCAATGATCCTCTGGCTTCTGCCTCTCAAATAGCTGGAATTACAGGCCCGATGGGATAGATATTCTAATGAGGTCCTATGGACCAAATCAACAGTGGCTCACACCCTGAGGGGCTTTCCCCTAGAACAAAAACCTTTGAAAAGTAGCAAACAGTGACTGGGATTCTAGCTCTGTGAGTAGAAACATCTCTTCTGACCTGGCTATTACATCATAATCGATTATGACAAAGTTTAAAAAGAAGGGCATAAAAATATTGCCTTTTATTTTGAAAACTTGTTTTTAAATGTAAGTCATACATATCCAAATAGTAGTAGAGTTAGCTATATCATTCCAATAATCACATGAAAATACATCACAAAATGTTTTTTGTTTAGAAAAGGAAAGTCGGGAGGAAAAACTAGTGTTTCACATCTCCATTCAAAGCCATTCCTCTATTCCACCTCTCTTGATGGTTGTACAAGTCCCATACACAATCTGAGCTGTTAATTGTCCTACCAAGTCACAAGTATTGTTTTAAGGCACAAAACTACAAGACAGTCAGAAGTGATGTATGCAAAAGACTTTGAAAACAATGTCCAACATTACTTGGCATTATAGTATTATCATTCTTTACATGTGAAAATATGTAGATCTAATAATTTTTTATTTTGAGCATACTGAAGAAAAGTTGGTGATAAGGAACTGATATTAGTGCAGGATAGATAACTGGCAATACCTCCTAAGCTTTTACTGTTACACTGATAAGAGTGCAGGATGTCCCCATGGTACAAAGGTTCCATAAATCCAAACCACTGCTCTTGCCTCAGCTCCTTGCTTTACCTCGCCTGGTACAGAACTGGTGTGTATATGGCAGGCGGGACGGGGGAGGTGCAGGGGAAGGGTGTGACCGGATGGAGGTTTGAGAGAACTAAGAAGTTCAAAAGCAGAAGAAATTGCGATAAGTGGAATAGGACAGAACAGGTTTACTCATCAACCCCGCGCCCACCTAAACCTTCAGCTGCTGCTGCTGCTGCTGCTGCTGCTGCTACAAGTCAACTGTGGACATCTGCCCAGACTGGAAAGTAAGGTAAAGACTAAAACAAAAGTCAACAGCCAAGAGCCATGAGCAGAGATGTAGGCAGATAGTAAAATTCACTTAAAGAAAGAACTGATTTCAGTAATTTGCCTTAATGCTTCAAGCCAATCCAATAAAGATAAAATACCCACTGCAAAATACTGACAAGTATACTTGTTCTCTTTCATCAATTCACTCTGTTCACTCATCTTTTACTAACCCAATAACCAATTCCACTTGCCAATGTATGTACTGTATCTAATTTGATTGTTCCCTTCCTCCTTTCCAAAGTCGCTGCCCCCTACATTTCACCCACCTCTGCCCTTTCTCAGCTGTTATGTTAGGACATATCTATGACCATGACACTGGGGAAGCTGGCAAGGAGAATGGCATGGAACTGAGGCTAAGGTAAATGTTTAAATCAACTGCAATCTCAATTTGACTTGTATAGTAAACATATTTAAAAATTTTTTGAGACAGAGTCTCATTCTACAGTCCACATTTTTAAATAGAGGTTACTGGGCTGGAGGCGTAGCTCAGCAGTAAAGCTCTTGCCTAGCAAATGCAAGGGTTTGATTCCCAGCACCACATAAGGGAGGCATGGTGGTTCATGCCTATAATCCCAGCACTTGGGAGGCTGATGCAGGATTCTTCTGTGCCAGCCCAGGGCTACATGAGTTCAGGACCAGCCAGGACTACAGAGGTAGACCTTGTCTCAAAAAAAAAAAAAATGTTATTAGCCAGATGGAGCGGTCCAAGTCTGTAATGCCAGCACTTGGGGGTCTAAACTGGGAGTCTGAGGGGACGCTGAGGGTATATGGCAAGTTCAAAGCCAGCCTGCACTACTCTGTATCAAAAAAAAAAAAGCAGAAAGTTTCTTTTTAAATAGTCAAACTGTTAAGAGTCCTGCTAATAACCAGAAAGATGACTTCCTTAGCCTCCTGATTTAAATAAAAACTTTCAGGGACAGATTTTAAAGTAGACTAGAGATATTAAGCTCATCCATAAGCTACTCTTCAAAGCTTAGGAGCGATATCAGAGAGGACACTCTTCCTCCTTTTAAATCTGCTTACTGACCAGGATGCTTGCTCTGGACAAAGAGTGTCCGAATACAGCACAATATTTTATTCATTGGTTTTCTAGAAAGTTTGACTTGTGGTTCATAAGAATGCTCAAAGTTCGATGAGACTTGTATTGGAATAGTTCACAGTATAGGAAAAAATGTTTAAAGTTTTTCTTTAGAAGTTTTCAAAAATCTTATGCTCCACTGCTGGATTTTTTTTTTTTTAAGAATTGACTCTTTCCTTTAAAAAAAGAATATAAGGATCAAAACCTTGTGAAGAAAGTAAAACTTTCTGCTATTAGGTTTATTTTTACAATTAAAGTTCTTCTTGGGGGTCATTATCAAAATTTAACTATTTAAAATCACCGAAATCATGAGTTAAATAAAAATCTAATTCAGAAAGATTTAATTTGTACATTTCATGCCAAAAATATAAACTGACAAGATTCCTATAAGCATCTTCTAATTCAGCATCTTCTAATTTTGCTTTTGAAAAGCAAAACTCTAATATACATACAAAACTCTAGTATATATACAGAAACCAGCTGTGCTGCTATATATGAATAATGAATTATTTCTAAAACAAATTAAGAAAATAATTCCAAGAAAGTTACAATAAAAGGTCTGAGAATAACTTTAACTGAAGAAGGGAATGATCTCTACAATGAAAATTATAAAACACTGATAAAAGAAACTTAAGAGGACATCAGAAAAACATTCAGCATTCGTGGATTGAAAGAATGGATATTATTAAAATGTCCATAGTACTAATGATCAGCAGATTTAATGTAATACCATCAAAATACCAATTGCATATTTAATAGAACTAGCAAAAACAATTATATAATAGTTCACATGGAGACACACAAAAAAAACTCAACTAGCCAATGCAATCTTAAGCAAAAAGAACACAGCATGAGGCACTGTACTATCTGCCTTCAAAACATCCTTCAAAGCTATAATAATTTAAAAAGCCTCATTCTGGTATAAAATACACAAGCAGTGGGACAGAAATAGGAGTCTGCACTTAAAAAACCCACATATCTAACCCAATTGATCTTAGGCAAAGATACTAAGAATACACACTAGAAAAGGAAAATAAATAGTGCTGAAAAACTGAATACCCATATGCAAAAAATGAAACTAGGCATGTACCTCTCACCTTTTATAAAAATCAATCCAAAATGCACAGAAGAACTAAATGTTAAGCCCCGAAACTATGAAACTACTACAAGAAAACAAAGTGAAAAGCTTCAGGACATTGACATGGGCAAAGAGTATTTTTTTTTTTGGATAAGACTCCAAAAGCAGAGGCAACAAAATCAAAAATCGACAATTGGGACATCAGACTAAAAGGCTTTCTGCACAGCAAAGAAAATAATCAACAGAGTGAAGAGACAGCCTGCAGGCAGACAGAAACTATTCACAAGCTATACATCTAATAAAAGGTTAACGGCTAAGATCTATAGAGAATAGCAACTCCACCTAATAATACAATTGTAAAAAGGCTATAGGTCTAAGAAGACATTTTTCAAAATACATACAAATTGCCAATACTTACATGAAGAAATGTTCAACATCACCAATAATCAGGGAAACAAGTCAGAACCACAATGAAAATACGACCTCACTCCATTTAGAAGGGCTATGATCAAACAGACAAGAGATAACAAGTGCTGGCCAGAACAGGAAATGAGAGAACCCGGTACACTGCTGATGGGAGTGCACATGATCACCCACTATGGAAAGCAGTATGGAGATGGCCCCCAAAAATTAAAACTAGGAGCCGTGGATGTAGCTCAGTAGAATTTACCCAGCAGGCAGAAGGCCCAGGTTTGATCCCCAGTGCTAAAAACAAAACAAAACAAAACACTAAAAGAAAACAGAACGAATGAATACATGGTCTGGCAATCTTACTCCTGGGTATTTACCCAAAGGAAATGAAATCAATCTCTCAAAGAGACTGCATAAGGCATATTTACTGCAACATTACCCATAAGAGCCATGAAATGCAAACAAACCTGAGTTTGTCAATGGATGAGCAAAGAAAATGTGATACATATGCACAATGGAGTGTTATTCAATCACAGAATGAAAACCTGTCTTTAAATCATGTTAAGTGACATAACCCAGGCACAGAAAGACAAGTATCATGTGATCTCACTCACATGTGAAACTGAAAAAAGGTGATGTCATGCAAACTGAGAAGAATGTCGACGAGCAGAGGCTGGGCATATGAGAGGAGGCAGGGATGGGGTACGGCTGATTACTGGGCAAAGAAGTCCAGCAGTCTAGCACACAGAAGAGTGACTCTACTTAATGATGATGTACTGTATATTTAAAAAAACAGGCTAGGCCAAAGGATTTTGGATGTTTTATCATAAAGAAATAAGTAAGGAGCCAGGCTAACCCTGATTTGAACATTACAGAATGCTTACATGTATAGAAGCTTCCCACAGCATCTTAAGAATATGTGTAATCATTATGTATCAGTTAAAAAAGTAAAATTCTACTTTGATCTGCTTTTGTGGTGGTGGTTCTGAGCAATGAACCCAAGGCCTTCTCACAGCTATAGCCCTAGCCCTTTCTCATTTTTAGAGAAAAAGTCCCACTACATTGCCCAGGCTAGGCTCAAACTCAGCAGTCCTCCTGCCTCTTCCACCAGGAAAGCTGGAATTACAATCAAGTGCCTCTATATGCAGCATTACTGTGACACTTGAAATAACTCGGAGTGTAGCTCAGTGGTTGGAGTGCTTGTCTACAGTGTGCCAAGGCCAAGGCCCTGTGTTCTATTCTGTAGAATCACATAAGAATAAGCTGGGATAAAGAAGATGAGGTATATTTACACAATAGAGTACTACTCTGCCATAAATAAGATAAACTTCAATCAACTGTAGAAAAACGGATACACTTTAAGACCATTATGCTTAGCAAAATGAATTAGGCATAGGAGGTTAAATACCATATAGTTTCTCCAATACAAGAAAACCAAACCATAAAAAAAGTAAAAGAGATGGAAGAAAGAAGATAGACTTTGTGGAGAGGGAAAAGAAACAGTGAGGGGAGTGAGGGGTGGGAAGCAAAAAGTAGAAATGATCAAGACGTGTAATATAGATTTCAAAAATAATAAAAATGTGCTGGGGATGTAAAAAAAAAATTTCCCTGGTGTGGTGGCACCGAACTGTAATCCCAACACTCGGAAACTGAGGCAGGAAAAATGCTGCTAGTTCAAAGTCACCCTAGGCTACACAGTTTAGGATCAGCCTGGACTATACAGTGAGACCTTGTCTCAAAAAAAGAAAAAGAAATGACTTGGTAGGAATGGTGGTGCATGCCTGTAATAACAGCTACTGGGAAGGCTGATGCAAGAGTATCACAAGTTTGAGGCTAGCCCCAGTGATTTAGTGAGACACGGTGTTTGAAAAAAAAGGCTGGGAATGTAACTCTGGTACAGTTCTTGCCTAGCATGTGTGAGGCCTTGGGTTAAATCCCCAGTACCAGACAAAGAGAAAGAGGCTTACATTACTGCTACGTATAGAACTGTTAACAGCACTGGTCAAATCACTGACAGATTAGCCACCTCCAACCGAGTTAACGCAATAGATCACTTGTGCATGTTTATAAGTTATTACTATACATGAGAATATTAACCATAAGTATAAAAAACAAACACTAAAAGAAACCACTTACATACTCTAAATATTTCTCCAAAATCCTTATTTTCGGATAAGACAAGCCTATTTATAATTTAAAACTATTTTAATTATATGTACTATGAGGTTTTTAAGAGATAAAAATATGTCAAATGAACGTGAAAAATGTAAAGACCCATACTATTATTCAATCTTTACCCACAGAAGTTAGTATTTCTTATATTTTAACAGTTCTCTCAGATTAGGATGAGTTCATCTAGTGACCAAACATTCTTTCCACAATCTATATACAATTACTGTTGTTAAAAATCAATTTATTTATTTGGTAGTTGCTAAGGCACCTCCACTGTTTGTTATGATACTGACTCTAAGATTCTATTTGGAAATACAGTTCCTAAATGGCCACCCTTGAACTTCTAATTTATTCCACTTGCTTTACAAAGTGATGGCAGAGGCACACTGGTGATTCAATGCATTCAATCTTCAGGACGATTGTTAACAATGGAACTAACAAAATTAGTATGAGGAAACTGCTGCCTGACCATGTTTTTGTTAAAATCTGTAGGTTTAAAATGTTTAAAAATTTTGGAGACCAAAAGGTTTTTGTGGACTTGAAAGCAACTAACCCTGATGGAATGCTAAAGTGTAAACTGCCAGACAGCTGCAGCTGGTAATAAAATGCTAAAACCTGAAGCACTTTAGCAGAACCTGATTATATGGTAATTCTAGTATCTGAGAGAAGAGAAAGAGCTAGAATAACTGATAGACTGGTTGCTATGGAAACCAGATAAATTTGTAAACTGACTGGAGAAAAACATTGGGGTTGCCATCAAGGATGTGGCCCACATTATGTGTGAGGTGCTTTTTTTTTCTCATTTTGAATCATGAGATAACAGACTAACACAAAGACTCCTCAGAGTTTGAAGTAAGAGAATTGATCAGGTTCTACTTTAAGGAGTAAAGAAACACACCCAATTAAAGTTTTAGCTGCTTAGCTGAATAATACCCAAAACCAATAGGGATACAGACCTTGTGAAAGTTTATAGAAATGAGCTTAGTTCTGGATAGAAAACAGAAATGTAGACTGGTTATAAATTCAAGCTGAGTAGCAGTAAGGCATCATAAAAGTACCTACAATTTTTACAATGTTAGGTAATAAAAGTTTAAGTTATTTCTTACAGGTTATTACCACTTACAGAAAGTTATTTAACTCACTGTGTATATGTGTATCTAAAATAATACTAAATGGTGTGACTGTCTTTTTATTTTCTGTTATGGTGACCACAGGAAGCAGCCTTATAACCTGATCCCTATACTTACTGCCAGGCTGATCCCCCGGCCCCTACCCGCCCCCCCGCCATTACCCGCAATCTCTCCGGCTCCTCCTCACACTCTAGCCTTCCATCTTAGTACTATCCCACAATCCCAGGAAAAAAACTGCAGCCAGAGTATGAGGACACAAATAGCTTCTTCAAGGAACTTGCATAGTGTGAGACCCTGTTTACAAGAAAAAGGTACTCACAGCCTGGCAAACTCAACTAACTTTATCCAAGTCCTAACAACAGAGTGAAAAGAACACATGGAGTGTTGTGTAAAGGTTAGACCAAAAATTAGAAATTACTTTCTGACCCGGGTTTGGTAGGGCACACCTATAATCCCAGCACTATGGAAGGCTGAGGTCAGAAGATGCCCAGTTGAAACCTAGACTGAATAACGGAGTGACCCTGGCTTAAAATTAAAAAAAAAACTTTAAAAAGAAATCATATTCTGTTCTATAAGACCATAAATGAACTTTTTTAAAGCTTAAAACTATCTAGGGTTTTTTTTTTTACATTTTAAAAAATAAATTTTATCTACCCGATTTTCTGAAGTAGGTTACCGTAAGAACAGCATGAAGTTTTCAACTTACAGGAATTTGTAAGGATTCAAATGGAGTCCCCTAACTACCATACTGCTACCAACTGTCCTATTTCCATGAGTCACCAATTGACAGTTGGAGGTCACTAAATTTAGAACTTAAATTTATTAATTTCCCCACTTCAATATGACATCGTAAGACTGTGATAAAACAGCATTTATAAATAATATTTCTATCCGTCCACAAAGCCAATAGTCACCCAATATGATCTATAATTAAATGCCAACCCAGGAACCACAAACTGTTTTAAAGGAAGTTCCTCAAATAATTTATATCACACAAATATCTTTAAATTTAAACTTGTACATAGATTTTTAATTCAAGAGATATGTTTCTGATGCTTTAGTGAGAAAGCTGATGTTTGAACAACGGCAGCTATGTAATTTGGTTTTTGACCTTTATTCTTCCACTTTGGTATTAATTCCCCATGAATTAAGATGTTGCCATTATTCTACTCTAAACATAGCACATTCAAGTTAATACTGACTAGATTCCTAAAGATAAAATAAAATGATCACTTTTCTTAGATATATTATTCTGCCACTATATTTCATGCTTACTTGGAGAAAACTAGTGAGCAATAGCTAGGATCCTAGGGCAGTCCCCTGATGGGTAAGGCTTACAGAAAACATCACGTTGGATGAAACAGACCATCTTAGGAGCCTGGCTAACAGGGTATGTGCCAGAAACCTACAGCATGGATTCCCAGAGTTAATCCCTCTCCTTCCACAGGTATGGCAACATCATATAAATAAAGAATTAAGAGATTTGGTTTTAGTTCCTAGTCTACCACTAATCAGCAGTGTGTTACTTCCTCTCACAGAGCCACGGTTTCACTTTCAGTTAAATGGGAAGGATGGCTTAATGATGGAGTCCCGTACTACTGTAAAGATGTATGATTTTTGTTCTTCTCAGAGCTCAAAAATGTTTTGGCTGCCGCTAAAAAACTAGAGTGCTCAAAAATGCTACATTCATTTTTATAACATGTTCTCAGCACAGCCCTCAGATTGTGTAGGCATGACCCACATAAATTAGAAGGGGCATTGAACTCACACCTAATTTATGTACTCAGTAAATAATTTCAATCTATGGATCTGGAGCCATGTACCAAAGCCATTAAGTTTGTTCAACTAAAAGGTAAATACGTATTCTGCACACACACACACACACACACACACACACACACACACACACACACACACAATGGAAAATACATATCACGTAAAGATTTCTCAAGAACAAAAGGTTATCAATAAAAGCACACCATTAATTATCAATACAATAACAGACATTTAGAGTTGTAATAGTTCTCAGAATGTAATCTCAGGGCTGGGTGGCCACAGCCCTGCTGTTAGACCACTTGCCCAGGATGCAGAAGGCCCTGGGTTCTATTCCCTAGCATCACATTAAAAAAAAAAAAATAGCCAGGCGTGGAGGCACATGCCTGTAATCCCCATACTCGGGAGGCTGAGGCAGGAGGATTGCTATGACTTTGAGGCCAGCCTGGGCTACATAGTGAGTTTAGGACAAGCCTGGACCTCAGAGTGAGACCTTGTCTCAAGAGGAAAGCAATCTCAATTTAAAGATGAGGAAATGAATGACTCACAGTCCAGAGCTCTTTCTTACTGTACCACAGTTCCTCCTCCCTTTCCTGCTGTATTAAGCATGATAGCAGAAAGAATGGAAAGAATGCCAGACTGTGACCCTGATCTGAGTTCTAGTCCTAGTTATGCCATTAATTTGCTTCTGCACCATGGCCAAGACACTTTCTTTGTCTGGACTTTCTGAAGCTTTCACATTTTATAAGAAAGAGTTAAAACTAGTTACGTCTTCTAGCTGTAACAGACAATGATCTTATAAAATTTTTATCTAACAAAAATACCCATTGCTGAAAGAAAATGGAAATTTCTAGCTAAGAGAACTGGAAAGTTTGAGTTGCTGATTTTCTATAGATGTATCGGCTAAATTCAGCAAGTTAGTCCTAAAGCAACTCACTACAAAATCCTGGGGGAGGGTCTCTGCTACTCCTGCCATCTACAGTGTGGGCTAGCTAGGCTGAACTAGCAGAAAATGCTGGACAACAGTCTGAAGAGCTGGTTTCAACTCCACCACTTAAAAACTGTGTCTCCTAGAACAATATATTTAATTTCTCTGAACCTAAGGTTTCATATTTGTAAAATTGGAGACTGAAATAAGGAAACTGGACCTAAAGTATCCAGTAAAATAAAGCATTATAATATGGTACATATTGTGAATCTTTGCAAGAGGGGATGATCTGCCACTGTGGAAAAGTGGGCTGTACTAAACTCAAAACTCTTTCTTTAAAAAACTGTGCTGTTTTTTAACTTATTAATCTGCTTTCAAATATGGGGGACTGAGGACGTTTCTGATGATCAAGTATCTAGTCATGACATCTGTTTCAACATATCAATATTCTTCACTGCATTTCTACTTTTTTGGTCTTCCAAAAAAGTGTGCTGGCAGTACCTTATGCAAATGACAGAACATCACAAAGCATATAGGAAAATATTAATGGCGGCACCCTTTTTCTGTCCTGTCAACACAGCTAGCTCTTTTCACACGTAGTTCTCCAGATCAGTCAACATTCTTCTGAATTCTCTCACTAACACAAAGCGGGGACATGAAATCCAGACAGTACCTGTAGTTTTACAAAAGAGCTCTCAGCACACTATTTAGGCAGGTTAGACTTAAGAAGCTGGGTTCCAAAAGACCTTTTTTCCTCCTTTTAACATTTCACCTAGTATCCAATCATCAAGATCTTGAGAAGCTGTATTATACCAGCAGAAAAAAACGACTATCAGTTCTATCAAAATGACTCATCTAGTTTAGATAAGCAAAACAGCTCCAAGTTCTGTGTATTCCCTACCAAAGTATGCACTCTGGGAAGTTAACAAATTTGTTAATGGGAAGGAAGGAGAATGGAATGAATATCTGAATGCTTTCTCTGTGCCAGGTACTGAGATAACTGACCTTAGAGATTAAACTTATTCAGTGAAAAAGTACCATATCAAAACAACTCTAAATTGATAGCAATCATGTTAATTCTTTTCCTCCCTCCAACACACACACACACACACACACACACACACTTTAACATGAATGACAATTCATTTACTTTGAAAGGAAAACCACACACACAAAAGTCGATTTCAAGGGAATTAAATATATATGAAAATCCAAACATATTTTCTATCTTCTTTTACCTAGCCGTGAACCTGTCTCAGATATTGAACTCGGAGATCCACTCCCATCTCAGGATTGGTCATTACTACCAAAAATCTCACAATAGTGATAGGAGGTTGATGGAAACACATACATTTGTAACTCACCAACATACATTTATTTCTGATTTTATTGCTGTAATCTTTCAGGTATATATCGTTAATAATACTAGATTTTGGAATGACTTCTAGAACATATAGATAACTTTATTTACATCAAACAGGGTATTTCTTCCCAGGGTAAGCATGAAGATTGAAAGCCAGGAACCATAACAGCGACTTACACTAACATACATATTTTACCAGTTCTCAAGTTGTCACAAGCATGAACATACATTTCACTGCCTCTAGTTCTACACATAGCAAGAGTTTGGCGAAACAGCTTTAAACCCTATTTCAACTTTGAAAAGTGGAGGAGTGGTAAGTTGAACTTGCGGTCAAGCAAAGCATTTCAATTACTGTATTTGCTTTTCAGAATCCCCAATATTCATCACCACTAAAACATCTTGCAGAATTAAATAAAGAGCCCAAAGCTGGCGCTCCCCTTCCAAGCACCAGATTACTCAGCACTTGTTTGTACCTCTGTAGTCCGCTGTGTACACTCTGTTCGGCCACCCCTGTTATACCACATCACTTTCCTTAATGGTAAGGACCTTGTGTTCGACTTCCTTTGCCTCCTGGTAAGGTGCTTTTTTACTAAAACCCTGCTGATCGAGAATACATTAGCTAGAGGATTTCCTTAAGTAAACACCCAACAATTCCCCCTCCCCCTTTTCTATGCCAGTAAAAGTGGATGGCAAATAAGAAAATGAAGAGGTAAGTTAGCAGTAAAAAGAAGAAAAAAAGCAGTCCAACCCTAGGAAGTGCAATTTCTCCTTCTGCTCATCTAACCCATGGTCCCGAGGACAAAACAGATCTTTGAAAGGTAAGCTTTGAACCCCACAATTACAAATCTGCTCTCAGGCACGTAAGCGTCCCGCTCCGAGAAGGCTGAACAAGCCGAGGAAAGGGATCCAAGACAGTCCCTGGGCGGCGTCCACTAAGGAAAGAGGAGACGGGTCCTTGAGGTGGGCAATCCTTCCTCCTCTAGTTCCCCTACCCCGGGGGAGCCCAGGTCTGGGTTCTGATGTGCTCCAGCGACAGAGAGCAATAGCGGCGGCGGGGACAACGGAACCGGAGGGGGAGAAGGCGAAGGGGCCGGACAAGGCGCTGGACTGGTATGCCAGGCTTCAGGGCCACAGCTTCAGTTACTTACCCAACTGGGTAGCCGCCCCCTAGGTGCACATCCTCAGGGGCATCATAGAATTCCTCGGTATCGCTTTCCGACGCCATTTATAGGACACACCCGCGGGTGAGGGGGCCGGCGCCGCCTGGAGGAAGGGTGACTCTCCCGTCTCTTCTTCGTCCCACCCCGGCGAGGCACTGAAAAGGCGGGTCCCAGGCGAGGGTACGAGGGAGGAGGCGAGCTGGAGCGAGGAGTCGGGTAGGGACCAGGGGCCGAGGGGCTGCGCGATGACCCTCAGAGCAGCCGCCTAAGCAGTCGGCAGTAGGTCCACGGACTGTAGCCGCCGCCGCTCCCGGCGATAGGTGTGAAAGGAGCGAGAGAGGAGAGGCGGTGGCTCTCGGTGGGGGAAGGCGGGCGCGCCGGGGACAGCAGCTCCTATTTCTCCTGCAGCAGCGATTACAGCAGCTGGGAAAGCCAGTTGCCCGCAAAATACCGACGCGCACCTACCCTCGCGAGATTTGAGATTTCGAGAGGAGCCGGTATAGCGTGGGCGGAGCGAAGAGGTGGCGGGGGCGGTCCCAGAGAGACAGCGCTCCGATTACTTATGCTCCAGAAGCCTATCAAAACAGCGCAAGCGCGTTGAGGGCATCCAATGGGGGCGGAAGAAGCCGAGAAAAGTGGGGGTGAGCCGCCTAAGGGGAGGAGTCTGGAACCAGCGCAGGAACTGCCTGCAGTTCTAAAGAGAGGCCTTTTGAAAAGGATAGTTTTGAGTCTGTTTTCTATTTGTGAGCAAGGGCTGTGGGGAAATGTTGTGTGGGGGCCATTATGGTTTGTTTCTTCTACATAGCCTTATCTGAGCCCTAAATATCCCCACCTTAGGACATCTGAAGTTAATCACTTCCCAACATTACAAGAATGATCCACTCTATTCACTACAAGATCTCTAATTAAAATCCCTAAATCCGATCCTGAAAACCAGAGGGTGGTGCCCCGAGAGATACACGGGAAGCTTGCCAGTTCGGTAGAACACTGATGGATTTATTGCCGGATCTGAGCCAGTGTAAGGCCTCCAGTTACTTTTCCTCCACTCTTACCTACTGCTTCCCAGCTGAAGGTGAGAGATACTCGCACATACTGCCCAAGATGAGTGGCAGCGAAATGCTGACTATATATTGAGCAGATTCTGTTGCAACACTGACATAGCATCTTAATTCTGATCTTCAACTGCCCGATGTCTGGTGATGAATATAGGTACT
Organism: Ctenodactylus gundi; assembly: GCA_004027205.1. Classification (NCBI taxonomy): domain Eukaryota; kingdom Metazoa; phylum Chordata; class Mammalia; order Rodentia; family Ctenodactylidae; genus Ctenodactylus; species Ctenodactylus gundi. The sequence goes on along the minus strand of PVKB01000542.1, from coordinate 9,478 downwards.
TTTTAAAAGGACCAAGCTGATCTTTCTTAAAGCGTCATTGGCCATCAAAGTGATACCATTGACTTTCAGTATTATCATGAGACATCTTTATTTCTTCATGGTTGTCATAATAACCTCTTGGAGCTGTTTGTGCAGCCTCAACTATTACTCAAGATGGTAGCACAAAAGACTGGCCAGGGGCCAGGAGCATGGCTTCAGAAAGGTTAGGTTAGGATGGGTTCTAGACTTACTGAGCAACCTAGTCAAGGTCTGTGCATAAATTCAAATGCCATATACTGTGTGTTCTGTAACTTTCCTAAAACCTAAGCATTTTAGGGAAAACGGTCTAATTAAATGTGATACTATTTTTTGCAACAAAACATAAGATTATTCATATGAAATGTATGAATACTGTTACGTATCCTCATTTTGTTTAGGTCATATATCGCTCCCAAATAAATTTAGGATACATCAATTTGTTTGTCAAATAAGTGCTAAAAAAAAAAAAGCCCAAAATTTAGATGGGCCTAGTGCTTTAGGCCTGTAATGCCAGCACTCTGAGAGGCTAAGACAGGAAGACTGCAAATTTAATCCCAGCCTTAGCAACTTAATGACTTAGCAAGACCCTGCCTTAAAAATCAAAATGAAAAATATGGGAGGAGGGAGACTCCTCATCAACACCACAAAAATAAAAAACAAAAGCTACCCAGGGTCGTTTCAGAGCATGTATGCCTATTTCTTTGGCTTGTCAGGCCTTTCTTGAGTAGAGCAGAATTGTCTTTGGCCACATGTGAAACATGGTTAATGTATGTAAGTAACCAAAAATTTGCAAAAAATGCCCTCAAAGTTTTAAGAAAGTTTATGAAATTGTGTTGAGCTGCACTCAAAGTCCTGCTGGGTTTCATGTAGTGGATTAGACCAGCCTGTTTTAGAACACTTTTCTTTTCAAAATGATTGGAATTGAACCCAGGCCTCATGTGCACTAGGCAGGGACTCTACCACTGAGCTGCATTCCAAATCTGATTTTATAAACTTTTGGATTTTAAAAATGTGAACAAGAAATTTGTTGATCCCTATGAGGTTATAACTTTTGTCCAAAGCTAATAATTGTTAGGTTTTGTATGTTTTAAGCATACTGATTAAAAGAAGAGATTTTTAACATCTTTGCAAGAAATGGTAAGTCATGAGGTACTAGATATACTACTTAGCTTCATCAACTATTTCTACAATGAGTACATAACACAACATATTGTGCCTCTAAAATATACAAAATTATGATTTTTCCATTAAAAATGAGTTAACAAAATATGTAATAAATATGCATTATGCAATATGTAATGCAAATGCATCTCAAAGCAATTTTTGCTCACAAAAGAAGGTAAGTTTTCTCTATAAAGTATGAAAAAATAAAGAATAAGGATATATTTTATATTTATAGGATGATATAACTTTAAGAAGATGTAACTACACGGATTTTTCCTAGTTATTTAATAGTGAATTCATATTATTTTTCCTCAGAGTAGTTTTCTTTCTTTCTCATTCTTTATTTTTATTTACTTAATTTTTGTGGTACTGGGAACTGAACTTAGGGTCTTCACACTGGGGTACAACCCCAGCTCTTTTAAAAAAAAATTGAGAGAAGAGTCTTGCTAAATTGTCTGGGCTGAGTTTGAACTTGTGATCCTCCTGCCTTAACCTCCAAGGGTATAGGAATTGCAGGCATAAAAGTAGTTTTCTGAGCTGGGTGTTGCAGCTCATGCCTGTAATCTTAGCTACTTGGAGCCTGAGGCAGGAAGATCTGAAGTTCAAGCTCATCTCTGGAAACACTTGAAGGTACTTACTGTCTTAAAAAAATAAAAATAAAAATAGAAAACAGGCTAGATTATAAAAATAGTAGTTTTCTGTGTATTATAGAAGTATTAAGCCTTTTTTCTATTAAACAAAAATAGTTTTTAAAAGTGACACATGTGGAAAACACTCTTTCAATTCAGGGAATATGTGCTATTTAGTGTCATGCATATTTTAAGGACTGAGGACAATTCAAAGACAGGTGAGACAATTTAGTTTCTGTCTTCCAAGTGCTTACAATTTAGCAATGAAAAACAATATGGAGTCCTACTTTGGAACTCTGTTTCAAGGTACTATACCGCTTCTTTTAGACCTTTTAAAGAGAGTTTAATATTAGTCTCTGAAAACGAAAATTGAGCCAGATGCAGTGGCACATGCTTGCAATTCTGGCTACTCAGAATGCTGAGGTAGGAACAATGAAAATTTGAGGCCAGCTGGGGCACCTTAGCAGGACCCTGAATCAAAATGTCATAATAAAAAGAGATGGGGTGAAACTCAGTACAGGCCAAGGGACATCAGCTAGCTTTTTTTTTTTTTTTTTAACTTGGCTTTCTCTCTTTAATGCTTTGAGCTCTCTTCAGATTCTGCCATGTGTTTCCACCATTGCCAGCTGTCTAAAGTGCAACCTTCTGATACTGTGAGCTAAAGCAAATCATTCCTCTCTTAAGATGTATATGTCAAGTATTCTGTCTAGGCAATAAATAAGTAACTAAGAGAGTACTCATTAGTTGCTGGGACAATTTAAGGGAGGAAAGATTTATTTAAAGTTTCAGAAGGTCACATGCAGTCCATTCATGGGGCAGTCACCAACAGTGAAGGCAAATTGCAGAGGCCAGAGAACCACTTACGGCTTTGCTAACAGAAATCAAATGAAGCAGGAGAGAGAGTTGATGTCTGAAGACTCAGGCAAGGCCAGAGTTTTCCCAGGAAGAAGCTGCAACAGTGTTTCTTCTTCCTTCCTTTACTTAGTTCAAGCTGCCATTTGGGCCCCCACACCCAGAGTGGGTACCCTCCCTTACTTCCTGGCCCACAAATCAACAGCACAGGCCTGAGAGCTCTGCTGTGGTCACCCTTCCCCATTTCAACAAGTTGACACAATCCTTCCAGATCAAACCCCAAGCATCTGCCCCTTCCAGCCAGGCCCTACCTCCCAATAACACACAGTTCCACATTTGTCCCACTACATCCAAGTACATGAGGCTTTTGGGTGGCATTCCAGATGTAAACCATAGCGAGTGTCTAATATAGAAGTTGTTACCAGAGAAGTGGAGTAATTGTTGTGACTTTACCTAACCATGTGGTTTGGAAGCTGCTTCGTTAATTATTTGTTGCTGAGATAAAATACCCAGCATCTAAAACTAAGGAGAGGAAATATTTAATTAGCTCACAGCTTCAGCAGGACTCACATAGTTTGTTCAGGTTAGTCAGCAATAGACGAAGCATGTGGCAGAGGCTGGATTCCTGCTTACAGCACTCAAGACAGAAAGCCAAGTGAAGAAGCAAGTTGATGTTTGGAGAATCAGGCAAGACCAGAGCTTTCTCAGGAAGAGGCTGTAACAATGTTTTCTCTTCTTCCCTTACTTAGTTCAAGATGCTACTTGGGCCCTCCCCCACCCTGGGTGGATGCCCCACTCTTACTACCTGACTCACAAGGCAATAAGACATGCATGAAAGCTGTGCCCGTAATCCCTCCCCACAACCTCAATAAACTGACAAAATTCCTCCAGGTCAACCCCCACACATGTGTGCCTTCCAGCCAGGCCCTACCTCCCAACTACCTTCTTTTGTAAAATGCATTTAATCCTAAGAGTTGCCAAAGTCTTAACAGTTCAAGAACTGCTAAAACGTATATTCTAAAGACTCTTCTCAGACTGAAGGCGAATTCTCAGCTGTGAGCTTCTGTGAAAATCAAAGGAAAGTTAAACACTTTCAACATACAATATACAATGGCACAGAATAAACATTTCCATTCCAAGAGGGAGTAACAGGACATAAAGCAATCAAACCAAAACAAAGTCTAAACCCAGCAGGGCAAAGATTAAATCCTATAACTCCATAAGCAGAATTTGGGATAAACTGCAGCAAGATGTGAGCTCCAAAGTGTTTGGGTGGCCCCATGCCTATAGCATTGCCTGGAGCTGTAGCTTCCATCTTCTCTCCTTTGGGCTGTCTCCACTCACAGCCTATGGCTTTCCTCAGCCGATGATTCACATTTTTGGTATCTCTAAATTTCTGGGGTCTCTGCTGTACCTTAGGCTCTCTTTCACAACTTCATGCATTGCCTTCCCAGGGGCACACTGTCTGGTCTCCAAGGCCTTCCTCTGGAATCTGGGTGGAAGCATCCATGAACCCAGAACTCTTGCATTTTGCATGCCTGTGAAACCAGCACCACATGAATGAGGCTAAAGCCTGCTGCTGGCATGAGTAGTAGTCTGGTCTCTTTGGACAATAGCTACTGAGGCCTCTAAATTCGGAGATGGCTGAACTCCAACAAACACTTCTCTCTTTGGTCCTGTGGTACTCTTTTCAGAAGAAGTTCTTTTGTTTTTCCACACTTTAATTGGTAAAGTGGGATTTTGCTGATTCTTGAGACACCTTCAGGACATCTTTTTTATAGTCCTGCTTCCAAACATTTGGCTTCTTTTTGTTGCTAATAACTTTAGCATCCCTGTGCTCTTCTGTCCCACCTGCGGAGGCCCTTTTATTCTTGCAAATCTGCAAACTTTTTATGTTATTTTTCTCTGCCATTTCTCCTGCTTTTCAGCTAGAGATGGCTAAAGGCTGCAATAAATATCTATGTGAAAACCTAAACATTGGGCTGCTATGAGATTTTCTCTACCAGATTAAGTAGTTCACCACCCTTAATCATGGCTTCTGGCAAAGTCTCTGGACAAGAGCAAAATACTGACCTACTTTATGCAAGATAGTAGCACACATGGCTTTTAGACTAATCACCAGTAAAGTCCTCTTTCCTTCTTGAGCCTGGCCTTTCTAATCCACATTTCTGACAGTGTTCTGGTGTTTTGATCTCTGACCAGAATCTCCCATCAAGCTTGGCTTACAGAATCTTAAGTCTTTTCTAGCTGGCATCTTGAAACTTTCCCGAACTATTCCCTCAAGTCAGCTCCAAAGGCTTCCAAACATGATCAGGTAAAGTCACATCAGTGACCCCACTTCCCTGGTATGAATTTCTGTCTTAAGTTACTTATTTGTTGCTGGGATGAAATGCCCAATATCCACAACTTAAGAGAGGAAAGATTTACTTAGCACACCATTTTAGAAGGTCTCACATAGTCCATTCATGGCAGTTGGCAATAGTGGAATCTCATGGCAGAGGCTGGAGAGCTGCTCCCAGCATTGTAGATAGAAATCCAAGTGTAAAAGAGGCCTGGGTGGGTGCCTTTTTCTCACTTCCTGGACCATGACTTAATAACACACACCTGAAAGCTCTGTCCTGCATGCCTCTCAATCTCAACAAGTTGACAAAATCCCTCCAAGTCAATTCCAACGCATCTGTCCCTTCCAGCCTTGACCTACCTCCCAATAGCACATGATTTCAGAGTTATTCCACTACATCCACATACATGAGACTTTTGGGTGTACTCTTGATCCAAATCATAGCAGAAGCCTTTGGAACTGGTTTGAAGAAGAGATTGAGAAGGTTTGAAATGTCAGCTAGAGAAGCCCTAGAATGCTATGAGCTGAGCTTGATGTAAGATTCTGGTCAGAGCTCAAAAGACCAGAATTCTGATAGAAATATGAATTGGAAGGGTCAGGCTCAAGAACTTTCAGATGGGAAAGAAGACTTTATTGGCTATATTGATCTTGAAAACATGTATGCTATGAACTGGCAAAAAGTGTATTGGCATTTGGTCTCTGCCCTGGGACTTATCTGAAGCTGTGTTTATAGGTGGTAGAAAACTTAACTCTGGTGGAGAAAAATTCAAGACAGCTCAATATTTATGCCGTCACATGGATACTGCTTGCAGCTTTTAGCCGGCTGGACACTGAAAAGTAGAAAAAAATGATGTAAAAGTTTGCAGTTTTGTAAGACTAAAAGGGCCTGCACAGGTGGGACAGAAGAACACGGCGATGATAAAGAGATTAGCATTAAAAAGGAACCAAACCAAGTGTTTGGAAGTAGGACTATAAAAAGGATGTCTTGAGGGTATCTCAGGAATCAGCAAGATCCTCACTTTACCAACTGAAGTGTGGAAAAGCAAGACCTTGTCCCAAGACAAGTACCCCAGGGCATCCCGTAAGGTCAAATAGAGAAGTGTTTGCTGAATTCAGCCATCTCGGAACTCAGAGGCCTCAGCAGCAGCTGTCTAAATGGGCCAGAATACCACTCAAGCCATCAGTAGACCTTAGCATCATCCACATGGTCCAGGTTTCACAGGCATGGAGAATGCAAAAGCTGTGGGTTCATGGAGGCTTCCACCCAGATTCAAGAGGAAAGCCTCGGAGGCCAGACGGTGTGCCCTTGGGAGGGTAATGTATGAGGTTGTGAAGGTAAAGCTGAAAGTACAGAGGAGTCCCTCAGAAATTTGGAGTATTATTTAGTACCTTGAAAGATAGCTAATTGAAATTATCTTAAACAGATAAAGGGAACCTATTACCTTGAAGAATCAAATGTATATCTATTAAAGTTGTTCCATTGCAATAAATATTAGAGAATAATTTGCACATAAAATGAATTTCACACTTGCTTATACATGATATCGTCAGTCAGAAGCAAAAAGTGAAAATAGAAAACTATACCCAGTTGAGTCAAGCCATGTAGAAATACACAAAATGCAAATACACTAGTATCATATATTTACCAGCTACCTCAGTTTGTTGTTTTCAGTCCTGCCTATCCACACCTAGTGCTGTGCCTTTTGATCTGATTTCAGACAACCCTCTTGCCACCTCTCCATAATAACTCACAAACTGCAGTACTTCAGATATCCATGTCTACAGGTAAATGTCAGGTCTTTTTCAAAATGAAGTTCCATATTCATTATTCATTTATTTTCTAATCATTACCATGTATAAAATCATGCTGATATTTTTATTAGTCCATATCTGTTACGGTTTGGATCCGAAATGTCCCCCAAAAGCCTCACGTATTTGAATGGATTGGGATATGGAGGGAACTATGAACTATTGGGAAGCAGGGCCTGGCTAGAAGGGGAAGATGCTTGGGACTTGACTTGGAAGGATTGCGTCAATTTTTTGAGATCAGGGGGTGCTCATGGTAGACATTTCATGTGTTATTGACTTGGGGGCCAGGAAATGAAGGAAGGCACTCACCCTGGTGTGGGTGACCCAATTGGTAGCTTGAAATAAGTAAAGGAAGGAAGGAAGAAGAAACACTGTTGCATCTTCTTCCTGGGAAAGCTCTGGCCTTGCCTAATTCTCTAGATATTGATTAACTTTTCATTCACTTGACTTTTGTTTGCAATGCCATGAGCAGTTCTCCAGCCTCTGTGGTCTTCGTTCATCATTGCTGGTTGCCCTATGAATGGACTGTGAGACCTTCTGAAACTGTGAACTAAAATAATCATTTCCTCCCTTAAGTTTTGGATGTCCAGTATCTTGCCCTGGGAATGAATAAATGAGTAAGATAGAAAATTGATACCAAAGAAGTGGGTCATTGTTGCAACTTCACCTGATCATGTGTTTTGCAAACACTTGGAACTTGTTTGTGGGAGGAGTTTGGAAAGATCTGAGGATGCTTGATGGAGAAGACTTGGAATGATCTCAACTCAGCATGGCAAGAGATTCTAGTTAGAGCTCAGAAGACCAGAATACTGATAGAAGTGTGGATTGGAAAGGCCAGGCTCAAGACGTTTCAGATGGAAAAGAGAATTGTATTGACAAGTCTTCTAAAAACCATGTGTTCCGTGCTCTATCAAAAAGTACATTGGCATTTTTGCCTTTACTCAGAGATTCCCTGAAACTGAGATTGAGCATGGTAGACTACTTATTCTGGTAGAAGAAATCTCAAGGCTGCTTGATGTCCAGGCTGTTATATTGCTATTCTTTGCAGCTTTTAGTCAACTCTATAGTGTAAGGCAGGAAAAAATAGAAGAGAAAAATGGTGTAAAAGTTTGAAGTTTTGCCAGACTGAAAGGGCCTGCAGTGGTGGGCCAAAAGAGCACAAGGAAGTTAAAAAGTTTAGCATGAAAAAGGAGGCAAGTACTTGGAAGCAGGACCATAAAAAGACATCTTAAGGGGGTGTCAGGAATCAATAAGATGCTACCGTTTATCAATTAAAATGTGGAAAGGCAAAGGACTTTGCTCTGAGAATAATATACGAGGGCATCCTGTAGAGCCAAGAAGAAAAAATTTTGCCAGAGTCCAGACCAGGACTTCAGACATTTGGAGGTTGCTGCAGCCAAATACCAGAAGGGCCAGACTACTACTACAGCCAGTAACAGATCTTGACATTATCCACATGATGCTTGTTTCACGGACATGCAGAGTGTAAGACTTGTGGGTTCATGGAGGTTTCCATCCGGATTTCTGAGGAAGGCCTCAGAGGCCAGGCAGTGTATGAGTTTCTGAAGGAGAAGCCAAAGAGCAGGTACTTGATGCCAGAATTGTTGATCATCAGCTGAAGAAAGCCACAGGCTGTAAGTGAGCCATCCCAAAGAATAGTAAATGGAGGGAATGCTGTAGGGGCAGGGCCACACAAGCATTTGGACTTCACATCTTGCAACAATTTACTCCAAGTGCTGTCCATGAAGTAACAAAACTTAATCCTTGCCCTGCTGGGTTTAGATTTTTTTGAGCCAGATTGCTTTCTCTTCTCCTATTCTTCCCTTTTGGAATGAGAATATTTACTCTGTGAAATAGTATGTTGGCAGTGTTTGACTTGACTTTGATTTTCACAGGAGCTCATAGATGAGAATTTTCATTGAGTTCAAGAGAGGACTTTAGATTTGGACTTTTTAGCAGTTCTGTAACTGTTAACTCTTAGGGAAGAACTAAATGCCTTTTATATAAGAAGGTAGACATGGGGACCAAGGGCAGAACGCTATGGTTTGGATCTGGAGTGTCCCCCAAAAGCATCATGTAATTGGATGTAGTGGGATAACTGTGGAACTGGGTGCTGTTGGGAGGTTGGGCCAGACTGGAAGGAGCAGATGCTTGGGGCTTGACCTGGAAGGGTCATATCAATTTGTTGAGATTGGGGGTGCTGAACTAGGGCTTTCAGGTGTATTTTATTGACTTGTGGGCCAAGGAGTGAGGAAGGGCCCCCCACCCTGCACGTAGGGGGTCCCATCTCACAGCTCCAACTAAATAAAGGAAGGAAGAAGAAACATTGGTACAGCTTCTTTCTGGGGAAGCTCTGAACTTGCCCAATTCCAGACATTGACTAGCTCTTTATTCACTTAGCTTCTGTCTGCAATGTTCTAAGCAGCTCTCTAGCCTCTGCCATTTGCCTTCATGGTTGCTGGCTGCCCAGTGAATGGACTGTACATGACCTTCTGAAACTGTGAGCTAAATTAAATCTTTCCTCCCTTAAGTTGTGGATATGAGGTATTTTGTCCCAGCAATGATTAATTAACTAAGACAAGCCAATGTGTGTCAATACTCTCTTTCTGTCCATATCTCATTTCTCCCCCCCCCCCCATTTTATTGATATGTACAAGTGCAGAAT
>PVKB01000541.1:591034-689878 GCA_004027205.1 Ctenodactylus gundi | reverse complement strand
GAATAAAACCACATGGTTGTCACTGTAATGAGATTATAGACATTACAATAAAATTCTTCTGTGCTTTCCTATTATGTGAAAACATTACTTTAAAAATTATAAAAATACATATTCTCATACTATTTATTCTTCAAAAATCTGTTTGCACTCAACTTCTTAACCAGAATCTGTTACATCAAAAATGCATTTATTTAAAGGGAGTGTTTTTAGATTTTTTTGTTTAATCATTAGTTTATGTAAGCAAATATAAGACATGCCATATAGGTGATATTAATGTTAATAATATAATAAATTTAATTCACATAGACACCCAAATTAAAACATGATCATTATTAAAAATAAAATTAGAAATATTTGCAGCAAATGTCTGTTTATCTTGCATCTGACCTACTGGAAAACTAAGGTAAAAATAATCAATCCACACTGAACAACTGAAGAGTAATTACAGTTCATAATGATGAGTCTGAGGCATTGCAAGACCTCAAGATGCCTCCCAAGCCACCAAAGAAAGATTGCGTTACATTCATTACATTTAAAATAGCTTCATTGTTAAGACTATTTCGTAGTGTTAGTTTTCCTAGAAATCAGCCAACCCACATTTTGGCAAGTAGAGTGGCTCTCAGTAGGTAAAAATGTCCACTAGTCTAAACGTCCTATTCCCAGTGCTTTTGAATAAATGAGTGCACTATTCAATTATCAGAATTTGGCCAGAAAATGGGAGGAAGATATAAAAATGCCCCTGGGCTTCTTCACCTCAAGCTTATCCTTGTGCCGTGGGGGTGGGAATCATAGCAATGGAAAATGTGCCGTGACAGTGGTCGAGGGAGCAAAGTCTCGCAGGCCACTCTGGATTACAGCAGTCACAGTAGAGCAGTCACGCCTCATCTGCAGAGGGTCTGCTCCAGGACCTCAGTGGACACTTGAAACCGGGGATAGTACCAATCTTCCTACACATTCTGCTTTTCTTATGCATATTTACATATGATGCTTTAATTTATAATTGTGCAAAGTAAGAGATTAGCAATAACTAAAAATAGAAAAATTATAACAATTCACTGCAATAAAAGCTGTATAAATGTGGCATGTCTCTTAAAATACCCCATCCTATTGTATATCTTAACTTCAGCTTATGATTCGTTTTTTTTTTTCCTTATTAAGTTGAAAACATTCATCTGTTCACTTACAGGAAGCATTTTACACCTCTGACATATTCAAATTGCCTTTAAGGCCACTACTAAGTAAAATAAGAGTTACTTGAACACAAGCATTGGGACAGAATGCATAGGGTAACTGGGACAGCCACTAAGTGACTAAGAGGTGGTTAGCACATACAGTGTGGACAAGGATAATTCCCAGGTCAGAGAGAGCAGACAGTGTGAAATACCATCACACTCCTCAAACAGCAGTTCTTCATAAGTTACTTCAAATTTATGAATTGCCTATTTATGGAAATTTCCATTTAATATTTTCAAACCTAGCTTGCCTATTGATAATGAAACCTTCAGAAAGCAAAACTGTGGATAAGAAATATTCCTGGGCCTGAGAATAGCCCTATCTAAAGATACACAATGGACCTGGGGGTGTCGCTCAGTGGTTGGAGCACATGCCTGGCAAGCACAAGGCCCTGGGTTTGATTCTGCAGTACCACATAAAATTTATCTAGGCATGGTGGTACATATCTGTATCCCAGCACTCAAGAGCATGAAATTAGGAGCACTGCTCCTATTTGAGACCAGCCTGAGCTGGGTAGTGGGTTCAAGACCAGCGTGGACTATGGAGTATAACCCTGTCTCAAAAATAGATAAATAAATATATGAAATGATGGGACTCAGTTCCATTAGTGATGAGACATGAAAGGAAACTTCAACACAATTGCTGAAAAAAAGGGTAAATCTAGGCCTGCTGGCACAAGCCAATAATCCCAGCACATCTGGGAGGCTGAGGCAGAAGAATTGCAGATTTGAGCCCAGCCTAATCTAACCCTGCAAGTAGCCCCAGTAAACTCATCAGTTCACCAACTGGGACTTTTGGTGCAATTATTACTTTGACCCATCTACTGTACCCTCTCTGAGGTAAATTGAGTTGGTATTCACATCTCCACAGGAAAAGTTATTCACACATATGGCTTACTAGCAACTTAGTGGGACTTTGTCTCAAAATAAAAATTTATAAATGGGCTAGGGATATGACTCAGTGTGAAGGTTCAGGGTTCAATTCCCAGTAACTGCAAAGGAAAATAAAAACCAGGGGTAGAAGCTAGAAGAATGTTGGCAGTCACCGAGAGCACAGCAAGTCCTACGGAAACCGCAGGATGCTCTCTGCAAAGGACAATGCCAGCAGGAACTGATCACCAGGGCTTCCCAGGGGAAACACAATACACTGTCCTCCTGAGAAACAGAGGACAGGGTCACAGGGCCTTCAGGTTTGGGGTCAGCACCCAGAGCAGGGATCACCCATGTCACCCTCGCAAGTGCTGCTTGCTGCTTGAAACAGGATGAGGAAAGAACTGTGCTAAGCAACACACACACAGGCTTCGGGCAGGCGGGTATTCACCTATATCCGGCATCCAAAGTTACAAGTGAGATGGTGGAGCGTCAGGATAGCAGCTGGCTCGTAGATATTTGGATCTACCCAGAGACAGACCATAGTTAAACTATAAGGGCTATTTAAGTTTGAATTACTTTAAAATTAAACTTAACTTTAAAATTTAGTTCTTCAGTCACTCTGGCCACATCTCAAATGCTTAGCATGTGGCTAGATCACTCAGCACAACTGCATAACATTTTCCATCATCACAGAACCTTCCATTGAATTTTTACTGAAGCAAACTGATATACACTAGAAAGAAATACAAGAGACTCACAAATTCTTAAGATACAAGAACTCAAAGAGCCTTCGTGATTGTTCCCAGCTGCTTTGAGCAAAGACCCCCCTGGGCCTCCAGATGTACCAATTTGTCCTCCTCTTGCTGGGAGTACCTCAGCAAGGAAGTATGAGAGGCACTGTGTTAACGGATCAGCAGTAAGAACCCAGCACCAGGCCTTTCCCTTGCAAGACCTATCCGCTTCACGAACCAGGGAAAAACAAGATTATTCACTTTGGGTTGCTTCTGCTTCTGTGCAGCTCCCGGCCCACAGGACATAATTAGCTGCTCTCAGAAGCAGAACAGTAAGTTTGAAATTTCTCTTTCCACTCCAGGTCTATAAGATCTCGTTGTCTCATCCTTTGGCTAAGCCAAACTGACGGAGAGAGAATGACAGATCGGCTCACGCAGTCTCCCCACCTTGAAGACAGGTCTGCTCTGATCAGAGAGGGACAAACGTTGGTGACTCAAATGTCTCTCTCCAGAGTAATTTTAGCCTTTATTAGTCATTGTGTGATCTAGAATAAACCAGTGTCTCCAAGGACCTCCTGCTTCCTGTGGCGGAGGCTTTAACCTCCACCTCACCTTGGTAAGGTCCAGGCAGCTTGAGAAGAACACTCCCCAGCCCAACAACGACTGCATCTTAAGCACAAAAAGCCAATCTCTTTTGGAAAAATAATGGGGCTGAAAGTCAAACCTTGTAAAATAATTCAGGCATTTTATAGTGTTATTCTGATCACATACAATTCCCACAAGAAGGGAAGTACCTTTAAAATAAGGACTATTCAATACTAGTACAGGATTTCCTCTTGTTGTTGATAATTTCCTGCTAACAGAAGACACAACGCAGTCCAAAGCAAATTCAAAGGAGGTGTCCAGAGACAGCACGGCCTCTACGTTCTGCAGGGAACATTGTTCAATCTAATTGATGTTTTCCTTGCAAAGCAATAGAGTGAGTAGACCTATTTTTATCCAGAATAGAAGAGGTTTGCCTTAAACATATGATTCCCCCTCCCCCACCTAGTTTTATAGAGAGTCACAATCACAACTTGTACCTTTGCTAAGTCAACATTTCCATGAAATAAGTTACAAACACTAAGCAGATCTGAATGCCATGCTCTGTTCTCATTCAGAAAGAAGCTTTTAGCCATCTGTAGGGTTTCTGAATTGGAGACATTCTGGCTCAACTTAGTTTCAGTAGAGTCCATCTGGCAGGGGTGACACAGCGGAGAGTCCTCAGTTACTGTGGGTTAAATTATTTTCCTCTCTGCTGGAACAGTAGTGTATACATCTTCCAGTCAGTGTGAGTTACCTGTAGAGACTGATGTTGTCTAGTTCTAAATGGTCACATTCCCTAAGCAGACAATAAATCTCAACTCTTGTATATACAAAGGCAGTAGATTAGTAAGCATATTTTGGCAGAACATTTTTCTAATTTCCTTTTTTCAGTCAAAGAGCCATGCTTCAGCCTTCACAATTTGGCCTAACTTTCTAGAAATAAACTAAGGTTATCTTTTTGTCCAATTACCTAAACATAGAAAATGAGAGAGTGATTCCTACTTTAGACATGATTATTCACAATAAAACTTCCCAGAAGAGGACAGAATGTAACAAATCCATAACAGGAAACGTCTAAGAACTCCATCAAACATCAACTTTTTAGCATTTTAACCCAAGATTTTAAAGCAGAAGGATACTAGCCTGAGTAGCCCAGAGCTCAGCTATATGCATTCAAAAAATGTTTTTGAATAAATAATGAAACTGAATGTACACTCGGGTTTATTTTTATAGTAATAATAACTGCTTTTCAGCAGTCTGGTGTTTAAAATAAACTCAGAATACAAGCAATAAAATCACTATTTTTGGTTTCATTTGTTCCTCCCTTCCTAAGCATAGAAGTTACAAAGATGGGCTCAGGATTTGGAGGGACTGCATTAGAATTCTGGCCCATCTTTACTGGCTGGGTGCTGTCCTGTTCAAGTTACTTGCTTTCTCTGGAGACTCAGTTTCCCCATGTGCCATAATGAAAAAAAAATCTCTCTGATGAAGAGTGATGGTTAAAAGGGATTAGAGACACAAAGGGCTGACTCAGTCATCTGGCCATGGAGTCATATGTATAAACTATTACATAACTGCACGCCACATCATAGGCTAGCCCCATCACCTGTGGTCTTGTCATTGTTGTCCAGACGTAGTGGCTACTCTCCAGGCCAATTCCTCGTAACTCGTTTGTATGAGCAGCCCAGAGACAGCTTGCATAGTCTTCCGGCCTCAAAATAAAATTTTTCTTCTCTCCTATTTAATGGCTGGAAGCAAAGTTGCCCACATCCCCTGTAGGAACCACAACAGCAATGTGTCCTCCCTGTACCCTCCCCATACAACTTGTACTTAGAAAGCCTACTTCTCGGGGGCTAGCACTGTTCCCTTCCCCATGTGGCTTTGATGGTGACTTGTAGAGAAAACACCCTTCACCTCAAGTTACACCACACTGTACAGTTCAGCCCGGGATGAATGCCACGATGCCATACAGTCCTAGTGAAGCGCCTTGTAACTTTCGTGCTCTCTGTCTTGCAGGTCCTGGCATGCATCCTTAGGAACTGAGCTGGCGAGGAATCTAAGTAAGAGCCATCCCATTATATTCAAAACAACTTCTCACCTTTTGATTGTCCTTGTTTCTCTCTGTTCCCTCTTCTCTTGAGTACTTTCTGGGATATGGCTAACTTCTCCCCACAAATGAGCTATGTCCTTGTGACAAGGACAAACTTTCAGCAGAGTCAGCCTGGGTGCTGTCATGGGGCCTATTTCCCTCATTTGACCCAGAAGCAGAAACGAAGAGCAATTCTTTAAGCCTGGAACTCTTTGGTCAGTGTTTCACTGAAATGCCAATACTATGTGATAAAATACCAAAAAGCCATTCCCAGATCCCTATACAGACTTTAGAGGGTTTTTAACAGATTGGAAGATCCAGTCCTTCCACATTATTATATTTAATTCAAGAGAGTCCTTAACCCAGACTCAGCAAGGCTGCGCAAGTAGTGGCTCATTCTTTTGAGTCCCCATGTCATGTGGGACTTACAGCCTTAGCTATATGTTGTATATACACCATTATAATATTTGCATCAAATAACTGAAGGGATTTGTTGCTTGGTTGGAAAGGACTTTCTGTGGAAACTTTGATAAAACTCATTCAAGGGCAGACCCAGATTTTTCACACTATGAAGTTTATACAAACCAAAGAACCACGTAACAGAAAAAATAATCCATCTTTACAAACTTTTCAAAAAATATGTGGCCAGGTAGAAACATTTTCAGAGCCCTTCTAAACGTCAGCAGGGCCAATGCAAGCATTGTTCCTGCAGCCGCCTTTGGTCTTACCTGTGTCCCATTCTGCCATCTAACTTGGATGTATTACTTACTTGCTGCCACCACGGAGAAAAGACATGGCTCAAAGCTGAAGACAGTCCTGCAAGTAAGGGAGAAATGTGTCGCTTACCTATCATTAACGCTTATGAGGAAATAGGATGTTGACCACAGACCTCTCCAAAGACACACACACACACACACACACACACACACACACACACACACAACCTGTGTTTTTGATATGGCCTGATGTTTTTAATTGTCTGGTGCTTATATTTTTGTTACTTTTAGACCTAGCTTCTTTGCCATTACATAGGCATAAAAATGGACTTTTGGGTTTTGTTTTGTTTTGTTTTTTTAGTCTGGCTACACTGAGCATCCTTGGAGGTCCCCTCACCCACAGGGGAGGAGTTGAGTATTGTTTTGTTTTGTTCTGTTCCTAAACTCGACAAATAATAGAAGAAATGATATTGTTTGTGTTGGGTGCACCTGCTTCCCTAAACCAGGGTGAGGTGTTTTGTTTTGTTCTTCCCTCTCCTCCCCCACTCTCCTTTTATCTTGGCTGCCCATACTTTGTTGTTTGGTGGGAATTTAAGTGACTCCTGATTTCTTAGGAAACTTCCTATCCCAGAGAATTCAGAGATTCTCCCCAGAGGCCCCCAGACACTGTATTGTTTTATTGTCCCCACCTTCAGCCCACAGAAGCCACACAAACATGCACCCAAAGACATAAGATTTTTTTAAAGGAGCATCAGAAATGTAAGCTGCAACATTTCTATGCATGTGTGTGTTTACAAGTCTACATGCACGTTGGAAGGCGCCCTGGCAGACAGGAGTACGCATTCCACGAAGGGAAACTGAAGTCTGTGTGGTTTACAATTGCATTCTCTTTAGTCTCATATTCAACTAAAGTAAACACAGTAATTTCTTCTCTTGCTTTTTTGTCCCAGGTGATCAGCAACTTGACCCTCTTTTTTTTATTCCATGCCCCTCCTTCCTCTAGGGTGAGGCCCCTCTTTTCTCCTGGCTTGAGGTCAAGGGACAGAGCCCCGACAAAGTCCACCCCAGTGGCTGTGCTGGGTGCACAGTGACAGGGAAAAATGTGATCAGCCCATCTAATTCTATTTTGTGAATCTCTGCCTAGCCAGAATCATGCCCTGCTACATCTGTATATCCCCAGGTCCTGGCAAAGAGTTTCACACACACAACATGCTCAGTAAACATCTGTGAATGAATGTTGAATAAGGTGATTTTGGTCAAGACCCTACACAGCTTTGGCCCTGATTTCTTCCTGATAAATTATGTATAACGCTACTCTAATTCTTTAGTAACCAGAGTAGTGTTAGTCCAAAATGGACTTAAATTTGCCTCTTTAAACCTGTAGAGATCCGGTGCAAAAAGCAGGAAAAAATAATATAGTATTTTTAAAAAGATGAAATTACTCTCATGAAAAGAAAATCAAAAGATAAACTACCCTCTGAGTTGTCACAGGGACTCAGGCCACCATCCTCCTGCACTGTCATTCTCACTCCACGATGGGTCCTATAGTCACAGCCACCACGGCCATGCTCCTTCCCCAAGAACGTGTGGGAAGACAAGAAATCTCTCTCTAGCTGTGTCCAACCAAGGGCTGTCTCAGAAGTCCCACCAAATATTGCACTTATGACTCACGGGCCAGAACTGAGCCATTTAGCTAAACCCACCTGCAAGGTGAACAAGATATTGCTCCAAATGAAATTCAGAATTCTATTATTGAGGAAGAGCAGCTATTGGTGTTAAGTAGCAGGCTTGCCCCACTAGGGATTCATCATTGTTGGGTCTGATATGCAATTCCAGGCAATTGTTCTAACACTTTCCTGCCCTTCAACAAAAGGAGCTGGTAAGATTTTCTCCAATCCTGAGGACATTTCAAGAAGTCCTTGGAAAAGTCAAAGAGGAGTAATAAAAAGATAAAGCAGCATGTTTTTCAAATGTGGAATGCATAATCAAGTGCATTTTGATCACAGAACTGCCTTTATTTTACAATTATACCATCTTGTGCCTTTTTGTGATATGATTTTCATGGTAGATGACAGCTTATTCTTATTAAACTCCTTACTTTCAAAAATAAAATAGTGAGCTCTACTTCAGCTACTTGAGTTATATTTTAACAAGTGCAAAGGCTGAGAAGAGCCCTTGAATCATTTTCCTAGTTTGTTCACCCACTTCCATTCTCTGAGGAAGGAGGGCTGGGCTGGAGGCAGGAACAAGAAAAGCTTTAGGGAGGGATGGTACCCTGTCAACACTGATGGCGAGAACAGTGCTGTAGGGGCCCCATGCTGTAACTCCTGCACTGAAATTTTCCCTTTCCCACACACCCAGCTTGGTTTTCTGCACATGACCTTGGCTTACACATAGCTACTCCCTCATTCCTCCCTGGCCACAGTGACTTCTCCAGCCCCGACACAACAACGTTAAGGACCCTGGCAATTGGCCAACTGATGATGACAAACCTGACCCTCAGCAGGGACCTGTCTCCCTCAACCCATTGCCCACCTGCCTGCTCTCCCAACCTACTTGGCAACCCCACTTTGTCCTCTTCTGCTGAGTCCCTGACCCACACACCAGCTAAACAGCCCGATCCTGACCTTTAAAGCTGACAAATCCACACTCTATAAAAGCTCTATTCACCACATGTCTCAGTGACTTTCTTATTGCTGCGACAGAATACCTGATATTTACAATTTTAGGAGGAAAGATTTATTTTAGCTCACAGTTTCAGAAGGTCACAGTCCATTCACAGATTGGTGGCTGGAAACGGTAGAATGGTGCTGGAGCTGGACTAGGAGACAGATCCTCGTGGTATAGCATGGCAGAACCCAGCCAAGTCAGAGAGGAAAGGTAGACCTACCTTTCAGATCAAGTCCCAAGCTTGCACCCTTGCAGCCTGAGCTGACCATCCAACAGTACAGAGTATCCATAGGTACATGAGGTTTTGGGGGGACCCTTCAATATCACAATACCACAATATCTCATAACCACCTCTTTTTTAGACCTCTTTCATGCCTTTAAGCCCTTGTCCCTCACCCTTTACCCCTTCCCTTTCTTATCATCTTTATCCCTTTAAGGGACGAGTTATCCCTCGTGCCTTAACCTGGCCTCACACCTGGACCTGCTACCGATGGAAAGGATCACAGGGTGATAAACTTTGACTCCAAATTCTCTGGCCACTGGTCATATTTTTGGTTCTACAAGGGTCCTTCTTTGCTCTAATAGGAGTGTGGATCATTAAGGAAGATGAAAAAATTCAACCCTTGATATCAAGGACACAACTTAGAAGTGATGTCCTTAACATCCCAGAAGTGAGGCTATGATTCCTGAACTCTGTCTGCCTAACTTCAAACACTTCCCCAGAATGCATCAGCAGGGTGATCTTGAACAAGTTATTTCACCTTCTTATGCCTATTTGAAAAATCTGTAAAATAGGGATTGTCTTAATTACTTATTCATTGCTGGGACACAATACCTGATACCCAGAAGTTAAGGGAGGAAAGGTTTATTTCAGCTCACAGTTTGAGGCAGTCTCAGTCCATTCATGGGCAGCCAGAAATAGTGGAAGCTCACGGCAGAGGCCTAGCTGAAGGAAAACTGCTCACAGCATGGTAGACTGAAGCAGAACAAGAGAGGAGGGGTGGAGCCAGCATACACCCTTCCAGGTCACCGGCCTGCTCTTCCCAGTCAAGCGCCAGTGACCTGCCCTTCCCAACCAGGCCCCTTCTCTTAATAGCACATGGAATCCAAAGATATTCCACACATCCAAATACATGAGGCTTTTGGAGGAACATTCCAGATCTAAACCATAACAGAGCCGACAACAGTCTGTCTTAAAAGAGTAGAGGATTAAATTAGAAAACATACGTAAAGAGTTTCACAGGGTTCCTGACACAAAGGATATGGCCAATACTTGTCACTTATTACAGGATTTGATTCAACTATGATTAACTAAAAAGCCATAACTTTTAGCAGCTTAAGTATATAAATATTGTATTTTTCATGCAATAAAATTCCAGAGGCAATCCAAAGTATGACTGGCTAACCATGCCTCAGACATCAGAGCCCTGGATCCTTCTGTCTTTTCTCCCCACCACCCTTAGCTCACCTCACGACCAGCAGGGCTCTGGAGCCCAGCCACGGCATACACATGCATGGAAGAGAAATGCTGAAAACGTGCACCTCCATTCTTACACCCCAAAATCCTATGGCTCTTCTGAACGTAGCACATTAGGCAAAACTTAGCCCCACCATCAAACACAGCCAGTAACCAAGTGCTTTGCTGTCAGGTAACGGCTGAGATCCTGTTACTAACAAAAAGAAGAGTGAGAGTGCTGGTAGGCATGTGGTAACCTCTCCCACTGATTCAACTACTGTTGACGCCACTCTTGCTGTTGCTATAGATGACAAAATCCTAGGAACAGTTCCCAGAGCCAGTAATTCTGAAAGTCCCTGGTAGGATAGGTGATGATGAAAATCACATGAGCAGTCAGTCCTGGAGGCCTGCTGCACTACGCAGTGCTGACTCTCAGCACCACTGCTCCAGGTACTCAAAATTCTACTGAAGGGTAGCTCCCAAGTTACGTGTTTGTTATCACAATAAAATAAAATGAATGGGGCAGGCGGAACCTTCTGGAGTAGGTAGCTGTGCCTATGGTATTGTTCGTGGCAATGGCTTCACAGGTGTACCCGATGTTCAAACTCACTATAATGTACACATTATACATGAACAGATTTTTATATCCCATCACACCACAATAAAGTGTTGTTTTTTTTTTTTTAATTACATGAGCAAGGAAAGTTGTAAAGGAGTAACATGAACCGAGGTCTCAGAGACAGGCTCCTCTATGGCTAGTTAACAGACACATCTCTAGGTTTCATACCCTTATCTCACTCACACCCTTCCCCTATTCTAACTCAGTGATCAGGGATCAGCTCAGATTCTCAATATTTTAACAAGAACCACAGCTCAGTGGAGCAGGCCTATCAAGGAGTGTTGCTCATGGTGTGGGTTACTTCTCTACAGCTACTTCTTCCCTAGAAGGGCTTGGAGGTTTTCTGTTTTGATTGCAAGATGACGGTATTGCTGACACAGGGCTGTGGGGAAGGGAAATGTGATGTCAGAAGATGCTTAAGCGGGTCTGGCGTGGGGGAGGGCTCAGCACTTAAAGCACTTGCCTACCAAGAGCAAGGCCCTGGGTTTGATTCCTTGGCACCACATAATCTGGGAGAAGTGACACGTGCCTGTAATCCCATCACTTGGGAGGCTAAGGCAGGACTGCCATGTGTTCCAGACCAGTCTGGGCTACAGGGCAAGACCTGGTCTCAAAAAAAAAAAAAAAAAAAAGGAACACTTCAGATATTTTTATCCTCTTAGATTACACTGACATGAAATTTTTAAATTAAAGAATGTATTGATATATACATTATATTAATTTCAACATTAATGCAAGTATATTAATTTGTGTGTGATACAGAACATTAAGAATATATAAGTAGCATTTTTAAACATAAAAAATAAGTATGTAAATATGAATATTAAGGGAAAAATAATAGACTTTGCAAGTTTCACTCAATCATCAAATACCAATTACCAACCAAAAGTAGGGACTGAGGAGTTCAATGTTTGACCATTCAAAACCACTTGCTTCTAGAGCTGGAGGAATGGCTCAGCAGTTAAAGCACTTGCCTAGCAAGCACTAAGACAAGTGCTAAATACCTGAGTTCAATTCCTTAGCACCACATAAACAGCGTGGTGGCGCACGCCTATAATCCCAGCACTAGAGAAGATGAGACAGGAGGATTATCTTGAATCCAAGGCCAGCCTGGGCTCCATAGCGAGTTCAGGACCAGCCTGAGCAATAGAGCAAGACCCTGTCTCAAAAATAAATAAATAAACAAATAAATAAATACTTGCCCATGGTGGTCCTTGGGGCTCTAAGCTCTTTCAGCCTACCCATTCATTGCCTCCAGATCACCAATGAGGTGCATCTATAACCCTGAGTGGGGTGGCCCCTTTTGCACCAACTGATCTGAGCCACTACCACCTACAGGTGTGATCAGGGAGCATCCCAGTGCTTTCTTCTGCCCCCCGTCTTGGTGCAGAGTCCCTTTCTCGCCTATTCCACACACTCGGTGCTCTTTCTGGTCCTAAGACCTCTGGCTTTTAATTAGATTTCTCATCTCTTATTTCTGATCTAATCTTGTCCTTTCTGTCAGCTCTGTTTTCGTGGGTACGATAGTAGCTTCTTCTTGATTATTACTTAAGGTTCCAGCCCATTTATGTCACCTTCTAGACTGAAACCAAGCCTGACCTCCCCCATCTCTGCATGGTGTGTTATGTGCTGTGTACTGCCCCACCTGACCCCTTGCCTGGGGGAAAACCTGGAGCCTTCTGTAGTGTCAGAGAGGAAAGGATGCATAAACGTGTGTGGAAAATATCCCCAAAGTACTATTGTTACCTTCACTTTTTAATGTGCATGTTTCTCATGGGAGTTTATCTTAGTCCATTTTCTACTGCTGGAACTACATACATGAGACAGGGTAACTTGTAAAGAAAAGGTATTTATTTGGGCTCAGAAATCGGGAGGCTGGGAAGTCTAAGATTGTCAGCTGTACCTGGTGAGGTCCTCATGGCACTTCGTCTCATGGTGAAGAAGTACACAGTAAGCAAGCACACGCAGAGAACATGAGAGGTGGGCTCACTTTTGTGGTAGCCTGTTCTTTCTCTGCTCTGATAAGAACAGCATTAGTCACTGACGGGAGCAGAACCTTCACGACACGACCACCTTCTTGCAGGCCCACCTCCCAAAATGACCGCACTAGGAATGGGATTCCAACAGGAGCTTTGGGGACCACATTCACACCACAGCAGCAACTGTGCACTGTTCGTGACAACAGAAATAAACAATAGCAAAGGATGGAAGGGAGAGAGACGAGAGAGAAGAAATGGGGGGGGGGGGGAAGAACAGGGGTGAAGAACAAACAGAAGGGAGAGCAAGGTACAAAATAACACTGAATAGACAGATTTTATTGACTCTGGAGACCTTGCAAACCCAAGCCACTGCAGGACTATCAGCATTGCAGCTCAGCAATGAATGAGAACAGGCACGTGTGAGGTGGCGGTTAACCAAGCCACACACTTCGATCTCCAGCTAAGTGACCAAGAGAATGATCTGGACAAGAGTGTTTCAGGAGCACAGAGCAAGGTGAGGTTCCAGGCTGGAGGGAACAACAAAGGAAGTGAGTCTAGGCTGCACTGAGAAGGCAGAGTAGCCGTGACCCTCAGCTAAGAGTCAGACCAACCCTGTCCTTCAGCTGCTCACTGACCCCCTGCCCAACATTGGACTCTCCAGTGAGCTCAGCTGCACACAGCAGCCTTCACAGAGGTGCTTCCTTTGTAGCAATGGACTACCCCTCCCCCGAGAAAGCCTAACAACTGTGGTGCTGGAGACTGGCAAAACGGGCGATGTCACTACCGGCCGGGTCAGTGACCAGACTTTATTATCTGTGGAAGAGAATCAAGCTCCAAATTACAGAAAAATGAAACTTAGATCAATTCAAGGGAAATAGTAAAAATCAATGTTGGCAACGAGGACCGGACTCTGTTGGACAAGGTCCACAGGCCTTCACATGAGTCATGATGGCAAAGAGGCAGGGACCAAAGCTGCAGAGCGCCTGGCTGAGCTGCGAGCAGCCACAAAAGCCGACCATAAGTGAGCCAGGCAAAGGCTCTCCTGTGCTGCCTGGAGCCCGTGCCGCCCCCTCACTTCCTCAGGCAGCGGCTGTCAGCCTTGACTACACATCTTTCTGACTGCTTGAGAGATATCTAAACATATGGATGCCACCCCTGGATCTTTGGATTCCGTTAGTCTGCAGTGTGACCTGGCCATCAGGGTGGTCTCAGTCTCTTCCAAGTGACTCTAATATGACGCTAAATTGAGATGCAGTCTCCTGAATCAACCTTTAACAGGAAGCTATTCTGTATTCATATTTTTACTGGAGCTTTGAGAATTGAAAAAAAAAACCTTCAATATCAATTTTAAATTTTGTGCCCTTAAAAAAATACTTCAGGCTGGCCTCTCTATTGGGCAGTTTCTTCTAGCTGGAAAGAGGCTCACAGCAGCTACAACTTGGTTTCATCCTACCAGCCCCTGCTCTTTCCCTTGAGACCTTTTTCTTTCCTCTCGAGCACCCTGTACCCAATCCCTGTGCTTCTGGTATAAGAAACTCTGCCATAATGTAAACAGTTCCCAAGGAAACTGCAGGAGCAGGTAGCTGTAAGGTCAACGGCATGAACAGGGTGAACCTCTGCAGTGGGCCAGCTGAGTATCTGGAAATCAGCTTGTGTGATCTGAATGACATTCCATCTGGTGGCAGATTAATGGTCCAGCTAAATATTAATCATTTCAGATGCTCTGGGATCACTCTGGATACTCTGACCAGCCAAGTCGGTCAGGACTACAGCAGAGACCCCAGGATCTCTGGGTGGCCATCACCCTTGTCTTTCACTAAATATAGAAAGACTGGGAGAACAAAGGAAAGTTTCTGCCTCCCAATATTCCAAAATGAAGAGCCACCATCCTCTGACCTTCATCCCTGTCCCTGTGCTGCCTGGGCCCCCCATCCTCGTCCATCACTTTCCCCCGACACTCCAGGCCAGGCCTACTGCAGAAGGTAAGCTGGTGGGCCCAGGTGAAAAAGAGGGGTGAGCAGGCAGAGGAGGGGAGGTGATTATTGTACTTTGCTATGAAGAGTTCATCTTTCTAAACTGTGTCCAGCATCTCCACCTTTCATCATCAAACACACACATGCACACACACACGCGCGTGCGCACACACGCACACACACACACACACACACACACACGCACGCGTCTTATTACACAACATAAACCTTTCTATC
This sequence comes from Ctenodactylus gundi, assembly GCA_004027205.1. Taxonomy (NCBI): domain Eukaryota; kingdom Metazoa; phylum Chordata; class Mammalia; order Rodentia; family Ctenodactylidae; genus Ctenodactylus; species Ctenodactylus gundi. Next base: position 674,718 of record PVKB01000541.1, on the reverse strand, counting down.
TATGTGAATTTGCTGTGCCTTAAGACCAACCTGATCAAACTACAAAGAGCTTATAGCATTATTATTTTTCTTCCTGACATTTCTGTTACACTCCAGCCACACTATGAAAAGGTTCTGTTCATATATTATTTCTCAAATGAAGACTGAAGCTAAACATTTGAAATAACTTGTTAAGCATTTTAGCTGGTAATTCAGATTTGAACCAAATTTAATTCCAGATACTTCTCCATAATAAAAGGCGTCCAGTTTAAGGTCATCTAGAGCAGTGGTATTAAAGTTTTTCAGATTTTGCACTTCATAGGACAATATTAAAAAAACTATTTTGACCACATTTTAAAATTAACATCTACTCAGAACATTTCAAAAAATTTGTTTGACAAAAGTGAATATCCACTTATGATTTAAATTTTTAAAAATAAATATATAAGGAATTTACCTCAACATAATAAAGGTAATATACAAAACACCTACAGATAACTTCAGCGTCAATGGAGTAAAACTGAAAGCTTCTCTCATAAAATCTATTAAGAAGCAAGCATGCCCACTGTCACCGCTTCTATTATATACAGCAGAGTACTTGTCTCTTAGCCAAAGCAATGCAACAAGAAAAAGAAATAAAATGTATCCAACGTGGAAAGGAAGAGGTAAAATTACCTCTGCAAATGATTCTCATGGAAAACCACAAAGGCTCAAGAAATAAGTTTAGTAAAGTTGACGGTTATGAAATCAATATTAAGAAATCAGTAGCATTTCTGTACAAGAGCAGCAAGCTATCTGAAAAAAGAAACTAAGAAAATAATTCCATTTACATTAGCAGCAAAAGAAATAAAATACTTAGGAATAAACTTAAATAGCTGAAAGACTTATACACTGGATTTATAATACATTGGTGAAGGATATTAAAGACTAATAAATCTGTTACCTATAATCAAAGATAAATAGAAAGAAACCTATGTTCATGAACTAAAAGAATTCATATTGTTAAAATATCTGTTCTGTCCAAAGTGATCTCAAGTTCAATGCAATCCTATTAAAATTCAGTGGCTTTCTTTGCAGAAATACAAAGAACAATTCTAAAAATTATACAAATCAGTTACACAGGGAAATAAATTCAAGAGATCCAATGCATAACATAGTAACTGTAATTAATAATAATGTACTCTTTAAAAATGCTAAGGTAGAAGATTTTAAGCAGTCTTGTAACAAAAAAGTGGTAAGTATGGTAGGTAATACATATGTTAATGAGGTCAATTTAGCCATTTTATAATGTACAAACATTTCAAAATAGAATACATATAAGTATAATATGTGTAAGTATATGTGCTTCTTCCAACTTAGAAAATTAATGTAAAAACTTTATGATTTTATATATATATATATATATGAACAAAACTTGGGGGTAGAGGAATGGCACAGCAGGAAAAGCCCTTGCTTAGCAAATTGGGTTTGATTCCCAAACACCACAGAAGCTGGGTGTGGTGGTGCACACCTGTAATCCCAGCAGTTGGGAAGCCTAAGGGAGGAGAATTGCCACAAATCCAAGGCTAGCCTAGGCGCCATGATGAGTTCAGGACCAGCCTGGGCTACAGAGCAAGACCCTGTCTCAAAAAAAACAAAACAAAACAAAAAAAAAAAAAAACAAAGAGCAAAGCTGAAGATATCACATTACCTGATTTCAAAACATATTATAAAACTACATTTGTCAAAATAACATGGTACCAGTTTTAAAACAGACATACAGATCAATGTAATTCCATTGACCCCACTGGGTAGGAATAGGGAGGCCAGAAATAAGTTCACACATCTACATAGTAAACAACTCTGACAAAATTTCCAAAAACATACAATGGGGAAAAGCCCCTTTATTATATGACTTTGGGAAAACTGAATTTCCACATGCCAAAGAATGAAATTGAACATATCTCCCACTATATACAAAAATTAATTCAGATGAATTAAAGACTAAAGTATAAGACCTGAAAACTATAACATTATTATAAGAAAACAATTTGAAAATGTGCTAAGGATTTGGGAATACATTTCTCAAAATGAAGACATACAAATAGACAACATGTATATGAAAATGAACATTATTAATTATCAGAAAAAAAGAAGTCAAAACAGTAATACTTCACCTAAATCCACTGGTTATTTTTTTAAAAGTACAACGAAAAAAATGAAATGAAAAAGGGTATGAAGAACAGAGAACACTTAAAACAGTCCATATGGAAAACAGAGTAGAACTTCTTCAAAAATAATATAAAACTAGGACTGCTGGAGCAGGTGTGGTTGTCTGGGCCTGTAATCCCAACACTCTAAGAGTCTAAGGCAGGAAGATCACAGTTTAAATTCAGCATGAGCAACGTAGCGACTTAGTGAGAACCTCTGTCAAAATGTAAGAAAAAGGATAGGGTGGGAGAGAAGGGTACACAGCTCAGTGCAAAAGCTCCGGATTCAACTCTAGCACCAAACAAAAAAAGAAAGAAAGAAACCAAAAGACTACCACGTGATCCTTCCTCTGGATGTATGTGAGAAGGAAGAAAAATCAGCACGTATCAGTATTTTGCAGAAATAGCTAGACTCTCCTGTTCACTGCAGCACTATTCACATTAGCCAAGAGAGTGAATCACCTCATTGCTCATCAACAGACAAATGGATCTGTCTACCTCCATAATTCAGCCTCTAGCAGTTCAGAATCATGCTATCTCTGAAACTAAGATTTAAAAATGTTTCTCATCTGCATCTAATGTCATCTAATGTCAGGTTTCCATATCTCAAGACTTGGGATGAGTAAAGGGTCTGGCTTTCTTTTGTAAAACCCCTGCATCAAAACATCAAAGCATTGAACTTGCAAGCCAAGAACTGCATGTGTGTGGTAGTTTAGCATCTGCAGATTGATGCCTTTAAAGAAGTAATCTGTACGTATGCATTCATCATCCTTGGGAAGTCTTGGAACCTCTGGAGAAAACATCTGCCGCATTGCCTCTATCCCGAGGAGATCATGTTCTCTCCAAGGAATTCGTTCTATTTCCAGGCTACTGTAACCACTTGAAAGTATCACAGGAGACCTCTTGTCAAGTTAAACTCAACTGGAGTTCAGTTTGGAGGTTTAAAAAAAAAAAACCACAGAGTTTAGACTTGTCTAAATCCTACTTTCACCTCTCAACAACTTGAAGATTTGAGACAGGTGTCTGTATCTTGCAAAACCTGCTTTCTTGCCTATTTAGGCAGATAAAGTTGCTCTTTCAGAGTAACCATCCAGAGATCAAAGATAATATATCGAACATACCCAACCCAACACTTGGCACACTGCAAGCACTTAATGAAGAGTAGATGTCATTCAAACAATTCCCGAGTCTCCCAACTACCCCATTATGCAGCACACATGTCCATTACTGCTTGAGGAGAAAGCACGACACTTCGTCAAGTACCATGCCACAGTACAGATACACTACCGGCAGTAGCCCAACCCTGGCCCAGCACGACAAGCCTGTTCAGAAGGAATGAAAGGCTGCAGGACATGGCGTTCTCTCTGTGAACTTTTATTAGCTGCGGGTTTTCATCACTTCTTTCTGCTAGTGCTTCAGATTATCACATTAGCAATTTATCTTAAAGGTTACTCCAATACTTACAATAGGTTACATTCCAATAAGCTCATAATAAGTTTAAAATATTGTAAGGTGGGAATACAGTTAATATCCTGAATTTTGTTGAATGTCATAGCTTAGCAGCACAGGCCATTGAGGAATATTATTTGTCCATCACATGATAAAACAACAGCCTGGGAGCTGATGCATCGAGATAGCATCACGCTGCCAGCTCTAGCCCGGAAAAAAAGACCCAAATAAACGATCTGAAGTGCAGTTTCTACTGAATGTGTACGGCTTTCACACCATTCTAAAGTCGACAAATTGTAAGGCCGGACCATCTGTATTAGCGTTAAGTTCACTGGCTTAGAGTACAGAAAATTCACATTCTCCTTTAAAAGATCCAGTCTTCCAAAATCCCTTCCACATTTCATGGTGCCCCAGTTGAGCAGTTTCTGTATGTAATCCACGACAAGCTCCATCTCCTCACCATGCTCACCCACTTACATCCCCAAAGCCTGGACTGAAACAGCACAAGACAAAGATGAATGAAACCCCCTAACTGGACAGAAGATGAAAGGGAAGAGTGTTAAGAATCAAGATGGGCGAGGCAGCACACGCCTACAGCCTCAACTACACAGGAGGCTGAGGCAGCAGGATTCAAGTTCGAGCCCAGCCCAGGCAAATTAGTGAGACCCTATCTTTAAAAACTAAAAGGGGTTGTAGTGTGGCTCATTGGTAGAGTGCTGCTTTGATTTGGATCTGGAGTGTCTCCCAAAAGCCTCAAGTATTTGGATGCAGTGAGTGAAACTGTATGTTATTGGGAGGTAGGTCCTGGCTGGAAGGGGCAGAGGCTTTGGGTTTGACCTGGAAAGATTACGTCAACTTTTTGAGAGACACAGGTGCCCAGGGCAGACTTTTCAGGTGTTTGTTACTGACTTGTGAGCCAGAAAGTCAGGGAGGGGCACCCACTCTGCAGGGTGGCACCCAACTGGCAGCTTTAACTGAGTGAAGGAAGGAAGAACCCTGTTAGAGCCTCCTCATGGGAAAGCTCTAGCCTTGCCTTAGTTTCCACACATTGACTTCACCTGGATTTCTGTCTGCAATGGGGTGAGCAGCTCTCCAGCCTCTGCCCTGTGCCTCCACCATTGCCAGCTGCCCATAAGCAGACTGTGTGAGACCCTCTGAAACTATGAGCTAATTAAATCTTTCCCCCTTTAAGTCGTGACAAGGTACTTTGTCAAAAAAACAAATGTGTAAGACAGGTGTCTTGGATCCAACTGCTACTACCTCACTACTGGAAAAACAACAACAAAAAGTGTATTGTGGGCACAGGAGGGTTTTATAGGATATACAAAAGAGATGATCAATGAGCCTACACCTCCACTAAACATACTCAAAAAAGGAAGTATATTTGAAAACTGATGATGCATTTAGATTTTTTGAGCATATTATGTTCTTGTTGCTGTTTATTTTTTCCAGTGACTTTATTAAATTTTTATTTACATATCACCTCCCTTTTCTCTTCCTACCTCCCTTTTTCCCCTTCCCTTTCCACAACGTCCTTCCTCTTACTTCTTCTGTATCTTTTATTTTTTTTTCTGGTTTGGTTTTATCACATTACAGAAACCATATGATATTTAACTTTCTGGGTCTGATTCATTTTGCTGAGCATAATGTCTCAAGGTGTATCCATTTACATACAAATGACCCACATTTGTCATTCTTAATGGTAGAGTAACACTCCATTGTGTATATGTACCACATCTTCTTTATCCAGTCATCTGTACTTGGGCATATTGGCTTCTTCCAAGATTTGGCTATCATAAATTGTGCTGCTATAATCATGGCTTTGTATGTAGTGTTAGAGTATGATGGCATTAACTCTTTTGGGAAGATTCTCAGAAGAAGTGTAGCTGGGTCAAATGGGACGTCAAGGTTCAGTTTTCTGAGGCATCTCCACACCTGCTTTTCATAGTGTTGCATCAGTTTACGGTCCCACCAGCATTATAGGAGGGTTCCTTTTTTCTCACAACCTCATCAATATTTGTTGTTTTTGTTTTCAATAGCAGCTATTTTTACTGATGTTAGATGGAACCTCAGTGTTGCTTTAATTTGCATATCTCTGATGGCTAAATATGTTGAACATTTTTTCATGTGTTTACTGGCCATTTGGACTTCTTCTGAGAACTCTTTATTCATTTCAGATTCCCATTTTTTATATACATAGTACTTACAATGAGCTTGAGTATTTTGTGCACATATAGATCACATCAACATTACAACCCCTTCCCCTATTTGGTCCTCCCACACCCTTCCCATCCCCCTAACTCTCACTATCACACCCAATTGGTTCCACAGAATGCCTGTATTCTGAGTTTCCCATATCAGAGAAGCCATGAAATATTAACATATTTAATTTTCTGTGTCTGACTCATTTCACCACTCAAATCACCACTCTTTAGCTCAGCTTCCCACCCCTAGCATGGGCCACAGTGGGCATATCTTGATGCATCTTCTCTGAGTCCAACAGAGACCTTTATTGGGATGAGTTGCCAAAAGTTATTATATGTGTGTGTGTGTGTGTGTGTGTGTGTGTGTGTGTGTGTGTGTGTGTATATATATATATAGAGAGAGAGAGAGAGAGAGAGAGTAGTTTGTGTTCTTTTAAAAGGCATAATTTACAGAAATTATAACAAAAAGGATCTGTCCAGAAGACGTACAAATCTGAGGATAAAGATAGTCCAAGATGGCAAGCTGCCCATGCGAGAGTTGGAGTGTCCAATAGCTTCTCAGCCACTAAGTAGAACACCCATCCAGGACTGCAGGACAGGCAGTGAGTGTCTGCTGCAGATCTCAGTTGTTTGAAGAAGAAAGGCAAAGACTGGAGACTGGAGATCAGTGACTGAATATCAATAATGGGCAGACAGGCGCAAGTCGAGACTGGAGGAAATCTGTGATGAAGATCTGCTGTATAGAGCAAGTCGACATCAGTAGACAATTGCGAAGGTGAGAACTTTTCCAGAGGAAGAAGCTGTAACAATCTTCCCTCTTCCTTCCTTTTATACAGTTCCAGTTGGACCTCCCACATCCGGGTGGGTGCTCTTCCCTCTTTTGCTGGCCCACAAATCACTCACACTCTAATCCAGGCTGGTTCTCAAACCCTAATCCAGGAGTGGCTTCTTATTGCCTCAAGTTGACATAATCTCTCGAACCGTCACAGATGTGGTCTATTTTAGAAAAAGTCCACGTGCTGCTGTGGAAAAGTATATTCTGTTGACGTTGGATGGAACACTCTATAGATAATCTTTCTTGAGATCCTTCAACATGGCCTCACCCACCAGTCCACGTAAGAAAAGAAATATAACAATGAAATTCATAAGGACAGAAAGTATGAGAAAGAAAAAGAGAGAAGTTAAATTTCAAATTCATTCACTGAGTACTGAAAGGTAAATGTTTGTACACTCAAAAGATATTCAGATTATCGTTACATCAATCAGTTTTCTTAGGATAAACATATCATAGACTAAGTGAATTTAGGTGAATAAGGAACTTAAGTCTATATCAGATTGCTACATTATATGGACTTAAATCTGTATCACAAAAGTTTATTATACAGAAAGCAATAGATATAACAGCATACTTAGTAATTTTAGAATTTTTAAAAACTTTCATATATTACTAACATTTCACTAATTACTAACATTTTTCCAGATTTGGCATTTTAGCATTTGTTTCCTTAGCCTTGTCTTCAAGATCTGAAATTCTGTCCTCACACTGTTGGAGTTGACTTCCCTTGCTTTCAAATGTATCCTTCACATCCTGAATTTCAGCTAGATTTCTCTTCAAAATTTCCACTTCTCTATCAAAATGTTCCTTCATATCTCTCATTTCCTTGTTCACCTCAGCCAACTTTTTATTTGTGGCTGCTATATGCTCAGTGAACTTTATTTTCATTAGGACCACTATTTGCTTAGTAAGTTCCTCTTTAAGTCCACTAATTATTGCTTGCATTTCTTTGAGAATATCTTGTTTGAACTGGTTCCACTATTTCAGGACCCATGACACTCTTTTCTGGGGTCTCAGGCATCTCTGTGGTGTCCTGTCCCTTATCTTCTTCCCATGTCTCTGTTGCTGAGGGACTTCACTTTATAGGCCTCGCCAAGAGGTTTCTTTGAATGTCTAAGAGAGCATGTCAGGGGGAAAGACGCAATTCCTCTGAGTTCTGTGCTGGGAGTGGGCAGTGAGGGAGGACCTCACAGTCTGATGGCCTCTGAGGTGTCTTGCTCACCCCAACCCCTTCAGTAAAGCTCTCCCTTACTGAAGCTCTCCCATCTGTTCTGGCTTCCCTCCCCTAAGGGTGGGACTCTCCGCCATTAGAGGTGCTCCCACTAATACCAAGTCATTCAGGAGGTTGGCAGCCTTTCTGTCCTCTCCCTATCTCTTGTGCCAATTTATTCCCAGGCACTGTTTCAGAGTGACCTCTAAAGCCCTGATATGCTATTCTGAGCTTTCCTTTACTCTAAAACAATTGAGTCTTGGGCTCTTTTTGGAAAGTGGCTCCTACTTACATCATTGCCTATTATGGCTGCTGAGCACTGCTTCTGATCTAGGCTCCCGGAGGTCTTGAAGCTCACAGTGCATTTGTAGTACACACTACCCACGGGCTCTTTCATTTGGAGATTGGAGCTACCAGCTGCTGTCAATTCCCACTTCTCCCACATCCATGCTTGCCTTGTTCTAAGGCTCTGGGCTCTAAGTGGCTTTCCTCTGTCTGTGGATACCAGCAGCTCAGGGCCCTGCTCAGTCAGCCAGGGGCTGCTTCCTAGGCTGCTATTTTCCTCTACTTCTGATATGCCTCAGGGATTTCTGACCTTCCTGTGGCCTCCTTTCAGTTGTTGGGGGCTCTCAATCCTCACCTAGCTCAATGAGAGGTTCTGGGCTCTAAATGGGCTATCCTCTGTCTGCAGATGCCAGTGGCTCACAGCTATTTGCAGCCAGCTTGGGACTGCTTCCTGAACTGCTGTTTTCCTCTGCTTCTGATGTGTTTTCTGAGTTTCTGACCTTCTCATGGGCTCTGCTCAGTTGTAGAGTCCCTCTTCCCTATCCTAGCTACATTAAACCGGCAGTTTGTGACTATATTCTCAACTTTTCAAGTAGTTCCATGAGCAGACACTGTGCAGCTGTTACTCAGTTGCCATCCTGACCAGAAGTTCTCTGGTCTTGAACTTCAAATATTCTTGATAATAGTCCTTTGTCTGAGGAGTAGCTGGTAAATATTTTTTCCATCCCATGGGTGCTCTCTTTACTCTGTTGATAGTTTCCTTTGCTGTAAAGAAGCTTTTTAATTTCATATAGTCCCATTTGTCATTTCTTGGTGTTATCTCTTATACTGGGGTGTTTTATTGAGAAAGTCCTTGCCTATCCCTATGTCTTTGAGGATTTAGCCTACTTTTTCTTCCACAGAATGGGAAAAAAATATTTACCAGTTATTCCTCAAACAGAGGACTATTATAAAGAATATACAAAAAACTGAAAATAATTAGACCTTCCAAAATAAAGAACCCAATCAAAAAATGGGAATCTGAAATAAATAAAGAGTTCTCAGAAGAAGTCCAAACGGCCAGTAAACACATGAAAAAATGTTCAACATATTTAGCCATCAGAGATATGCAAATTAAAGCAACACTGAGGTTCCATCTAACACCAGTAAAAATAGCTGCTATTAAAAACAAAAACAACAAATATTGACAAGGTTGTGAGAAAAAAGGAACCCTCCTATAATGCCGGTGGGACCGTAAACTGATGCAACACTATGAAAAGCAGGTGTGGAGATGCCTCCGAAAACTGAACCTTGACGTCCATTTGACCCAGCTACACTTCTTCTGAGAATCTTCCCAAAAGAGTTAATGCCATCATACTCTAACACTACATACAAAGCCATGTTTATAGTAGCATAATTTATGATAGCCAAATCTTGGAAGAAGCCAATATGCCCAAGTACAGATGACTGGATAAAGAAGATGTGGTACATATACACAATGGAGTGTTACTCCACCATTAAGAATGACAAATGTGGGTCATTTGTATGTAAATGGATACACCTTAAGACTATTATACTCAGCGAAATGAATGACCTAGAAAGTTAAATATCATATGGTTTCTGTAATGTGATAAAACCAAACAAGAAAAGAATATAAAAGATACAGAAGGAATAAGAAGAAAGACACGGTGGAAAGGGAAAGGTGGAGTGAGAAGATGGCAAGGGGAAATGGAGGTGATAAGTAAATTTAAAAAAAGAATTGTGGTAGTGAACAAGCAAGGCAAAAACCGACAGAAAGCACATAGGCAGTGAAACATGCATACTGTTGGTTAATACTCGATGCTCTGGAGAAAAGCAAAGGAGAAAAGGAAGTAAAGGGTAGGAGTAAGACGGTTGTTTAAAAGTGTGATTGTCAAGGAGAACCTCATGAGGAAGCTGAGATTGGAGCAAAGCCCAAAATGGATTACAGATTACAGCCTATCCTAGTCTATATTCAGTTGCTATAACAAAATACTACAGACTGGCAACTTGATAAACAGCAGAAATTTCTTTGGCTCACAGCTCTGGAGCTGGAAAGTCCAAGAGCATGGCTCCGGCATGTTGTGCCATGGAACATGGTAGAAGGGCACACAGAAGAGAAAAAAATTGTAGGAAGGCATTTTTATCAGGAACCCATGCGTACAATAACTCCCCAACTCCTCCCATCATGAACTGGTCCATTCCTGAGGACAGAACTTCTGTGATCTAACTTTTTGATATCATCACAATGGTCATTAAGTTTGAGCCAGAGTTTTGGAGGAGCTGTCAAGCCATAGCAAAGCAGATGGGCACGCAGCTGGGGGACAACACTTTCGGCAGAGGCCGCAGCCAGTCAAGGTAAGACCGGGAGAACGTGCCAGGCTGCTCCAGCAACAGCACAGAGCAAATGTGGCTACAGCAGTGAAGGACGAGCAGGGGGCAGGGAACAAGGTCACGGGGGACGACTGTGGACTCAGACACACCATCCTTCAGCTTTATGGTCCGTCCCGCTTGTACAGAACATTGTTCTACAACTGAAGCAAAGACGTGTCCCAGGAGAAATATTTTCAAAACTAAATTTGAAGGTAGCTACAGAAAATTTGCAGTCATCGACTCTCTCAGAGATAATAGCCAGTTTCTTTCAGGCTGAAAAAATTTTGTGTTCAAGTTTCTTCTGCTAAATCAATCTGCAGACCACCGAACAACTCCCCAGAAATGATCATGGGGTCTCCAATCGAGATACAGTCTTTTAACTTGAGTACATGCCAGAATGCAACATAAACTATTCAATGGAAAACGCTAGCACAACAGCTAACACAATGGAAAGCTTAACCACCACCAAGAAGTTTGGTACTACAGACAACACAAAATCTGGAAAACTGCCCACATTCCCCAAGCCCATCTCTCAGGGATGTTTGTCTGTCTTGAATTTTGCTGGGACTTACAGGCTGGTGGAAGAGTTCTGTGGTGAATGAACATCAGTACCTAAGGTCTGCTCGAAAAGAAAATCCTGGGCTGCTTTTTGCTCAGCTCTTTCCTCTCCCACCCCTACTCCAGTGCAGAACACTGAAGCATCTGAGAGAAAAGTCCTGCAGCTCATCAAGATCAAGGCAGGCATTATATTTCAAGTTGAAGTTCAAAACAGCTTGCTTTTTGCTGGGACTTCTTACTTCCTGAAATGAGACGGCGCCTTTCCTACTTCAGTGTGCTGAGTCACAAGCCAGCTACACACTCGCTCTTTCATTTGAGGCCACCAGGCTGACAACCTGTCTTCCTCCTTGGCAACGCGAACACAAGAACCATGTCACAGAGCACCTTCAGGAGAACTTCCTGTGTAGTGCCAAGATGTGCTTCTTTCTACTAGATTATTTTACCTGGAGGAATTTTAACAAGCCAGAAGAACTTTTTTAAAAAATTAAGAACCTCTGTCATTGTTTATTTCATTTTAAGCTTGTGTTTACCCATTAAGCATATGTGAAGGTCTCACATGCCAAGGGCATTGAGAGAGGCTCGCCCTCCACACAGCCACTGGGCCAGAGCCCTGCAAGCTGAAAAATGGTTGCCGCTCACAGGCTCCATCTCACTGGCAGGCAGAGTTTGGTGGATTCGTTGCCAACCAATAATTAGATAATTTAAAATAAAAATTCGAAATCAGAGCCGATCTTAAAATTTTGGAATATTTAGCAACACTGAAATAAAATTCTTGTGCAGGAACAGTTTGTAGGACCCTTTCTGCAGATGTCCAGACAGTACGGATGCTGGGGACATGGGCCTCCAGGATGAGCCCTCACCTGGCCCGACACCGCAGCATTCCTGCCCTTTAGTGCCTGTCCCTGTGAATGCGCACCTGGGACCCCACCTCGACCAAATGCTTCATTTGGCAGATTAGGAAAACAGGGCTCAGAGAATTTTAATGACTTATCCAAGGTCACCCAATTAGAGAAAGGCAGAGCTGGAATTCTGGCTCCATTCCCAAGATGCCCCATTCCCTAGAGCTCTGGTTGTGAGAGAAATTGGGCCACATTAGAAGAAGTGTCTCAGATGATGTTGGCTCTGAAGTTACTTTAATTATAAATCATCACTGGAAACTAATGAAGGCATCAAAGCTGTGATACTGGTACCGACCAGAAGAGCCAGGGAAAAGTATAACTAGCAGATAGAACATTTCCCCGGGGGATTCTAAATTTAAGTAATCTATATTTAAAATATCATGATTTTAGTGGGTAACAGAATGGGGAAGCAAAAAGCTGAATAAAATTCATATCCTAATTTAGCTGTACTGAATAAATTAGAAGTATTTCTTGGATTTTTCTATTAGAGATTTTTAATGTAAGAATTCTGCTCTATTGCCCACCTTTTGTTAATTCATGGTAATACATTTAAGAATAATAAGTGGATACTTTTTCTAAAAATTATTCTTTTTATTAGGGTGTATTTGCAACACATGATAATTGCATGCAGCTTAAGAACTTGGTGCATATGTATATCATATTTTGATCATTTTAACTTTCTTTACCCACTCCCACTCTCTCATCTCCCCATTACCTCTTCTCTTCTCCACAACATTTATCTTTCTATTTTCTTCCATCACTCTTTGACTTTGCTCTTTGACTTTTTCTATAGTTTGATTTTCTCATATTAGAGAAATCATGTGATATTTAACCTTCTGTGTCTACTTACGTGGGTATTTTTTTAGACCCTTCAAGAGTTTTTACAGTCAAAGATAGTATTTTTCCACAAAGTAAAAGTCATCTAAAATATTTGTTTATACAGGTAAACATAAACATATGTATATAATATGAAATTATGCTGGTATCAATGACCGTGGTGACAGTATTTTTTTCTTCATCCATTCAAAATAAAAATAGGAATGTTCTTACATTCACCTTTCGGTACACTACTAGCTCATAGCTGTAATTCCATTCTGCTTCCAGAAAGCACCAACTCCACCTGCACCATTCCCAGAGAACCTGTTACCTTTGAAGGTTTAAAAAAAGAATTAGAAGATTTCTTTGGAAAAGTATGCAATCTAGAAAATTACACACTGCACAGAACAAAAGGACTGCCATCCCAGATCATGACATAGCCCGGTCCATGTGCTATGTAGAACATGCCACGTGCTTTACAGTTCCACGGCTCTTTTCAGCAGAGCTGCCCCACGTGAGCAACCATCTAGACCTAGGTAACAATACCAGTCTAAACAGTCAAAGCACAACGTTACTCAGAAATGCTGTCAGCCACTGGAAATTGAAGTTGCTAAAATTAAACTGATGCTTGGCAGAAACTATCATAACACTTTCTATCACAGCCTCTGACAGACCCAAAGAGTGTCTACATGGCACAGGCAGCACAGAGAATGGAGCTGTGTGTCTCCAAAGAGACCCATGTCTGGGGCAATGCAGCAAAAATCTGAATGGGATCTAGCATTTAAAAAACCAAACACTAGCCTCCCATCCCTTCCCAGAAGCTCAGAAGTCCGTGTTCAAGTTCAAAGTCCAAACTTCTTCTTGCCTCCTTTGTTTTCTTATCTCAGAGGGGAGGAGCTCAGCAGATGGACAAAGAAAAGGCAGGTTCTATTCTGCCATCAGCCAGAGTGCATTTTCTCCCTCTCTTCCCCGTCACACTCTGGATCAAGGAGAACTACATCAGAGCTGAGAGGCAGCACTCCTTAATTGGCAGGAGGGTTCCTTTTGAGGCACTCCTCTACCCTGGGGCCCAGATTACTGCCTCTGTTCTCCCAGCACTCTGTTCTAACCTCAAGCATATGGCAGCTTCCTCAGACATAGCCCAGGAGCCCAGTGCACCTCAAGGGCTAGGCAAATTCCTTGGAAACAAGAGGAGGAGACTCCTGGAGCTGTGCAAGTGCATAACTACAGCCTGCCACTGCTTGCCATGCCAGATTCCCAGGAAGACTGCTCGGGGTCTCAGATACAGCAGCACTGGGGTTTGCTTACTATGTCGCTAAATAAATAAATAAGAAAGTTCTATTCTTTTGGCACAGAACCAATCACACAGTAAATGCTCTCAAAAGGTATTTGTGAAATGGTCAACACAGGTTTTAAAAGATTTTATCAGAGTTCTTTCCCAGCCCTGCAATTGCCAGTCTGATGTGGCCTTTCTAGACCACAGACAGTCCGCTCAGAGTCAGACCATCTGACTTGAGGGCAGAAGAGCTGCGTGTCCCTTTGTGGGAGGTAGGCCAACGCTCTACAATGTAATGAAGTCACCTTACTCAAGGCACAGATGTGCAGTATAGTATTCAAAGAATAAGGAAATTGGTAAGTAGATTAAAAACAATCATCACCCAGAATGAAAACGAAACACACTTTGTCAATAAAGGAAAAGGCCAAGGTGCACGAAATGTTCAGCGGGGTATTCTTCCTTTTTTATTTAGTCACAACACATCAGTACAACAGAGGTCAAACCCAGTTCAGTGGAGGTTGCTGACACTACCCCTGCTAAAGGAATAAACCTGTAAAATGATACTTTAATAGCCCAAACCAAAGAAACCAAAGAGAAGCAGGCAGAGGAGCCCTTTTAATTAGCCCAACAACCACATTTCCATGCACCAAAAGGAAAGCATAACACAAAAACTTCCAGTTAAAAGAAAATCTGGCAGTTCCAGGAAAATTAGGTTACGCATTGAACGGGTTCCACTGTACTAGTCAACTGACCATGTGCACACCGTGACTTATCCAGGTTAACACGTGTGAGTGTGAGATCTGTGAGATTAAAATGTCATTGCATCGCTTGGGGCTGGCAAACACAGGCATATCCTAAGCAAGTGTCTTCATTTCCTACCCTTCCCCAACACTCTTACCAAACGGGCACCTAACCTACCAGTGCATACCTCCCACAGCCAAGCCTTCAGAACTGTACATCCTGGCACACAAAAAGCAGGAGTTGACATACGGATCCACAGCCACACTGGCTTGGTACATCCACGTTCTTGTTGTAGGACATGGAGAATCAATCTTTCTTGGATAAAGCTGCTCATCTGATTTGTCAACGCTTTGATTGGAAACATAAAACTCAATATAGGCCCCCCAAGAATATTACTTATACAACACCTTAATCTTGTCAAAATATTAAACAGAATCATGTTAACATTGAGCACAGTGGCTTGGAAAATTAATTCTAAAAACAGACAACTATACAAGGAGAAAAACAAACCCAAAACACTAAATGTTAAGAGTTCCAAAACTCTTCAGGCAAAAATGGAATCATTCCTAGAGGCTTACAAGGCAGATTAGGCACAGTACAAACCTATCACAAAGTCTCGGCTTATACTATCTCAGTGTAGTGTCTGAAACAACAATTAACAACTAACTTTTAAAAACTGCTAATACATGACTTTAAAAAATTAAAAAAGAGAAACGTAAACCAACAAACCCTTAACCTTTAAAAAATTAGCTGAAAGTGTACCTTTTTCCTTTTTACTTTTACTGACGACTTTAAGGTGATGTTGGCAACACAGTCCAGCTCAGCTGGGATCTCACGTTTTCCCCTCCCCCATCCTCTAGCATCAGTTCTTTAAAACGCTCCGATCTCCGTTCCCCACGGTCTGTAGGGCTTGCCGAGGTTCGCCGCCTGAGTGGGTGCCGACGGGCTCAGTGCCGTGGGAGACAGTAAGTGGAAGGAGCCGAAGGAGAAGGGGAAGGCGGACAGCGAGGCCACGGAGGAGAGCAGGGGCGGCGAGAGTTTGGAAGCGGAAGTGACCACGGGCAGCACCGGTCCGAGGCTGCCGCTAGGGGGCGCTCTCAAGGCGGGCGCTTCCGGGCGCGCCGGGGCCAAGCGGCCCTGGGGGGGCGGTTCCGAGGGCGACGCCGTGGGCGCGGCGCTCGCGTGGCCGTTCTGGGGCAGTAAGAGCGGGTGCGCGATGTGCGGGTGCGCTCCGAAGGCGCTCCCCCAGGGCACGTGTCCGAGGCCCGCGTGGGTGCCGCTGGCCGCTTCCCGCTGGGAGGCGTAGTTATTGAGATGCGACACCAGCCGCACGCGGAGCGGGTCCGAGGCGTCCAGTCCTTCGATGATGCTCAGGTAACGGGCAACTTCTGCTAAGCATTCCCGGAACCCCAAACTCCGATAGTCCATGGCCAGGGCATGCGCGTCAAAATAGCCTGAGGAGCAGAAGAAAAGAAATATCTCGCGGCTTTTCTCATTTTTCCACATCTTTTCCACCCCACGGGCAACCCTTTCTGGCAACTATTAATCCCCACATCATTAAAACATGGCACTCACGGGATCTCTACATACCTAAATATTTTAAAGAAGACCAAAATCTTTGCATTAATCAACATGAACAGAATGTGTTTGCTAATGCAAGTTCAAAGCTCAATTAGAAGCTATGGAGGAGAAATTGGAATTATACCCTACAAGCAGATGAAGCTATGTTCATTCCTTTAATGTTTCCCCTCAACAACAACAACAAAAAAAATACATCAAGGACAGAGAAACCACAGAGCAGTGAAATCCATTAGACACACAGATGTAAGTTATCATCCTGGAGCTTTCAGCCGCCTGGTCCTTAGTAAAGTATTTTCTGGCTGGAGACAGACACACAGACCTTGGTCTCCCACCTTCTGTTAGGTTTTTCTCTGCTTAACCACAGCAGGTTTCTGTCCTCGAGTTATGAGGCAGCTTAAAAAACAAAAACAAAAAACCCTTGCATACAAAATTAAGACAACATACTTATTTTTATAAGCTGTGTCTCAAGCCTTTGCTCACAACAGCTATGGACAAATGTGAGAGCTACCTGATTTGAATCAGAGCTGTCACAACTTTAGAGGTTCTCAAATATGACAGGCATTGTCCAAAAGATGCACTAGCTCAATCTGCAAAGGGAAGGGTGTGGAATTCACTGGAAAAAAAAAACCTGATGTGTATTTGAAGATATACTGACAGGCTACCACACACACCATAAACTCTCCCCACCCCCAAAGAAAAGGTGGGGGGGGGCAGACCAATCCTGGCCTGCGCCTGCGACGCCCTACACCCCAACCATACATATTCTCCGCCAGGACTGAGGTGTACCTTTCCCTCCTGCAGTGTGCAGCATTTTCAGGTGATCCACAGTCATCTGCAAGATCTCAGCTTTTTCTAGTTTAGCAGATCCCTAAAAATAAAAAAAATGGAAAATGCCTGCTTTGGGACAAAGTACCTTTGGAGAACAACTTAAAATACACATACATGTAAGCAATCATACACATACATGGTCTATAACTCATAGAACGCGTTCTAAAGTGGAAAGAGTTGTCTTCACAAAATCCGTTGAAATCTATGTATGGATTAATCAAAACATAGGCAACACGGCTGTCTTCCAAGACACAGATAAGGTTCAGATTCACGGGGAGAAGGGCTTAGAAGGGGGCAGGCAGCAACGCTAAGAGCTCTACCTACTTTCTCCATTACCTGCTTCTCAAAAGCACTGGGTACCAGCCTCCTCAGCTCAGACAAACTGTTATTGATCCGGTCTCGTCGGCGCTTCTCAATGATCTATGGGAAGCAGATAAAACAAAGGAGGACATTTCCATCACGACTGTAAATTCCAGAGAAAAGAAACGTGGTTTCTTCCGTTAATGGTAATAATAACAACAACAAAGAGCATCATAAAAACACTCACGCCTCTCCTTCTTTTCCTGGCCAAGATCTGGGAAGATGTAGTTGGGGACATGGAACCTAGCGCTGAACTCAAGTTTCTGAAAGGAGAGGAAGAAAAAAAAAAAAAAAGAACCTCCGTTAGGCGAGAAGGGGGTGATCTCCGCGGTGGCCCCAAAGCCCTCCCTGAACTCAGATTGTTTTGGCAACTTGGACTTGCCAGTGCCTCCGAGGTCCGCCCGCGGGCGGTGCCAGCACGCGACGCGCAGCGGTCAGCCCGGGGCACGGCGCTCTACCCGGAGCCGCTGTCACCGCGGGCAGCCGGCGCTCGCCTCCCACTCCGGCGGCGCCCCGCCGCGCCGACTCACCCATTCTCGTCGGCGCTCTCCTTCTCCACCTCTATGGTCTCGTCCAGCTCGCTGTCGGAGGAGCTGTACTCCGGGTGAGCTCGCTTCATGCTGGCGGCGCGGCGGGCAGGGAGGAGTTAACACAGCGGCGCCTCTCCGCGCTCGGCTGCTAGCGCTCCGCACACACTGCTCCCGCTCCCGCTCGGCCCCCGGTTAAAACTCAACCATCCCTTTCCCACGCTGAGCCCCTGAGCAGAGCCTCGGGAGGGAGCGCGGGGGAGCGGGAAGGCGGGCGCGAGGGCGGGGGCGGGCCCGCCGCCCGGGCAACAGCCTCCCCCCGGCCAATCCGGCTTCTCGTCCGGCTGACGGGCAGCCGCTGGGAAGGGGCGGGGCGGGCCTGAGCGCGAGGGCGGGGGCGCCCCGCCCCCTGCGACCGCCCCTGCCCCGCGGCGGTGCGTCGGCTCCGCGGGGCTCCGCCAGGCCGTCCTCGCGGGGGCAGGGGCGGCGCGGGCGGCGGCGGGCCGGCGGCGGGAAGGCGCGGGAGGCCGGGCTGGAACGCCAGCGCGCCGGCGGCCGCTGCCCCGCCCCGCCCCGCGCGCCCGGATTGGCCTGGCCGCGCGCCAGAGCCGCGCCTGCAGCGCCGCCGGTGAGCCGCACGCGCCGCGGGCCGTGGGAAAGTGCCGGCGCCCCGGCCGCCAGCCAATCCGGGCGGCTGGCGACGGCGGCGGCGGCCGCCCTGGCGGCGGCGGCGGCGGCCCTGGGCGTCCGCATGAATGGAGAAGAATGGGCAGGCGGGGGAGAGGCGCTGCGCGCGGGCGCGTCGGCCCGGCCCGGCGGCTGCGGGTCGGGCTCCCCGTGTGAACCTGTAATCGGAGCCGGGCGCCGGCCGGCCCCGGAAGCCGCGCCGAGCGCTGCTGTAAATCTCCGCGCACGGCCGCCCGCGCCCGGCGGCGGTAGGCGCTCGCGGTTGGCGGGGGTGGCGGGCACTCCTGGCCGAGGCGCTTGCCTGTAGGTCGACGGATCCTGCAGGGAACCGGGAGGGTTGTCACCTGTGCACCTGGCGCGTTCATGGTGGCCTGCAGACCGAGGGTCAGAACGTGGGTTGGGGGATTTTCGGTTTCTGAGACCCTGTGATCCCAGTGCAGCCAGACTGTTTTTTGCAAGGGCTTCCCAACTTCCAGGATGGAATGAATTCTCCTGTTGTCTAATTTCCGGGGAAGTAGAGTGCTTGTTTTTTTGGCTAACTCGAAAGAAAAAGTCCCTGGGGATATTCATTATGTTGGGGTTTTTTGTTATTTTTTTTCCAGGCTTTGGCAGCCAGATCCTCTCAGCGGGCGACAGGGTGGCGGGCTGGTGTTTGCCTCTGGGGCCGACCTCACTGCGGGAATGCACGTCCCTGTCGTGTGTGTGACCCTGTAAACACACACACACACACACACACACAGGCGCGCGCGCGCGCGCACCACTACCTGTCTCCTGGCCTCCATTGTGCTGCTATATAAAGTCCTATCCATGGAGAAAAGATTTTTTAAAATATATTTTTAAATCTCAGGACCGATTTCTGTTTCTAAGCTTTATTGGAGCAGGCAGAATGGTTTTTTTTAAAAATGCAGTTTCGCCATCCTTACAAAAAAGAATGGTTTGTTGCAGGTCGACTCATCTGTCCTGTCTGTGAGAAAAAGCTTAATAAACTTTGAGAATAACAAGAAATGTTTTCACATTGGCAAACTTTCTAGATCTCATTAATTATTGATCTTAATGCCATCTTAACCTTGGAATCCACGCACTTAACCTAAGTCATTTATGCGTTCCTCTCCACACACACACACGCACACACACACACGCACACACACACGCACACACACACGCACACACACACGCACACACACACACACACACGCACGCACGCACACCTTGTGCAACCTCCTGGTTCGTGCTGGCTGAAGCCCTCCTTCACCTTGACCTTCCCCTCCAGCCCTCAGCCCTCTGCTGGACTCTTGTGTGTGGCTGGGACCCTCCATCTTGGTTTGTCCCTGCTGGCACCAGACCCCTGTGCTTCTTGATATCCCGGCACTGTCGGTTAGCAATCCAAGATCAATCTCACCACCTGCTTTCTTTGCTCCTGCTCACCACTGACAGGGCCTCTGAGGGGTTGCTGCTGTCACAAACTGGAATTCAGCTCCCAAGCTCCTTCCCACTCCCCCAGTCTTCAAACAGAACAGATCAGTGTACCATCTGCCTCTTCCCTCCCACAACCCGGTGATGGCATAGGAAACTGTCCAGCCCACGCTGTCTTCCAAAACTCCCTCACGTTGTTTCTTCCCCTGCAGTGACAGACTACTGTGTGTCCACTACTCCGTGATTCTTAGAGTTTCCCGAGCTTCTAGCGTGTGCGGCAAGTCAGATTTTTCTGCCTCAGCCTATTTCAGCATTGTGCAGAGATAAAGACAAGCTGCAAGTTGGTGGGTAAAAAGAAGACGGGAAAGTTGAGGATGTTTGAGTCCACACTTGTACCGAAATCAAATGTGTTTTCACACATTGCATGTTTGCCGTGAAAAATGAAGTTACCCTGCTTCTTAACTCTCATTCTCTTACCCATCTAACAAATATGAGTATTTACTCGGCTCCTTCTAGATGCCTGACACTGTGCTAGGGCCTGAGAATGCAAAGGTGACCTAGGAGCCACTTTCCTACATCTCATACCCTGGGAGAGGGTCAGACAAACCGGCTGCGGACGTTTCAGTCTTTGAAAGCACTTTTTGATAAAGAAAAATCAGAAGGTGGGGACATCTTATGAGGTCTGAGAGGCTTTTTATGGGGGTCTTGGGCAGGGACTTAAGATGAGGTGGAGCTGGTTCAGTTACCACCAGGAAGGAAGGGGTGGCGCCTTCTGGCTTGGGTGGTGGGATCAGTGGAGAGGGTTTTGCTCAAGGCACCAGGCCCAGTTTCCCAACACCAACTATGGAGAGAAAGTTATCCCTGGCGGCTTTGAGTAAAGAACTACTTTAAACTTCTGTTCGGTCCTCTGAAGGCAAGACGCATCCTGCAAGCTGAGCGGAACTTTCCAGGCCTGGTCCCTCAGGAAGGAGATTTTTTTTTTTCCCCAACTGAAAATACAGGAAGAGATGTTGCTTTTTGTGACTCTCCTGTCTTCCAGGATCGCCCTGCTTGAGTTTGCTTCCTTGCCCAGGCTGTGGCATAGGGGCGTAGCTGTGTGTTTATATCTCAGCAGGCTGCCTTTTGCTGTGTTCCCTAACAGAAGGGATCCTCCAGACATCCTGAGGAATCACCTTCTAGGCCAAGCCCAAGCAGGGCCTCTTGGAGGTGACCTAGCAGACCATCAGAGGGAAGAAGTTCACTCTCAAACCACAACTCCAGTTTTCTGTATGCAAGACAGCTAAAGATGCCCCCCTGGTTGGAAGGGCAAAAGCAGCAGCCAGGCAGGGGCTGCCCAAGAGGAGGTTCTGATGTTGATTATCCATGCACCCAAGCTGGGGCTACTGCGGAGGCTACTGCAGTGATGCTCACCACATGACCCCTGCCCTGACAGCGTCCTGGTACATGCAGGGCAACCGACGGGCTTAGAAATATTAAGGCTACACCTGTGGCCCTGAGCAGAAAGGAAGGGGCAGCTCATTCTGAGCTTGTAATCAAACCACCTCACTCATACTGAGCAAAAAGGCCTTCATCAAAATAACCTTTGGGGGAAGACAGCCAGTATTAGAAGTATTTAGAGTTTGCTTGTTCACACATTCACTTAACAACCTTGTGGGTAGCCCCTACTCTGTGCTGGGCATTGACGAGGACTGGAGCTGAGAAGCCACCATCTTTATCGAGCCTCCCATAAGCTTCTTAAAATGGTTATATTAGTAGTTCTCTACTGGTATCACAAATTAAATAAGGTAACTGTGTACAGCACATAGTGAGTGGACTCATAAGCACTCGATAAACAGCAGCTGTTATTTTCAAGTATTAACATGCCTGTTCCACCCATGAACTCTAAGAACTAGGTTACCCCAAAGTTTTATTCTTATACTCTGTTACACACCTAATAAGGTTGAAAGGTAGTGTAATTACCTTGTAATTGGATATATAAAAACAGTTTCTCTGGAAAATAATGACCTTTTAGTACCACAAGGACTCCATGCTTTTTATTAAGTGCACCAGATTATTTTGTGTAAAATGACCATCTGCTACTCATTATTAGGGAAAGTTGTGCCCTTGATTCTCTTATTAAGAAACATCCCCCTGAGTGTTCAGTGCTACAAATAGGGGTCTACATAAGCTATGGGCTCACAGAGTTCAGAGACAGCTTCTCTGCGAGTAGACACCAAATCAGAAACTCTCTTGTCAAGCAGCCCAAAACCATCAGACCAGAGTCTTG
Organism: Ctenodactylus gundi; assembly: GCA_004027205.1. Taxonomy (NCBI): domain Eukaryota; kingdom Metazoa; phylum Chordata; class Mammalia; order Rodentia; family Ctenodactylidae; genus Ctenodactylus; species Ctenodactylus gundi. The sequence continues at coordinate 652,245 of PVKB01000541.1, read as the reverse complement.
ACTGAGCGCCTGTCTCCTCCCTGGACAGAGCATCATTTGCCACTTTCTCTAGAAAACCTGTCCCAAACACCAGATTGCCGTGTGGTCTGTCACGCCACACAAACGTGCACGTCCACTGAGGGCAGGTGGAAGACACGCTGGTGTTTGCACTGAAGAGATTGATGCCTTCAAAACCCAACAGGCCACTTGACACACTGGGCAACAGGAGGATGGGGATTTCACGTCCCCTGCCTGGGATCTAGTCACCCTTTAGGAGCTGGGCGATCATGAGCCATCCCATACTCTCTGTTCCTCAGAGCCTTCGTTTCCTCATCTATAAAATGAGAATGGTGCACAGCATTTTATTTTTGAAAGATAAAATGAGCCAGAGCATTTTGTGACCACTATGCAAATGGCATGTCTTAGAGTTTTAAGTGATGGGTGAGGGTGGGGGTAGCATGGGCTACTTCTCCTGGGGCTTTGCTGGGTTCCCTGAGGCGAAACTTCAGTAGTTGTTCTTGCTGCTGCTGGTGGATTTCTTCAAGAGAGACCACTCTGTCTTTTAAAAGGAAAAAGGAAGAGGAGAAAATAGAAAAGGATTAAGAGGAAGACAAAGATACCGAAAATACCAAAACGCGCGTTACAGGACAGTAACCTCTTAAGATGCTCTGTACATCAAAGAACCTATTTCCTACAACATTTGAGAAGCCACCTGCCTCTTGGAGCTCAGAGGGCACAACAGGGAGTGAAAGATTCAAAGATGTCTTCTCTATATGTGCCTCCACCAGTACTTTCCACATTCACCACTGCAGCGCCTTGTTTTCACGTAACACCTGCAAATAGTCACTGGAATAGCACCCCAAGGAACGTATTTTGGGAAATTACGTCCCAGCATAGAGGTAGATGTGGTTTGCTTTTGACTGAAGACTACTCAGTAAAAAGCTATGACTGAGTCGAGTGCTAAAAACTGTTTTAAAGCCCTTTGACAACTAGTCAGAGAGAGTAATTCTTTTTAAAATAATTTTTAGTACTTAAAAAAAAAGCTTTCCCATAGCAAGCATGTTTACAGCACTTGCCAGATGTCAGGTGATGCTTTAATAAAGTCATATATTACTCACTGACTCCTCAGAGCAGCCCAGGAAAGAGGAGTTACGTCTCCTCCCACTTTTAAAAGAAGTCTAGCCAAAGACAGCTTAGAGGTAACATAAGCTCCTACCAAAATGACACAAATGCTGTTATACAGCATAATCATTTCTCATTTAAAATAATTTGTAATATTATTTATCATGCATTTCCATAATTTAAATAATTCAAGTACCTTTTATTTTTATACTTTTAAGACAACTTGTGATATAAGTGATATAAATGTTAGGGTTCCACAAAAGTCAGAGGGAGTACTTCTGGAACTGGAACCAAGCCACCTTCAGTGGAAGCTAAGGCCAGCTCCCCCAGGTAGCTTGAAGCCGACACAGTACCACCACAGTTGAGTATGCAACTTCCTTACACCTGGTTTCTAAATACTTCATCATTTGTACTTTTGTTTTTGTAGATGTTTATGGCAAGTAATCTAAATTACTTAAATTATTGATGTCCCAAATAGAGCAAGAGGTTTCAGGTGAGCCACACCGACAGCCCTAGACCTTGTGTCTTCAAACCTAGGGGGTCTGTTAACCCAAAAAACCATCTATTGGCCTGAATGGACACACACCAAAGTTTTGGGTTTTGTTTGAAATTTTTGTCCCCTATTAACTCAGCAGCACAAATCAATAGGGTAGAAAAACACTTTTTCATCTACAGAGTTTGGGTCTTAGTAGAGACAAGGGCTAACGGCAGAAGACAAAGGACATGTTTATGTGGTAGATATTTGTTGATGGGGAAAAACCTTGCCTCAACATCTAGACAACTGCAGAGAGCTGGTGTTAAAGCATTCAGTGCCACCACCGCTCCCCTCCCCCCGCCCCCGCAGACAACAGCAAAATCCTTCAAGTGGAGAATATCAGAAACGGTTCAGTGTTCTGAGGGCTGGGAGCTTGGAAAGGGACCTGGGCATACGGTTCAGTAGCACTAGTTAAGTCCCTGCAATGTGGGCACTGATGTGACTTCAGTATGTCCAAAGTCCACTAGGGTCAGACAAATACAGGAAGAAAAAAGAAGTGAAAGGTGTTTGGGTAGCTTTCACAAACTGTTCCCTCAAAGTCCATATGCTGAAGCCCTAACCCTCAATATAAATGGCATTTAGAGATAGGGTGCTTGGTATTCGAGAGGTAATTGGGTCTAGATGAGGGTGGGTCTCTCATGACCAGCTTAATGATCTGAAAAGAACAGGCAGGATGCTGGACCTGGTGGCACAGGCTTGTCACCCCAGCACTCTGAGAGGCTGAGACAAAAGGATCACAAGTTCAAGCCCAGCTTGGGCCGCATAATGACTCATCTAGACCCTGTGTCAAAAAAAATTTTTTTTTAATCAAATGATCTGGATATGTAGCATGACGCAAAAACTCTTGGTTCCATCCTTATGTGGGTGGGGGGATATAGTGAAAAAGAGGAAGAAGGAGGAGGTGGAGGAGGAGAGAGGAAATGAGAAGACAGAAGAGCTGGCACTCTCCCCCATCTCTGTCCCCTTTCCTCTCTGCCCCTTATCCCTCTCAAAGAAGGCAGCCAGCTGCAAGCCAGCTAGGGGACCCTCACCAGAACCCACCCATGCTGGGACCTTCATCCTGCTCTTCTGATTTCCAGAATCCTGAGACAAATAGCTTCTGTGTTGAAGCTCCTCAAGCCATGGTATTTTGTTATGGCAGGTGGGGATAAGACAATTGCTAGTTCAAAACTTTTGTAAAATATTAACGTATTTTTGTAAGTAGACATTTCTGCTATAAAGTGTTCCCAGCTTTTAAAATGTACTCAATTTTCCTTGTCAGTAATAGAAAAAGCAAAGCAAAAGATACCAATTTTTACCACTTAAAAGCACTATTTTTAGAACACAGATTTTTTTTTTTTTCTGTTTTTCAACAACTTTTTCAAATCCCTTATGGATTATAAGCTAATGAACTAGGACGAATTTCTTTCCAAATAAATGACAAAGAGCTTGGTATTTCTGGTATCAGTATTTAAAAGGAGCTCGGGTTTTCAGTCTGCACATTTCTCTCCCATCTCCCTTTTTCAGCTAATAGTCAAGTGACAGTGAGATAAATGCATGGTTTGTCCCTGCTGACATTCTCACAGTATGGAACTGGCCCTGCCGATTCTTTTGCTGGTACATGAGCCACATGAACCCAGAACCCCTCCCTTTAGGCCTTTCCCCCATCGACCTGCTACACTAGATCCCCAAACTAGTGAATGACTAGGATTTCCTTGTCTAGTCTTGCAATGATAGCTCTCTTCCATGAACCTGTTATGTCAAAGAAGGACTCACGCAAAAAACAAAACAAAATACAGCCATTAGCGAGAGAATTTGAAGTGTAATTTCATTACCCCATGGCCTTCCTCCTTATTGCATGTCCAGGTGTAAGGCCCGATTAAGGGGGAACAAGGCTTTTATTTAGCGTGGATGGATTAGCCCGCATGAGGGTTGGGGTTTGGGCTGTTTGGCTGGGGTGTGGGTCAGGGATGGGGCAGAAGAGGACAAAGCAGGGTTGCCTAATAGGGCGGGAGAACAGGCAGCGGGCTACAGGTTAAGGAGCTATGTCTCTGCTGGAGATTAGGGTTATCATCATTAATTGGTCAACTGCTGGGGCCAGGAAGAGAAGGTTGCTAAGGCTGGCCAGGTTACTATGGCCAGGAAGGAATGAGGGAGTAGCTATCTCTAAGACAAGGTCATATACAGAAAGCAAATGTGTGTGTGGGAACATCGAGAGGCTCCGCACAGGATGCTCCCACGCAGCTCGAGAACCCCACAGAACCACCTTCCCAAGAGCAGCAGGCCCAGCTCCGACTCAGAGCAACACTGTGTGAACACGGCCATGGCCTACTTCTCTGGGTCTTTATGCACACCTGAAAATAGAAGCTTGTTTTTCACCCTCTGCTCTAGTATAAATCTGTAATGTTTCCAAAGGTCCGTAAATTCAAGGCTTGGCTCTCAGTGAGATGCTTTTGGGAAGAGTGAGAACCTTTAAGTGGCAGGGCCCCGTGGGAGGTCTTCAGGTCACTGGTACACTTTGAAGGATAAAATAATGTATTTTTCCACCAAGGGAACAAAAGTAACAGAGCCAGAAAAATTAGTTGGCAGAAATTTTCATTGGGTTAAAATACAGGCTCTGATTTTGAAAAAGTCCAAATATATCTGGCTTAGAGACAGCTGAGTTGTCTTTGCTTACGGTGCCACCACAAGCCATTAGATTGGTCTCTAACCAATTACCATAATACAAAGTGCCCAGCTTGCAACTGTAGTTTTCTCAGAATCCATAGCCTTGAGTCAAAAGTTTTTGTCCTTTGTGAAATATGAGCCTCTTAGGGAATACTCATACCCAGTTTTAAAGATTGTTTTAATATTTGTGGGTGTTAGAGAAAATTGAAAATTTTTAATTATTATCCTTTAAATTGGTGACTTTAACAATTTCACTCTACTATATTGGATCATGTTAAAAAAAATTTAATAGTCAATTCTAACCTGGTTTCTTCTAGAATTTTTGTTTAAAACACGCAAAAAATTGTCTTACTGTTTCAGTACTACTTATTGCCCATTTTCAACATTTATTGACCTTTCTTCCTTGAAATTTGACTGGAAGAATTAATTCTTGATTTCATATGCACGCATGCATATGTACCCACACACGAGATATTGCTTTATGATAGTATTTGGATATAGGACACCAAGGTATATACCATAACTATCTCGCCCTTTTGAACTCTGGAACCCTTGCCACTCAGCTGTATGACTGTACCACAACCCTAGAGAAGACTGAACAAGAACATATCACATCATCAGTGTTGGCATTTTCTTTCTGCTTCTCCATGTTAATTCCATGGGAAGATTTTTCTTTTCTTTTCTTTTCTTATTTTTTAGACAGGGCCTCGCTCTGTAGTCCAGGCCGGTACTAAATTCAGGGGAGATTTTTCTTAATGTATCTTCTGTGTGTTTTTTTCACAAAATCTGGTCTCCAGGGCCTGCATTTTTTAGTACAAACAAAAGAATAAGAATATGTTGAGCTGGACCCCGTGGCACAGGCCCGTAATTTTAGCACTCTAGGAAGCTGAAGCAGGAAAAGGGCAAATCCAAGCCCAGCCTGGGCAACTTAGCAGTTAGGAGAGATCCTATCTCAAAATCAAAAATGTACTGGTGATATAGTTCAGTGTGAGGGCCCTAGGCTCAATCCCCAGTGCCACAAAAGATGAAGTCAAAGACAAAGGTGAAGACGAAGTTGTTGACAGATGATAAGGGAAGAAGCAATTGTGTAGGATTAGATAGTTCCACATAATGGACCCGGCTCAATTTGTTCCCTTTTCCATTCCCTTGACTCTGGCATCCAGGGGGATCTGAGGAGAAAAGGTAGCATGTGATATGAGAAAAAAAGGACAGGGAAGGGTGTCAAGTATAAGCAAACAGGAGCAAAATGGATGAGCCATGAAAAAGGACTGCCAAGAGCATAAGGGCAAAGAAAGTGACATGGGACAAGATGACCCATTCAGGATTGAAAACAGAAGAGGTAATATTAAAGGAAGTCACACAGAGTAAAAGAAGTCCTAGAGTTGGGGATCTGCTGGGCATGAACTTGGATTAAGGCTTGGTTTCATGGATGAGAAGCAAAAGGGAAAAACATTAGGGAAGAACCTTGAGCAATATTTGACTTTTACTGAATGGAGAGAACACTGCTTCGATGGTAGCAGGTCAAAAATCATTCCAAGTTTTCTTACTGTCAACTTTAAGCATACATCAGATTTGTCTGGAGGGTGAGGTGACACTGTTGCTGTGGGTCCAGGGACCACACATGGAGAACCACCATTCTAGAAAACTATTGGTCTTTACTGGTGAAGAAATCTGGCTCAAATAAGGGACAATGAGGAGAAAACAAAATTATTTACCTTCAAATCTGAAGATCATAATGAATGTACAGTTTTCAGTTATATCTTATAAATCAGCAGAGCTTTTTCATATGATAAGAACTTTGTACTTTTCTAACAAATTCAAGACGTATGTTAAAATTCCTAAATTAAGCTATTTGGATCTGGGATAGCTTTTTTGTCAGAGGTAAGAGTTTGATGTTTGAGAAACCATGAGCTCTCAAAATGAGTTTCCCATGGAAGAGCTCCATAGAGAAGAAAGAAAGCCATTGTTTTCCTTGTGACAAATGAAATGCTCAGACTTCTGAATCCCAGATAAATGGACAAATAAAAGATAAAAGCATAGATGAGACCATCCTTCAAATCGACAAAGGCAAAATAATATAAAACAATGTGTACTTTAAAGTAGTCATAATAGAATTTAATAATATGTATTAATGAAATTAACAGCCAAGCTATATTCTTCCAACACCTGTAGTCCATTGCTTTGTAATGAAATATGAACCACTCAAATATATATATATACTTTAATTTAGAACCTTGAACAGTGCTGGACTAGTGGATCTCAAATAGCAGGTATTAGAAACACATGGAAGAATTAATAATAGAACAGATTTGGGAGATTTGCACCTCAGGGTGTTCAATTCAGTAGATCTGGGTTAGGTATGAGAATTTGCCAATCAAGTGATGACCTATGGAGAACCCCTGGATATGACCAGATTCAACTCTGGCTGTGCTTGGAATATATTGGCAATGTGGTAGAAAATATGTAAGTTGACTTTACCTCCATACTGCCACTAAAAAATAAAATAAACCTAAGAATTAAACTTTAATTTGTTTAGATTTGGGACTGACAAAAAATATCTTCTCAGGCTTCTTAGGGGATTCTAATAAGGAGCCAAAGCTGAGAATCTCTGCAAAATAAAGCAAAGTAAGGAGGTAATGAAGGCGTTGTTGCATGCAAAGCTGACTTCTCTGCCAGGTTCAATATGACCTCCTCCAACAGGAATGCATGTTAATCATTATATGCAGGAGATACCTTTGCTGAAAAATACTACATTGAAATAAATGTAAGATTATGACAGTCATTTTTGAATTTGAGAAATAACTAGGTTAAGGCAAGAAGGGATTCTCCCCTCCCCTTTCATTGCTATAAATACAGCACACTGTCTACATTTTTTTTTAATGTAACATGGTTACCCACCCATTTGGTGATCTGCAGCCAGTCATGTAAACAGAAACATTATAACTGTTATTATAAAAGCAGTTTCTATAAATGAGAATTTATGCTTATATCTAAATAAACTTGAAACCTGATCAAACACTCTGGCTCTAGGAAAATTACTTTGGGTTTGGACAGCATAATCCAGAGTAACATTTTTCTTCCAGTTGATGTTTTTGAATAAACAGGGTCATTCTTAATCACATAGTGTGGGAAGAACTTGTCTGCTACAGTCTAAAAGCTGAGACTTGAGAGTTGGGTGGGGCATAGTAGATGGCATCTGCTCTTAACAGGGACATTCTTGGCCGGCTCTATGATATAAATTAATACATGGTTATAAAGAATTACTTTCTATTTCAGTTTTCATTGAAAAAAGTGATGCCATCGTGTTTTGGCAGTAAGCTACCGTTAATAACCCTTCTAGAATATTCTGTGAAATGTACAGTTTTTATAACCAGAAAAACTTCATGCACTTAGCACCCAAGATTTAGAGCTTATTAAAATTTTTAAAATTTTATAGTTAAGGAACCACTTCACAATGACTACAGTAACCATGATCAAAAACACAAAGCAATAGCATGGATTGGTGGGAACGTGAAGAAATGAAACCTTGGAGCTGGCTGATTGAGAATTTGTAGCCAATTTGGAAACAGACTGGCGGTTTCCTTGAAAGTTAAACATCAACTTACCACCAAATGAACAATTTTTCTCCAAGGTATCTACCCAAGAAAAATGAAAACATGTTCACACAAAGACTTACAGATGAAGTTTCACAGCAGCATAACTCATAATGGCCAGAGGTAGAAACAATCCAAGTGTCCATCAACAAAATGTGTTTATATTGCATGTAATGCAATATTACTCCGTTATAATAAAAAAGAAAGCAACGATACGGTGCAACTGAGGTGAAAATATGAAAATTGCAAAGTGAGAGAAGCCAGCCATAGGACCTGACGAGGGGATTCTATTGAAATGCCTACCTTGGGCCAGTCTATAGCTAGATTTGTGGTCACTTAGCGCAGGGTTGAGAGGGGTAAAGAGGGGAACTGAGATCTAAAGGGAACAGCTTTTCATTTTTGAGAGAATTAAATATTCTAAAAATCAGCTCAAGTAGTGTTGTGTGTATCTGCGCATCTACTAAAAACCATTGAATTATACACTTTAAGTAGAGTTAATGGTATACAAATTCTACCTAAGAAGGGCATTTTCAGAAAAAAAAATCACAAAGGGCTGGGGGTATATATCTCAGTGATTAAGCGTTTGCCTAGCCTGCTAAATTGTCTAGTTCCACATGAAAGATTAGACCAGGGTGGTGTAACCCTAGCATCCTCTTACACCGAAATATCAAATACCAGCCTGCGTGTAACCCTAGCATTAGGAAGGCTGAGACAGGAGGACTGCAGTGAGTTCAGGGCCAGCCTGGGCTACATAGCGAGTCCAGCACCAGCCTGGGATATAGAGCGAGACCTTGTCTCAAAAACAAACAAATAAACAAAAAGTCACGCAGTGTTGTGTGCTGGCTAGAAAACTTTAGAAACAAATTTCCATCAGTCAACTTGTCACCTTGGGCAAGGACAGCGCGGCGCATGCGCCTGAGGCAGCCTAGCCTGGGTGTCCTTAGCCCAGGTTACAGCCACCAGGGCGAGGCTTTTGGCCTCTGCTGTCCCGCCCTGTCTCAGCAGGACGCCGAGTGGACGAGACCATCTCTCAAATACAGCACTCCTACAATAAGCCGAGCCGTGTTCGCGGCAGGCTGCCTGCGGGGCCTCTGCAACCCCTGGCGGAGCCAGTTGCTCCTAAGCTGTCCAGGCCCCTGAACTGTCGCATGGAGGATATCTGATGACCCTCCCCCCCCGCCCCCCCCCGCTGTCGCCCGACAAAGGCTCACTGACCCCCCGCGCGCGGCCGGGAAAGAGCTGAGGTTCCCTGAACACGCTTTCCCCCTATTGTATGCAGCCCCTCACTGATCCGAGGCAAGCAGGGCGACCCACTGAGGGACGCGACAGGCAGCGTGTCGCCGGCGGCCGGTCTGGGCGGGGAGGGCGGCAGGCCGTGGGGGAGGGGCGCTGCAACAGAGGCGCAGCCCGGGTTCCCACGCTCCTATTGTTGGCGACATTGTTTCCAATTCCCATCACGTGTGCTAATTAGTTAGAGCCGCTGGCAGGCTGGGAGGCGTGTGGCCGGCCTAAAAGCAGAAAGATCACTTCCTGTGGGGAGCCGGGCAGGCTGAATGTGACCCGCGGCGTCCCTCTCTGTCCTTCTCCGAGCCTCTCAGGAGGGTGGGAGTAGGAAGGGTAAGAAAGGTGGGTTGTGGAGCAAATGCCTCCGAATTGCAACCGCCACCAGAGCGCCAGAATGCTCAAGCGTGGTGAGTGGAACGGAAGAGGACAGGCGGAAGTAGAGGCAGAAGCAGGCTCAAGAGAAATTGCCTGAGAGCTCTAACCTGTTTCAGAAATATTTTGCAAAATTTCTTTCATGATTTTGTGTAGTGACTCTGTTCAGGATCGGTAATGGAGAAGGGAATTTTAGCCTGTGCACTTAATTTTGTTTTGTTTTCACACTTCACATAAAAGAAGCACATTACACAGTGGGAAAGGCAAAGAAAAGTGATGTTCTGAGCCATCGCTGAGGCAATAACCTGTCCTTGGACCCCAGCTCGCCTGCTTTCGCTTGAGCCCCGAGCTTTCAGGAGTTCAGCTTCTAATTAGAGACACCAACACTAGCAGACTTGCCATGTACTTGGGTCCAGTTTTTTTTTTTTAAGTGTGTTGTGTATTTCTGTTTTTATTAAGTTGCAAGACTGAGGAATGCTTGGCCTTTCAAAATGAGAGCCGCCCCTTTAAAGAAACTTTCCCATTCATACTTCAAGCTGACATTTATAAGGATCCACTGTAAAACCTCTTATGTGGTATCAACAGGGAGAAGATTCTGCTCTTTCCTTGGAAGGTGGCAGAGGCCAAAGGAATACTGCCAAGGATAACTTCGTGGGACGTGCACTTAGCCAGGATGTTCTGAGCATCTGCTAGGTGCAGGCACTGGGCTGGAAAGGGAGACATGGGACCACTAGAACCTGTTTTCAAGGCGCTTCCAGCTATAGTAGAGGAGACAGAGAAGCAGTAAACCGACAACTGCAGACACTTAACGGTGGAGGTCTGTGCTGGGGGCTCAGAGGCCACAAGAGGGGTACCAAACCCTGCTGGGTGACGTGGAGAGCGTTTCTGGGAAATGGACGATTCCTCTTACACCGAAATATCAAATAACCCTTGGCCAATGGAACAAAGGAAGAAAGGACGTTGAGTAACGAAGTAATTGGCTGTGAGCAAGGTCCACAGGTCAGTGGCAGAGTATGAGGGCCGTGCGAGCAGGGGTGCACAGCAGCAGCAGCAGCCGGGCTCCGGGGTGGCACAGGTGGGCTGGAGGGGCGTGGATGGTTTTGTGGAATAGTTGGGAATGTATCTCAAAGACCATAAAAAATTTTTAAGCCAAGAAGTAAAATCAATTTATCTTTAAGGATTGTTTGACCAACTGGTGGTATAGTGTATGTCCCCACCCCACCCCACCCCACGAGCCCCTGCATTGATTTCCAGAACCAGAAATAAACAGAATTGACGTGGGCAGTAGTTCAGAGGATGGTTGAAAGGGCCCCAAGCTAGAGGTAGTGCATGGGGACAGTGGACAAACGCCACGGTCGAGAAATAAGAGCGACAGCACGCTGAAATGAACGTGAGAAGGAAAAGACTGCACGCTCAAGAGAAGCACAGCCGGGCCGGGAGAGCTGCCTTCTCCTCACCTCGGCGGTTAGCTACTGTAAGGAAGGTGGGGTGACTTCACGTTTCCACGTTTGACACCTGGGCCGGGGAAGAGCGCATCCGACCCGCGGGCCACAGAGCCTGGCCCGGGCAAAGCAACGGCCACACGAGGGATGACTGAATCAAATGGTTTACCAAATGTTGCAGGCTAGTTTTTAAATTGATAGTTTTGTATGGCCTGTGAATGATGTCACAAATATCCCAATAGCCCTTGGGGAACAAAAATGACTCCCAGCTCTGGTCCTGGACGTGTGACGGAGGCCTGGGAAAAGCAACTTGGAAGGCAAGGAGCAGTCTTCAAATGGCAGTGTCTCCAGGGATTCAGGATCAAAAGCACTAGGGAAAAATGGTTAAAATATTGCATATAATTTTAAAACTAGGTGTTCAATAGTGGAAAAATAAACATGTTGAATTACTATACAAGTATTACAAGTCTTTACAAAGAATGTATAGCAAGATGGAAGACACTGTTAAAGTTAAGTGAAACAAAATTCAGGATTCAAATTTTTGTTTATAGTTTGATCACAACTATGTTGAATACTATCTGAGATATATATAGCAGGTGGATTCACATAGGATTTCTGGACTGGAGTAATAGTGCAGAGGTTAAAGTAATCACAAAGTAGCAAGCTCAAGGCTCTGGATTTCAATTCCTCAGCACCACATAAAGCAGGCTGCGGTGACACACACATGTAATCCCAGCACTTGAGAGGCTGAGGCAAGAGGATTGCCATGAGTTCAAGGCTAGCCTGATCTCCGTAGTGAGTCCAGAACCAACCTGGACTGTAGAGCGAAACCCTGTCTCAAAACAAACAAACAATCATATAGGATTTCTTTCCATTTACTTTTCTATATTTTCAAAATTAAGAAACTATTACATTATAATAAGAAAAATAAAATATTTCCTTAATTTTCCACAAAAGGACTACTTTCTTTTGGCCTAAGAAAAGGGGGGGATTTGTTTTTAACTTAAAGCTTCATTTCCCCCACCCCAGTATTTTTATTTGTATTTTTGTATTTATTTCAAAACATTTTGACCGCCAATATTTGTTACACAAGTGATCTACAAACATATCAAAAGGAAAAGAGAAAGAATTCTCTAATAAAAATACCAAAAGTCTTTAAAAATTCCTCTATTTGAATATTGATTTCCCTTTGCTTCTTTAGTGTGGTAAAGAGGAAGCAAAACTGCTTAGTTTCAGAAATGACATTAAACATGTTAGCTGATTTTAAGTGCTTGAAGGACAAATTAAGGCCTTGTGTCTAATTGGATGCAATGGGTTAAATAAGGTGAACAGGCCACCTGTGGCTGAGCTGGAGCCCTGGAGATGCAGCTTTGGCCAGAGCAGCCCTGAAGGTCAGCGCCCCTCCTGGGATGGGTTTTTGTTTCCATATCCCGTTACACTGGCTGTGCCACAAAGAAACACTCTCATCAAAACCTGAGCATATGATTTGGTTTAGGATGTGTTGAGAAAAGGAAGAAAAGTACAGATTTTTTTTCCCTTAAGAATTTAAGTAATCAGCAACCAAGTGGGTAAAGAGCATCTCCTATGTGCCAGTGATTTACTAAGAACTTCACATATAACTAACTTGCTATGGAGCCAGTGGTAGGTTCTGGTATTATTGGCACAGTAATCCACTTTGCAGGTAAGGAAACTGGGGCATAGAGTTGGAGTAAGTAATTCACTTCAGGTTGCAGGTAGAGGTTGTCTCCACCATGGATTTTCCTCACTGCTGTACAACGCAGCTTTTCTACTATTACACAATTATGCTTTTATCAGTTAGTTGTGAATTCCAAGTGCGCAATAGGTTAAACCTTGCACTTGGAGCAAACTGCTGCACTGTTTTCCTACACTCTCACGACAGCATAATGATGCCGAAGCAAAAGCTAGGAGGGTAGGAAAGCCCGGGAGCGAGTGGGCCCGGGAAACTCAGATTACCAACTGACAGCAAACCTTGTTCACACACTGCTTCATCTGAACTTCTAGCATTACGCCTGCATGATTTGGTGAGGAGAAGCTAGGCATTCCTCTAGAAGCAGAAAAATGGGTCATATTTGGCTTTGCCACCGTGCAGAACTGTTCTTGTCACAGGCTAGAAGCTGAGATGGTGATGGGGGAAACAAATAAACTCCCAAAAGAGAGTATAGCTTCTTGAGTCCACGTCCTTCTTAGATAAAAGTATATCTTCAGAAAGTCTCCAGAGGCCTAGGTATCTTTTTTGGGCTCGTATGTAAATTTAAAACAAACAAGTCTAAACATTAGCGTGTCTCTTTTCCTCAGACCAATTCTTCCTCCCAGATTCATTAATCAGTAAATGCCACTATCATTACCTAGTTGCCGAAGTAGTGGGCACTGTGGCTGGCCCCCAACATCCATTCCACATGAAACCCCCTTCCCCTGGGATTTTTAAGTCCACCAGAGTCATCTCATCTCCCTTGATGGTGATCAGCTCAGGAGGGGGCAGGTCTGGGTCAATCTGGCCAATGAGACAGAAGAAGAAGCTTGCCATAGACCTCTCAGGAAAAGAAGTCAGTATTCCCTTCTTTTTCTATGAAAGCAAAAAAAAAAAAAAAAAAAAAAAAAAAAAAAAAAAAAAAAAAAAAAAAAAAAAAAAAAAAAAAAAAAAAAAAAAAAAAAAAACATCCCAGGGGTGGCCATCAACTTGTGTGATAAGAAATCAGCCTCAGGGTGGAGCCAATGTTGTGAGTGGCCGAGAAGAGCCGCCAAGAAGACTGCACTGCTGAACTCCCAAGCCTTAATGCTGGCTCCCACTGGAAGTCTTCTGTTATTTGAGATGAGGTATTTTGCTTGGTTTTGCCATTAAAGAGAAAAGTTTCAATTATTTGTAATAAAAATCATCTTCATTGTTCCATTTTTGCATATTCAAATCATCATAAAGTCCAGTCAACACCCCTTCTTAAATGTTTCAAAACCCCGGGATCTCATTCTAGCCGCACTGCTACCAGTAGTCATGTTCAGGCCACTGAATGTGTAATGATGAGGCTCTGACAAGGATGACAAGAATTTCCTTGTCCTGGGGCAACCTTCGGTGATACTGTGCCTCAGGCCACCCCCAAAGATGTTAAAACACACGACCTTCCACTCTGGGCTTCTCTGAAGGAGCAGGTCTTTGGGGGAGTGAGCTGTCTGAATCATCTAATGGTGGTTATGTCACCTCACTCATATCCCTTGGTGTAACGTGTCCTTTCTACTATTTGTTTGCTGCCTTGGCAGCTGTCCCAAATGACAGCAACCTCCGTTGAGTCCAGGTTATTCTCGTCAGCCTTTGGACCTGGACCAGCCTTTATGGTCTGACTTTACTTGGATATGCTCAGGCTACCTTGCCAGGAAATGCGGTGATGTCACTGAGTCCTGATTTCAGTTAGACCATAAATACTTATTGGCCACCAACTCTATTCTAGGAAGGTGCCAGGCCTTACAAAGGTCAGGCAATGACCATCCCTGTTCTCTGCCCGCCCCCCAACATTTGACCATAGTGGCATTCAAACAATAGCTATTAAATCAGTTAAAGATGTAATGGAGAATAGGTTTTAGTCCACCCTCCAATAGCTCAAAATCTATTGAAAAAATAAAGACACAGTTATTCTACCACAAGGTTCACTTGTGTATAAAAGGCAAATATAAAAACATCTACTGAGGCTTATTAGACTCCAGTTTCTCTTTTAAAGGTTTTGTATATTTACTTCTTTAGTCCCCTCAACAACTCTTGACATAAATACTAGGATTGTCCATATTTTTTGAAAGAAGAACCTGAGCTCCACAAGGTAAAGTCGAACAGAATCACTTATCCGGTGATACTGAGGAACAAATGAATTGAAAAGTAGAGGAGGAAAACATGTTTCAAACTAGGGATCAGAAAAAATATCCTATCATGGAAAATACAGGTTGAGCTCCATCATCAAGGAGGAGATATTCAACATGCTAGATGGGTCAGTGTCATATTCTATGTTACAGAACTGTATGAAGACTTAAAAGCAGATATTTTTGGAACAACAAATAGTCCAGGTGGCTGAGTATAGGAGGTGCAAAGGCAGAGGGTGCAGTGGGGCCCCACTATACACATACCTCAGTTTTCAGAGTCTGCTAACTACTCAAATTTGTCAGTGTTCTAGTATTTTTCATCTCCAGTCAACCTAAGTACTTCAGGTGACATTAACTCTACACCCCAGTGCAGGGTACTTTGTGGTTACCTGAGGCAATGAACACTTCGCCACTCCCCTGACTACAAGGTAGGTTCAAGAATGGGCTTGGTAATCAGGTGAATCTCAGGAATTTTGTCTAGTGCCTGAAGGATCTCTTCCCTTCTTTCATTCTTCTTTCCTTTCCTCCTTCCCTCCATTGAAAGCACGCAGGGAAGCATACACTTCCCTCCTAGTGGCTCCTTCTGCAAGCTCAAGCCCAGGTGGCCGCAGTATGCAATGCAGCTGAGCCGCAGAAGACACAGCAGGGAGACAGTCCTGAGCCACTGGGTTAAGCCCTCCTGTAGCCAATGTTCCCATCTTTGGCTTTTCCTGCACATAAACCGGGATGGAATAGTTATTGGTTAGGCAGACTGAGAAAAGTGTTCTATGACTTGTACCATAAAAAGGCTAATAAAGGCTTCAATATTGGGTCACATTGTTTAAAGTATTACTGTGGGAAGTGGTCAAGAAAGATCACTCTGTGGCCCTATGAACTGTAAATTAGTAAGGGAGTCCTGAGGAAGGGAGATGGCTAGAGGGCACTGCAAGATGTCCAATGGGTTACTTGGGGACAAAGATTACAGCACTGACGGTAGACATAGGAGAAGATTTGAAAGAAGCACATGTGCAAAGCTTGTGTAAGTGTGCTTTTGAATTTACATGGGATTGAAATTTTCATTTGTCCTTATATTTAATCTCACTACAGTTTAAGATTGTTTTGGAAAAGTAACTTCCAAGACTAGGTCGGGTACAGGCTAAAAAAAAGGAAAACTAGCTTCCGAAGTTACTTTTCCATTACTGAACTTGTGTTTTGACCTCATATCATTCATTTGTTCTTCATATCCCAGACCCCATGCTAAGTGGCTCATTTTTCCAGGAGTTTCTCTCCTTCAGATGTTTGCAGTTTGGCGTCGACTCCTTATAGTCATCAAGTAAACAGTTCCACCTCTTTAGCTCTTTCAGAATTTCCTTCATATACCAGATCCTTTAATTCCTCTGTAGATAAAACACTACATTCATTTTATATTCATGTACCTTCCCTCCATCTGATTTCACAATTCATTAATGGCAATGGTCACACATGTACAACCTGCCCGTGTGTCCAACCTGAGCCGAAAGTGGGAAGTGAGAAGTAGGAGACCAGGTAATGCAATTTCATAGGTCAAGCCACAGGAGGCTGGGACAAAGGCCATTGTTGTAAGGCCTAGAGTGAGAAGACCCAGGTTTGCAGCCCAGCTCTGCACAACTGCACCACTTGGGATAAGCCACTTAACATTCTTGGCCTCGGCATCTTCACCCACAACACAAGAATGATTACTGGTTCCTAAGGAAGCTGGAGTCTACCTCATATTCTTCCAACCAATAACTATTCTATCCAGGTTTATGTGCAGGAAAACCCAAAATAAAGGATCCTATTGAAAAATGGGCAAATGATATGAAGAGGCAGTTCACTCATGAAGAAGTACAAGTGGCCAATAGATACGTGAAAAGATGTTCAACATCTCTAGCCATAAGAGAGATGCAAATCAAAACAACACTAAGATACCATCTCACTCCAGACAGAATGGCTTATATCAACAAATCAAATAGCAATCAATGCTGGCGAGGCTGTGGGGAGAAAGGAACCCTCCTGCACTGCTGGTAGGAGTGTAAGTTCGTACAACCACTATGGAAAGCAGTATGGAGATCTCTCAAAAGACTAGAAATAAATATCCCCTTCGATCCAGCGACAGCCCTCCTGGGAATATATCCAAAAGAGGCCAAAACAACATACAACAGAGATATATGTATACCCATGTTCATAGCAGCGCAACTAACAATAGCTAGAACATGGAAGTCACCAAAATACCCATCAACAGACCAGTGGATACACAAACTGTCATATTTATACACAATGGAATACTATGCATCTATTAAGTCTAGCAGTGTGGAGGCTTTTACCGGCAAATGGAAGAAACTTGAGAACATCATGCTTAATGAAGTGAGTCAGAAGCAGAAGGTGAAACATCGAATGGTCTCTCTGATATGAGAGACCCAGATCACAACTCCTATAGAACTTAAAATGAAAAACAAAGAGAAACAGGGGGGGAGGGTGGGGAGGGAGGGAGGAAAGGGGAGAGGGAGGGACAAAAGGAGAGTGGGAAAGTCCTTGTTACCTTGACAAGACACGTATGTGCGCAAACTACTCAACTTCATTGTAAACCTTAAATCTTGCACTAATACATATCAATAAAATAAGGAAAAAACTTTTAAAAGATGTATGCCCTGCTAGTGGGGTTCCTAAATTTGCAAGAAATAGGGTGTATCCATTTGGTGTATTCTCCCATTGAGAATATACAGTTGGTTTTACCTAATACTGGCCAATAATTTTATTTTTCAGTTCCTTACAGTGCATCATTTCTGGCAGTAAATAAGCTTCTTCCCTTCATAGTGACTGTCCCCCTCAGTGAGGTCTGCCTATATGCTCTGACATTTCCCTCCATGTGACTGCATTCAGTTGCTGGCCTTCAAGTAGCCTTTGTGAAAGTGTGGCTCCCCCGTAGCTACCCTGCAAGTAGTAGGCATGGACTGTGGAGACACGAGCATGCGAAAGCTCAGCCGGTCTCCTACATTGTACCAACTACCAGACCTTCCAAACAGAGAGAGCTGAATATACTGGAAATTGAATGAAGATCTAACTTCCTGAAAGCATGGCTAACATTCTAGGGAAAAATAAAAACCAAAGACACACACAAAAACCCTTCAGCACTGAAAAAGCTATAAAAGAAATTTAAGGAGTTTTTATATATTTAAGGCAGTGGATGAATGGGTGCCTAAATATAATTACAGCAGATTGGATGTAAAAATCAGCCACATCACCATATAACTGAGAACACATCTCTCCTGGGTTCCTCCAAAGCCTCCTGATTGCCGCAGCCCAGGTGCTAAGAAGTCTCTTTCCTTCTCTGAGTCAGGCCTCTGCTTGGATGTGTGCTCTCCATGGCGGAGCCCTTTCCCAGTCATCTCTGTGCCTGTTCAAAAGGCTCCAGCAATTCTGTTTCAGAGTCCACAGCAGAGCCTAGAAGGGAGAGGCAGAGAACACCTGGGCCATGGCCTGGCCTCCCTCTCTGTCCACCGCACCACATGGCAGGTGTGAATGAGAAGCTCATTCTGAGGAGCCGGTCCCATGTTAGAGAAGATTCCAACGCAGGGACACAGGGTGCTTTCGGACTTTTGTTAATGCCCCTGGAGTCAAGTAAAAGGAAACTTCAAAGCACCTGTCTCTCAGGAAGGAGTTTTGTCCTGTCATTTGTCTGTCCCAAAGCTGTTTTGTAAATACCCAGAGCAGCTATACTCTTGTAAGGCACCAGTTAGATATCTGCAAATACAGACGTGATGAGCGGTCCCAGGCCCCGGTGAGTGCATCCATACAAGGTTAGTCCTCACCACCAAGGGGTCTGGACCTCTTGTTTCCTCACTAGGGATACTTACAGGCATCTCTTGAAAGTACCAACACTAACATCTAAGACTCAGCATGTTCATTTTTTCATATAATGTTGTCTAATCTCATACTGGCAAAAATCATTTTTCTTTAAGACTTCAGCTTAATGGTGGTGCAATGGATTCCTTCTGCTAGCTGAGGCCACGTGTTCACTCCCAGCACAGAACTCAGAGGAATTGCCCCCCGCGACACACACACACACACACACACACACACACACACACACACACACTATCACAGTTATTCAAAGAAACATCTCAGCTAGGTCTTTAAAGTGTTGTCTCTCAACACCAGAAACATGGGAAGAAGACAGGGCAACAGGACACATACATAGAGATGTCTGAGACCCCAGAAACTAATGTCATGGGCCCTGAAATAGTGGGACTCATAGGGAAGGAAGTCAAAAAGCAAATAAACAGGTCAAATAACCGTTCAAACAAGATATTCTCAAAGAAGTGCAAGCGTTGATCAGCAGGCTTAAAGAGAAACTTACTAATCAAATAGTAGTCCTAATGGAGACAAAGCTCACTGAGCATATTGAAGCAAAAGAAAAAAAAATAAGAAGAAGATGCAAGACATGAAGGAACATTTTGATAGAGAAGTGGAAAGCACAAAAAGAAATCTAGATGAAATTCATATTTGAAACAAGGGAAGATGACTCAAATATTGTGAGGACAGAATTTCAGACCTTGAAGACAAGGCTGAGGAAAGAAAAGCTATAATTAGGCGTGACTCCAAAATTAGAAATGAACAAAACAGCTGGATACAATAGCTGATGAATGATTCAAAGAGAACCAATCTCAGAATTATGGGTTTTGGAGAAAGAGCAGAAAACGGCACTAAAAATGTAAAGAATTTAGTCACTGGAATCATGCAAGAAAATTTCCCTAATCTAGAAAAAGAAATTAACTATCAGGTACAAGAAGCTTATAGAAGACCAAATAACCTCAACCAGCAACAAGACTCACCACAACATATCATAATCAAAACCTCAGAAATACAACATAAAGGGAGAATATTAAAAGCAACAAAAAAACAGGCATTATTCTACCAAGTCAAACTCATTTGAATTACTACAGATTTCTCAATGCAAACTTTAAAGGCTAGGAGAGCCTGGAGCAAGATCTTTCAAGCTTTAAAAGACAGCAAATGTCAACCCAGATTGTTGTATCGAGCAAAATTATCCCTGACAATTGAAGGAGAAGTAAAAATTTTTCATGACCAAGAATCTCTAAAGAAATTTGTGACCACTAGCCAGGCATTGCAGAAAATACTTGAAGGAATCTTTGAGAGAAGCAGAGACAAGAAGCACCGAAAAACATGGAAGGCAGGAAACACCTAAAGAGAAAGTGTAACAAAAAAATATATAGATTGGTATTAGAATTATTTGATTCGCATCCTTCTAAAACAGTATCAACTGTCCCATAAAATCTGAGAACCTTCCCCCATAATTTTTTTTGAGACAAGGTGTCACTCGGTAGCCTAGGTTGATCCTGAACTCACTGGAATCCTCCTGTCTCAACCTCCTAAGTGCTGGGATTACAGGCGTGCACCACCAACCAGGCCTCGCTTATGTGGTGCTAGGGCATCAAATTTGGGTATGTAGCACTTGACTTAGCACTTGCTAAGCAAGCACTTTAACTGCTGAGCCATTACTCCAGCCCCCTTCCTCCATAATTATTATTTTTCATAGTATATAAGTTTGCAAAACATAATAATTATATTCAACATAGGGAATTGGTATAAAATCTTTAAAAATATGTATGCATGAAGTTAGGGATGAGTAGTAGGTAAAATGATAAACCAAATCTGGAAAAATGTAAGTAATTAGTGAAATGTAAGTAAATAATTTATGAAAGTTTAAAAAAATCTGAAATACCTAGGCATGCCACTCTATTACTTTAAGTGTAGTATACTTATGTTATATAGATTTAAGTTCATTTAATGTAGCAGTTCTATATAGACTTAAGCTTGCTAAAGGTAGCATGTCTTCTGAATGTACAAACACTTACTTTTCAGTATTCAGCTAGGGAATATGAAATTTAACTTCTCTCTTTTTCTTTCTCACATCTTCTAGTCTTCTGTATTTCACTGTAATAGTTTTTTTCTTATGTGGTCTGGTAGGTGAAGCCATGCTAGAGAATCTCATAAAAGATACAGTAAGATACAGAAGAAAAGAACTTTTGGCAAATCACCCTAATAAAGGGCTCTGCTGGACCCAGAAAAGAGGCATCAAGATATGGCACTGTAGCCGATTCTAGGGGTAGAAAACTGAGCTAATAGTGGTGATTTGAGAGGTAAAGTGAGTCAGACTTGGAAAATTAAATATGTTAAATATCATATGGTTTCTCTAATTTGGGAAACCCAGAACACAGGCATTCTATAGAACCAAATTGGTATGACAGTGAGAGTTATGGGGAACCGGAAGGGTGTGGAAGGGCCAAAAATGGGGAGGAGAAGGGATTGTAATATTGGTGTGATATGTATGTGCACAAAATACTCAAGTTTACTGTAAACATTATGTATTGCACATATATATTAATTAAAATGGTAAAAAAAAAGTACAAGGGGAAGATCATCTGAAATTTCATTTCATTTGAAATCATCTAAGACTCAAAAATATCACTTAACTGAGTTCACATTTTTCAGACAAGCAGCCGTAATAAACTCCAACTAATGATAACAAAGTTCCATTCTGCCACAGAGTGAATTAATGAAATTTTACTGCATTTCTATCTTGTAGGTGGGGACATGCAGGCCCATGGAGGTGAAGAAACTTACAGGGGTGACCCTGCCCACTAGGTCTTGAACACTAGCCCAGGATGGAATAGGAGCCCTAGGTTAGCAAGCTTCTACACCTGCTGGAGCAGCCCAGATACACGGCGACCACACTCAACAGAGACTCAAGGCCATGAGATGGCCCAGCAATCCATCTAACAGGATGCTGTTTCAGTCCCTGTTAATCATGTCATAAAGCACTCTAGAGCCACCTGGACTCATTTTTCAAGTTGATAGCTACAACCTACTCAATTTCATAGGCTATCACCAGAATTTAAAAAAATAATAGTCAGTATAGAGTAGAAATATCAGAGTTAATTGGACATAGTAGAGCTCAGTACCTTTGATTCATTTACACTATTTATTTCATAAAAATTGCTATATAAAGTTCTTACTTTTGAGCTGAGTATGGTGGCACTTGCCTATAATCTCCGGTAGGCTGAGTCATTAGGATTGCAAACTCCAGCCCATCCTGGGCCATTTAGCAGCTTAGAGTGTCCCTGTTTCAAAATAAAAATAAATAAATAAATAAAAAGGGCTGAGGATGGACCTCAATGCAAAGACCCTGGGTTCACTTTCCCAGAGAGAGAGAGAGAGAGAGAGAGAGAGAGAGAGAGAATACTGAAGGCAAGACACAGTCCCCCAAGGGCACACCTGCTCAAGGAAAGAAATGAAGAAGAATTTCTTAATTCTGGTAGGTCGGTAGATGATGCTCTGCTATCGTGGACGTGGTGACAGTGTAGACTGTAAGTTCTAGTGGGATGGGTAACAATGTAGACCGCGGTCCTACCTCAGCTCCGGGCCAAGGTAGACAAACAGTGGCCAAGGGGTTCTCGTTATTTAGTCCACTCTTTGCATTTTGATTTCTTTTATGTTACTCTGTTTTCAGTGCTACAGAAAACAGTGTGTTATGATTTTTATTCCCCTATACTTATATACCCCAGTGTTATCATTAGCATCTGCATACCTGGTTTAGATTTTACTCACCTTAAAAAGGTGATTTCAAGATATGTTGCATTTTAAGAAGGGAAAGGTCTGCATAAAGTAAACATCATTTACAAAAATGTCAAACATTTTGCAGAATTTAAGCCACACACTCTGTCTCTCTGTCTCTGTCTCTCTGTCTCTGTCTCTCTGTCTGTCTGTCTCTCTCTCTCTGTCTCTTTCTCTCTCTGTCTCTCTCTCTCTCTTCCTAGACAAGGTAGTAAGCAGTAGAAAGTTTCAGGATTTAGGCTGAGACTCACCGGAGTCTCACCCACCATGACATTCTCCATTTCTCTATTTCTACCACCATGCATATTTGCAAAGTTCCTCTGTGGACGGTGGCCTGGTCTGACCCCGTGGCCCTCTGGCTGTGCAGCGCCTGAGATGGACTCACTCCTGCAGCTCTGCTGCAGCCAGCGGGTTAATCCTTCTTGTACTGAAGCTTGACGTGTGTGAACCGCAGCCTCCCCTCACAGCTGTTTCAGCATCTCATGAATCTGACAGGAAGCATTTACGCCTGACCTAAACCTCACCTGTTGAAACGTGACTCCACTTCATCCGGTCCCTCTGTCAGACGGTCACCAGATAGCTCTGGTGCCTGGCAATGGGCTTGCCGTTGCCCAAGGCCCTGCAGGGCCCGGATGCAGGAGCTCCCGAGCCGTCAGAGAAACACCACCATAAATCACAATGCCAGGCCACATGTGTGCAGCAAAGGCGCTCAAGGTGCACAGAACGGGAACAGAAAGGCTGCCCTCCGTGGGTCTGGTTGGCCTCACAAGGTGCTAGCTGTGACTTGAAGCTCTGAGGATGAACAATAGTTGGGAATCTCGTGAGAGAACTTCTGAATCTTCTTTTTGACTCCTGATAAACATTCT
Source organism: Ctenodactylus gundi (assembly GCA_004027205.1). Lineage (NCBI taxonomy): Eukaryota > Metazoa > Chordata > Mammalia > Rodentia > Ctenodactylidae > Ctenodactylus > Ctenodactylus gundi. The sequence continues at coordinate 628,916 of PVKB01000541.1, read as the reverse complement.
CAATTAGTTGTAGTGTTTACGTCCATTTTTGCCCTTTCATCAACTCTATTGTCTAAGTTGCTTATTTCATTTCTCCTTGCTATGGTCTGAATGTTTGTGTTTTCCCGAAATTCATATTTTTAAGTCCTAACCTCACAAGGACTGGCACTTTGGGGCTAATATACTCCGAGCCTCATGCCTGCTGCCGTGTGAGGTTACAGTGGAAAGACAGTCACCGGGGAGCCTGGAAGCCATGCCCTGGAAGCAAGTCAAGTCTTGGGCTATTCAACCTTCAATGCTATGATAAATAAATTTCTATTATTTATAAGCCACCTAGTTGATGGTATTTTGTTATAGCAGCCCCAAAAGACTAAGACATTGCCTATATAACATAAGCTCCATGACAACAGGACTCCGTCTCTTGTTTTTCCTTGGTCTATTTTAATATTTAGTAGAGTGTCTGGCACTGAGTATTTGTTCTACGGGTGGATGGATGAAGCTCATACTTCGTGGCTTTCTTAGGCTGAGCAGGGAAAGGGGGCTGATGTTTAAAAATGGGTTCCTGTTACAAATAATGAAACCAATATCTCAAGTGCTGCCTTTCTGATCAGTAATCATGATTGTCAGTTTGACTGGATGAAAAGACATTTATGATATCAGTAAAGCACACCTCTAGGTAAGTCTGGATGGGTCATGGCGTGTGACCTTGGAGACTGAAACTGGTCCCTGGCCCTTTCCGGTCTGGTGCTCTGCCTCAGCGCTCTGCTTCCTGGCCTCTATCAATGAGCAGCTTCTTTCCACCATGGCCTTTGGCCATGAAGGGTCTGCCTTGGAGCCAGCACACCATGGACTGGAACTCCTGACCCCAGTGGTCAGATGAGTCTTATCTCCTTTCAGGTATGTAAGGCAGTTGTTTTGTCCCACCAACAGGAAAGATGGCCCATATGCTCCCCTATGTGTTGACATAGATCCTCCATCTCCTCTAAGTCTCTCTAGTTCACTCCTGAGAACCCCTGGAGTTATCTTCAAAGTGCTTAGGAATATGTTGCAGAAGACATGCTTACCACACTGGAGATTTCAATCAGCTGCTCTCCGAAGCCCTCCTTGTACCAGAACCATGCTCATAAGCTATGAAGAAGAAGAAGGAATGCCTCTTCCTCTCCCTGTATAGCTCCTTGTTATAAGGGAATGACAGGAGCCTGGCTCTGTGCCTTGTGTTTGGAAGATCTAGAAGGAAACTGATTCTTCCCTTATTTACTTCCAGTGCCTTATTTTCCATGGATCAAGACATGAGTTCATAAAGAACTCATCTAATAACTAGAGACAACATTCAGAGTGTCTTTTTCTCACTTATCACTGAGACACTGGAGTTGTGCTGAACTTATTAGCATACTTCTTCCTTAAGAGGAGGAATTCCCATGAGGCTAGTCACCACCTCCTGCAAAAAATGCTGTTCCACTAGCCTAATAGCCATGACCAGGTGTGCCTAGATCCCAGCAGTGACTGTACTCAGCTTGAGCTTGAATGGCACCCTAGGTCCCTTCTTTTAAGTGGTGCCTTGGGATGACCCAGACACTTAGCATGTGCCTAACCAAACCTGTGTCTAGAGTTTGTATGCAGCCATGAAGTTTTGTGAATGAATCCATAAATCCAGATATGGCTAGTGCTCAACCCTGTGCAAGGACACTTAACTCTTACTAAGTCCCTGAGCATTCTTCCAACTGAGTTATCATAAGTGCACTTGGAGAAAGAGTGTAGACCTTACAAAAGATGCCGTCACTCCTTGCCAGTGCCACTGCACAAAAGAGAATCTTTGTTATTCCTCTTGGCATTCAACCACTCTGATGGCACACCAGCCACTGTGCATAGGATGCTCACAATTAGACATTGAGTTTTTAGTGCTTTGTTAGAATATGGTGTATTTTAGAAATCCTCTTGCAATATGCAGAAAAGTATTTTTAATTCAATAATCATCAAATTGAATACATACTGTACCAATGATTATTTTAGTCAAAGCCACAAAAAGCTAACGTCACTAACCTTATGTACTCGGTCATAAATAATAGTAAATCATAAGTACACAAACAATCAAATAATAAGATATTTCATGTAATTATGACTCTATGGAAAAAGTAATTAGCATTATGGCATATGATGCAACTGAGATGAGCTGCCCTGAGTAGTTTGATTCTGACTTTTCCTTGCATCCTGTAGCTATGTGCCAGAAAGGTGATCCACTTTGTTCCCTGCTTCCTGCATGGCTAGAGACAGTAGCAGTGTAACATGAATCCCTGACTCTAGAGATAGTACCTGAGGAGGGCTTTCTGCCTAGCAACGTGCAGAGACACTCAACACAAGACTTGGGTCCTTTGAACTGTCTCTTACTGTCTTAGTTACTTTCTAGTCATTGTGACTCAATACTCAACATCCACAACTTAAGGAGGGAAGATTTATAGTAGCTTACAGTTTCAGAAGGTCTCAGTTATTTCATGGGTGGGCAACTGGGAATGGTGGAATCACATGGTGGGGCTTCAGCGAGAACTGGAACCAGAGTTCCTGGGGCAGAGATCCTTACAGCATGGTGGAAGAGAGAGAGACTGGGGGGAAAGGTGGAACTAGCACACACCCCTCCGTAGTCAAACCCCAAGCCTCTGCCCCTTCCAGCCAGGCCCCACCTCCCAACCTACACAATATCCATAGGAACATGAGACTTTTGGGGAACACTCCAGAGCCAAACCGCTAACTCCCCAAGTGGACCAAAGACACATGCCCAGAGGCACACCGGGTATCTTGTGATCAGGAGTGATAATAGCAGGGAAGAAAGTCAGTGTGCTGAGGATGGCAGAGCATAAAGCGAGAATGAGCTCCTGTCCCGGAGGTGTGCAGGGCCTTGATTTGCATAGCCTGGGAGCCTGAATATGTGAGACAAAGAAGCCCTAACAGTTTAGGCTTGTGGTGGCTTGTTCTTCTTAGAAGCCAAGTATTAATACTTTCTCAACTAGTAGAAAAAACATGAAATTGTGAGCAGAAAGTTTTTTTATTGATGCACATAAGGAGCTCTTCTCTAAGATGATCGTTTAGTTGTGATCTAAATGATATAAAAGAGCCACCTATAACCTGAGAGAAAGAATTTCAAGCAGAGGAAATGGCAAGTGCAAAGACCCTGACACAGAAATAAATCTGCCTCAAAGAACAGTTTACCTGAAGCATCATGAACAGGGGAGACTTTGACCAGGTTGGGGGCCCTTAAGGCAAGTGAGGGCTAGATCATAGGGAACCCTGTGAGCCATGTGTTATGGTTTGGATCCAAAATGAGCTCCGTGGAACGGAGAGGGGAAGAGGCCACAAGATTGATCTGGGTGGATATTTGGGGATCTTGTCGAGAGCAGATTCAGAAGAGAGGAGGAGTAGAGACCTCATTCTTGTGGAGTCAGGACCAAATGACAGATGAGGAAATGGAATACAGACATCTCTTAAGTACAAATAATTAACTCTTAAGGATCGCCAGAAATGGGGCAGTGGCTGCAGGATGTTTGGGTTAACAGGGGGCTAGGAAGGTTTTTAATTATAGGATAGATCCTAGCGCACTTAGGGTGCATAGAGAAGGTGGAGGGCTTGACAAATACTGAGCTCCTACTGTATTAGACACCGTAAGCTTCCCACTTCTTCCTCCCAGCAAGCCCGTACAGCTGGAACCTTCCACCCTCCCTGTGGACATGAGGGAGACATGCCGGTACCTGGGATTGGCTAGTGCTTGGGATTGAGAACCATGGGATCTGAGCTTTGCCTCCTGTTAGCTGTGTAACTTTGACCAGTTTCTTAACTGCCTTTTTCTCTGTTTCATCATGGGAAAACACGTAACAGAAGCCCTCACACAGAGTTAAGTACTCAGAGCCTCAAAAACACTCATTCCAGAATGAAAAAAGGAGAACGTCCATGATTATAGTCATGTATTTAACAAACACATTGAGCATCCACATTGGTAAGTACCAAGCGAAGCCGGAAAGCACAGCCGTGAGCAAGATACAGAACGTCCCTGTCTTCACGGAGCTCAGGGTCCAGAAATACTGTGGCCATGAAAATAATGGTAAAACCAATCGATAGCATGTCTTTTCTAGGTGCCAGACCATGAAGGCTTCATCGTAGTGAGGAACAAAAGCAGAACCCGTCTGCTCCCCTCTTTCTATTATGTCATCCTTCCCAGGGGTATCATTTTGCGGGAGGAATGAAACCTAAGTCTAATGAAATAATCCAGTTGTGTGAGGACATGTTATTGAAAGGAAAACAGTAGAGGTGATGACTAACCTTCCTTGCTTTCTCCACAACTTCCCTGATTGTATCAGAAACAGATTTAAAGGATTGTTTTTCTCTGCTTCCTGCCTTGTTTCCTTTCCCTGGTTTCTTCTCAATTTGTTTAATTAATTAATGACACAAGTGTGACTGGTCCCATGTAAGACTCTGTAGGGTAACAAAGAAAAGTGTTCTGGGCTAAACTGTGGCTTTCTCAAAATTCATATGCCCTAAGCTCGGGTACCTCAGAATGTGGCCCTACTTGGAGGAGAGCCTTTAAAGAGGTGATTAGGGGAAAATGAGATCACATAGGTGGGGCTTGATCCAATAAGACTGGTGTTCTTTTAAGAAGAGATTTAGACACAGACACACACACACACACACACACACACACACACACACACACACACACACACGGAAGATGATGGAAAGTGAAAACCCAGGGAGTAGATGGCCACCTACACGTCAAGGAGAGAGACTGCAGGATAATCCAATCTGCAATGTGTTGGCCTTGGATTTCCGACCTTCAGAACTGCGGGAGAACACAATTCTATTGTTTAAGGTACTCCATGGTGCTTTTTATGTCAGTCTTAGCAAACTAATGTAACAAGCAAAACATACCCTGAATTCAAGATTTCATTGCATTGTAGAAGAAGTGCAATGTGCTCAAAACCAACTATCAAGGAAGGAAGACCAGACTGGAACCACAGGAGATGTGCTAAGATGACATTCCTGGAGCTCCAAGGATAAAGAAAGCGATTGCATCAGTTGGAGGGAGGCAATCTGGGAGATGGCTGAGGAATAAACAGCTTGTGAGCTGAGATAAATATGACTTCCTGGTCTTGGAGATGAAGGCATTTCAGGGAGGTGGCCCAGTGTGAATCATCTTTCCTCTGTTGTTAGGTCACTTTCTTTGGGTCCCCTGTATGCATTATCTGTGCCATTCTCTGTACTCAAGTTGTCATTCAGTTATTGTGATTATTAGTGAGCGAGGAAATCATTCTTCCTCTTTTTACAGAAGAGGAAGCTGAGACACAGAAGGAGAGGAGACTTGTCCAAAGCCACGTATGGAGTAAGAGGCAGAGCCAGATACTCGCCAGGCGGTCCTCCTGCACTGGTAGCATAACTGAGACCCAATTCAGTCAACTGGGAAATGGGTCCTGTGGAAGAAGAGGGAAGAGGAGGTTCTGTTTTCAAATCAGGTAGATGGAATTAGGCCCTGTGGTGCAGGCCTGTAACCCCAGCACATGGGAAGCTCGGGCATGAGGACTACAAGTTGGAGCCCAGCCTGATCAACTTGAAACTTGGGAACACCTTATTTCAAAATCAAAAATAAAAATGGGCTGAGCATTGCAGCTCAATGTGAAGGCCCTGGGCTCGATCCTCACAAAAGCAAACTAAAGAAAAGATAACAAAAACCAACAACCACTTCTGAGAAAGAGAGAGCTAAATTAGCAGGAGCTTGAGAAGAGTGAGGATGAAGGAAGGTGCGGTGTCATTGAGGAGAGGGAAGAGTAAACTTGCCGGAGTAAGAGCGGGAAGTAGGGAAGCTAGAAAAGGAGGTATGTGCTGAAGAAGGCTCTTGGAGAACAGAAGCCTGAGACACAATGTCTTTCCAGTGCTGGGGACGGAACAGGCAGCTTTGGAAGGACAGAGGGGCCTTGGTCTTAGAAGTGAGAGTGGAGAGCTGCAGGCAGGAATGACAAGAGCAGATGCAGGTGCTTCAGATGTTGGCTCCTAGCTCTGCACTGGATTTTGATTTTTAATTTTAATTTTTTTCTCTAAAATACAAGACAAAGTGAAATAGTGGGACGGCAGACCCGAGGGCAGTTGTGGCACTCAGGGACAGACCTTATGCAGAATTGGGGAGATGCTGAAGAGAAGGAGAGGCGGCAGCAGAGTGAACCGCCCACAGCTGTCCAGGAGAATTCCACACCAGGAGTGCAGGGTGGTGATAGCAGGTGGCGAGAGGGGTCACCTGGGCTTGGTGGGAGCCACAGCCAGGAGATCCGCAAATAGAGAGTCAAGGAAAAGTTGAAGGGATTAAACAGGAGAGCCACGCTAGGGAAGAGTAGCATAAGAAAGGAAGGGAAGGCCTGGGCAACACGTGAAAAATCACACTCCAGAATCCACCGATGACTCCTTCCTAGATATCTCCTTCTTAATTTTTGTACAAATATTTTAACATGGGACTTCCAAAAAATGAAGCATGGATAGAATTTTTTTTCTGTTGTGACATTTACAATCATAGTGTGAGAATACAATACAAGGTGGACACTGACGGCCTGGAGGGACAGTGCCTTTTTGCACAAATGCCAGAACATATGTGGTCAGCAGCATTTCCTGGGAGACCATTTTTACCCCAGGGATGCAGCTGGTGGTTTTAATCTTCTCTCAACACTTTTCTTCCCGTCTCTCTTGTGCCACATCATCTTTCTTTCTGCATGGATTAAATTTTGGTGGATTTGATTTTTGTAAAGAACCCAAAGTCAATAAACACTATTTAATAAATAAGATGTTTCACCAAAATGAGACACATACTTCTGGTAAGAAACAAAGAGACAATTAAATCAGAACAAATTTCCTGAGAGATTGAGAATAAATGTTACCTAATTTCTAAAATAGGAGTGCTCTCCCAGAATGAGTCCAGAAAGGAAGGCCAATCATTTAAATGAATTACAACATGTGTGTAAGACCCAGTCTCTTTTCTTTAAAAGGAACACTTAATATATTGCATTGCCAACTTCATGTGTTATGCTAGAAAATGCCATGTCTTCAGTAACAAACTTAATATGCAAGTGCACTACAAATAACATGTAAATGAAAATATGCATCACATGTCAAAAATGAATAGAAATATAACTGCAATTTAGCAATTGTTCTTCACAGAAGGAAATATGCCCATTGGGGGAGGGGGGTGGACAGGTGACTTAAAATTAGAGAAGAAATCAAATTTCCTTTCATGTATTCCATTTATTTTCACTGAAGATATTCTTTTACTAGATTTCTTAAAGTGTGGGGAAGGGGGAAATATGTACCAAAAGCTTATTAACTTACAAAAACAAATATCTCTTATAAAACGAAGCTGCTTCTTAGCATAGTCGAGTAGTCAGAGATCCTGATGAATCTACAATCTGATCCTGCCCTTCCCATGTCACTGTGGATGCCCATCAAGAACCCACTACCAAGCCAGCTGGCCCGTGGCTCTCAGAATGTCATGTTCTTATCCTTCTCATATCTGTGCTGCAAAATTCTCTTTCTAAGCTTTGGGAAAGAAATTAACACCCTTAGCACCTAATTACATAAAAGTGTGGCATTTCTTTCCACATAAAGAAATACTTTGAGGACACTTCAGTTATCTTTCATGGGTTAAGAAAGATAAATAATACATTTACTTCATTGTTATAAAAATAAATTATCTCCTTAGCTATTTTGTTTATTGAATCAATTCAAAATTTGAGTGGCATAATCAGTATGTATTCTTGGTATTGATATGAAATTAGAGCTTCATAAATATGAATCATGCTATTAACCATGCATGTTATGATACTCTCTAATCACTGCTATTTACAGACCACACACCTCTTATCTTCAATAGTCAAAAAATTAAAGGAAATTTTGGAGACTGTGTGGCACATTTTTATTATGGGTATAATACACAATAAGTTGGTCGTTAAGCATAAGAGAGGCTGTTTACTAAGTGAAGTACTTAGGAAAGCATCCTTACTTCAATCAAGCTATCAAACTCTGGGAGGAACTTCTATATGACCTGATGTAGGAGAAATAAGATGATGAAATTATTTTATTTCAGACAGAATAAAGATATTTTAAAACATTTTTGAATCTGGAAGTCTTTTTTTCATTAACTTGGATTAAAGTTCGTTTTTTCTTTAAAAATAAAGGGAAATAATAGTGCAGAGTTTGACTTAAATATGCTAAAGTTAAAAAGTAATCAGAATCTCTGTTTGTGCAATCTTTACTTATAAAACATTTAAGAGAAGAAGAATGTAAACCTCTTAGAAAAACAATCAAAACATGCACATTATTTTGCAATGTACCTTTTGGTCAGTGTTTTCAGTACTTGGTCTGTGACAGTGGCCTTCCAGGGTACAAACCTCCATAACACCCATCCCATAACAGACCACATTTCCTGGCAGAGATGAAGCTATTTAAGAAACATTCTTGTTGCAGAAGCAATTAACAAAAACTGTTTTTTGCAATCATGTCTACCTTCAAGGCAAGCACAGTAGTGTTTTCTGTTTTGTTTGCAGAGTTGAACTTAGTCCCTCTGCACTGAGCTATATTCCCTTCCCCCTTTAACTTAATTTTTTCTCGTTTGAGGCAGGTTCTCACTAAGTCACTACATTTCCCAGGGGGGCAATGAACTTGCGATCCTCCTTCCTCGGCCTCCCAGATGGCTAGGATTATAGGCCTGCACTACCACACCCAGTTTAGTAGTTTCTTCTAGAGATATAAAACATTATTTTCTTCTTAGTCCTAAACTAAAAAACCATTTAGAAATAGGGGCAAAAAAAAAAAAGAGAAAAGAATGTTTATGGCTCCATTTAAATACCAACAGGAAGGACAACAAAGAGAATTAGCTTTTTAATTCTTTCTTAGTAGACTAACCTACAGAATCACAGGGCCCAGCACCACCCCTAGGTCTGTTTTTATGCTCTGGTCAGGTTGATCTTAAACAGCAGTTCTCAGGGCGTGAGTGCGCAGGACATGAGCACCAGCAGCACCAGGGAACGTGCCAGGAATGTGCCTCGAAACAACTCACGCCACGCCTCCCAAGTCAGAAAGTCTAGTCCTCGGGGTTATGGATTTTAAATGAATCCTCTGGGTGATTTTGATTCACATTGTAGTTTGGGAACTGCTAGTCTACCACATACGGCTACCTGTTTCTTAGTTAACTTTTATGCCCTTCTTTCAGCCCTTCGCACCTAAAACCCTGCAAACCTCGCCCAGCAATTCCACGAGCCTGGCACAACTGTACTTGAAGTAGTATTTATGTTTATCACCTACATACCACAGCTAAATGTTACCCATATTTACTGCTGTTTAATCATACTGTGTCTTAAATTGTCCTCTAAATTACAGACAGTTCCTAACTTGCAGTGGCTCAACTCATGATTTTTCAACTTTACAATGGAGAAAAAGTGACATATTCAGTAGAAACCCCACTTCAAGTTTTGAACTTTGATCTTTTCCCAGCAAGAGAGGTGCAACACTGTCGTCCCTCCCAACGCCGACCACAGCCCCCATCCAGCCACCGGAACAGGAGAGGAAGCCACCCACGCTCTCCATTCTACTATGTACTGTGTTGCCGTTGTATTTTTGATACAGGTGCTTAATAAATTACATGAGATATCCAACACTTTGTTTTAAAAATGGGTTTTCTGTAGGTTAATGTAAGTGCTCTGAGCACGTGAAAGGTAGGCTAGGCCAGGCTAGGATGTTTGGTAGCACAGACGTATTAAGTACACATCCAACTTACAATGTGTTCAACTTGCCACAGGCTTCTAGGGATGTAACCTCATCACTATCCAGAGAGTACTACCTCTTTTCATCAGGCCTCCTGAAGGCAGGAACCACATCTTACAGACATCATCTTCCTTCTTGTGACATGTATCTGTGTTGACGCCACAGCGAGCCTTAGGAAAGCGCCCAGCGTTGGTGCTGCCGCTCTTATTCCTGACCACCCCTTTTCTTCTTCCCGCTTCTAGGTGTCCACATGTGTGGATGCAAAGTTTAGCTCAAAGGGCGTCTGCTCTGCTATGGCTTTTTCTCCATATAGAGGCATTTTCCTTCCTTTCTAAAAAAAGAAATCTTTTTATTTTTCTACTTCATGTTACACTCATTTATGCTCACATTATCTGTCATCACTGAAAATGGAGATAATTGTTCAAAATCGCCCTTTAAAAAAGAAAGAACATAACTTAGTATGCTTTAGGGTATGGATGTATAATTAGTTTATTTTCCCCAATATTTATAGCTGATTTTGGTTAATCCAACGATTTACACAGGAAGTAACTCTCACGTTTCAGAGAGATACGGTCGGTCGTTCTCCTAGGCACACTGCGGGCCTGGACAAGGTCCCTATGCTGGAGACAATTGTTGCAAGTTGTGTGGTCTAATGAGCGGTCTCAGAAGATTAGACGTGAAGTAACGGGAATCTACAGGAAATCGAGTCAGAAGGAAACCAGGGCGGCTTAAGTCCCACTGGTAAGGAAGAAAAGAGCCTCACCCCAGGGTACGCACCAGTAGCACAGGCTTAATTGTTACCATGTAGTGGTGTGAACCGGCTGGTGCCGCTGTCTGGGCTAATAGGAACCTGATGCAGCCAGCTTCCTGAAACCCACCAGTCCTGACTTCAAACACCGCAGCACGTTCTGCAGAAGCAAGGAGGCTGGAGTCCCACTCAAGGGGTTATTTTCTCTCTCCTCTCCTCAAAGAGGCTGTGCCCCGCCTCCACCCGCCAGCCAATCCAACCGGGCTGCATCAGCATGTTACAGGACTCTGATCTACTCAGAATTTCCTCACTGAGCGCTCAATTCTAACCTTCATCCCTTCCCTCCTCCCCTCCACCCCATGAACTTCCTCTTCCAGAATTATCTCCACAACCTAGAGAGCCTCTGGCTCTGGCTTGGCAGACTCAAGAATGTGAGAAAGTTCACAGGTCATTTGCCAGCTGGACATCTCAGGCCCACGTGTGCGGGTGCATGTGTGCATGTTGGAAAGTGGAGGGTGAGGAGCCCGCAAGGACGGAGATGGGCAACGCGGGACAGGCGACCGTGGCTGAGCCAACACCTTCGCGGTCTGCTTCTCCTCTTCCTGGGCACCCTGTGCTTCTGCTTCCCCACCAGCCCTCCACAAGAGAATGCAGACACAGTAGGCAGAGAATCTGTCCCTCTAAGTGATAAGAAAAATGTTTGGGGTCCCTGGTGTTCCAGAGTCAGCCCAAAGCCCCCAGGGCAAGCAAGCATGTCTCAGGGCTCCTCCGGAAGAGGAGCTCTGGAACTCAGAGCTTCCTGGGCTCTTGCCCAGAGGCTAACCAAACCGTGTATATTTCCTTTGCTGAGATTTCTACAGTTGCTTTTAAAAAAACCAATCCTTATCGACATGTAAACTCCACACTGAGGTGAAAAGGTAGGTGTTTAAGACAGACTGCAACAGCTGGCATAAACTGCCCCTTAGCAGGCTGCTTTAATGAAATGCATCTCTTTTTATTTGGGCATTTGCAAGCAGAATAGGAATGAAACTTGAGAAGATGGGGTGATAACCGGACTATATCCTGTCAAGAGAGTTTCTCCACTAACACAAAGATGAGCTTCTTAGATAGCCTGCAGATAGCCAGCTTCCGCCCAGTGCCTCCCACCATAAATCTTCATTCTTACTCAAGTTTTCAGTGGGGTTTTGAGGAGACAGCGCATTTCCCTGGGGAGACAGGCATAAAGAAAGATCTGGAATTCCTCCAGCTGAAAAAAAGCCACCATTCTGCTTAGTCAACATGAGCCGCATCAGAATCAATATCCTGCTGAGGGCGGTTTACATTGTTCTAAGGTCTGTTTGCAGGTGGCCAAGCAAAGATACAGTTCCTAATCTGGATTTTTTCTGAAAAAGGGAAGAAAATATTCCTCAAAATAGACAAAGGAAAAAAAAAAAACCAGAATTCTCCTTTTACAAATAAGCTTCCTTTTGTGACATTTTCTGCCTGGTGTTGCACTTTCCAGAGCTTTCAGTAACACCTCTCCTCCCAGAGTTATCTTAGTTCTTACTAAAAAGAAATAAAAAAAACTTCAGCCATTTACAAAATATATAATAAGTTACTAGTTTTCTTTGAATCTTAATTTCTTTATCATTGATGAAAACACCCTTTCTTGTAGTTTGCAAGTGAAATAATATACATATAAGATGCTCCCCTGGTGGACGCTCGCTAACAAGTTTCCTCCTTCTATTGATGTATCCACTGAGTGGCTAGCAGAAAGATAGGTTTTCAATATTGAGCTGCATCCAGCTCTTGTGCCTTTATTCTTTATGGGATGCCCTCGGCAAATTCTTTACCTTAGAGTTCTTTCCCTAAAGTTCAGTCATCTTGCCTGTAAAGATAAGTTAGCTGTAGCTTTTCTTATCTCAGAAAGGACTTAGGGCAGCCAAGGGAGGAGCACAAGCCTCGTAATGCACATTGTTACGTATGCAAGCTGCAAAGCACTCAAGACTTGTCAGCTCTAATCACTAATATTCGACATAATTCAACAAAATGCACCAAATTTTATTAACTCTATAAATATCCTTAAGAAACCAAAGAAAATATTTATTTCATAAAAACAAGTATGATGCATCTGTTCTAGTTCTGACCAGTTGTCTTCAGATTTCTGATTAGGAAGAAGGCTTTTATGGAGGAAATAATTGAAATATACACTTGTGAAGAAAAAGTTTTCTCCAAATTCACAATATACGGATACTCAAGTAACTGATGGAACTCAAAGTAAAACCTAATATGTGCTCATCTTTCGCTGCTTGGGCTCCCTTGGCTTCCTGAAAGGATGGTGCACTCTGGAGGACAGCGTAGGTGGAACAGCTGGAGATCCCCCCTGTCTCCTGATGTCACAGCTTATCAGTGTTGATGGACAGAACCCACACGGCCTTCCCTGCCTTATAGCCCAAACAGAAAACACACTTCTCTATTTTCTACTGTGCTCTTTTCTTTTTGTGAAGGAAAGAAAACCTTTTGATTATGACACTGAAATATACAGGAATTCATTAAAGCATTAATACCACTAGGCAATAATAAAATCATTAACATCATTTGAATCTCAATTTTCATATTTTCTTCTATACAGTCAACTTTTTACATTTCACCCTCAAATATACTAGATGCTATACTAGATAAGATCACTTTGTATGTGTTTCTAATTAAAATCTCTCTTTAAATTAAAAAAATAACCACAGGATAAATGTAATATAATTCTATTATCTATTATTTTATGGCATCTCCAAAGTCCAATGCAATCAACTTTTAATCAATCACAGAATAAGCAATATAGGTTTTAAGAAAATAATAGACAAGGCCTCCTTTTGATTTGGTCTAACTAAAAAAGTAGGAAAATAAAATTGTATCTGTGAATTGGAGAATGCAATATTAGGAAAAGTAAACAGACATGATCTAAGTAACACACACACACACACACACACACACACTATAATCCATTCATTGGCATATTTGGAAGAAGTTAATCATATGTAAGTCCCACAGATTTTCAAACACATGTATGTGACAAGGTTCTACAGGAATGCATTGTTTTTAACTTTTGCCTCAAAAACACAACCCTGAAGAAGTATGAATTTACTTCTTTATAATAATATTAATAGGTAAAAATTAATTAATTAATACATTATTATACCATAAACATTTCATGTTTACCATGTACCACATGCCATGTTTGTAATGTCATTAATGAATAAAACCAATATAGTTCCTATCTTTAGCTTTGGCATCCTGGTACTAAAACATCGAGTATAACTTTACTCCCTCCGGCCTAAGGAAGAAGAGACTAGCATAAGGAAACTACCTCCACAGTCATGATAACTTCTACTCTACACAGACCAAGAGGTAGGGAAGAGTCTACTTGGTTGACTGGCAAGGCAAACATGAGCCCACTAGAGGTGTCCGGAGTTGCCATTAAGAGAACGAGTTCTGGAGTCAAAGTGTCCGGGTTGAATGACAATTTCTCCACTCTCCAGCTTCATGTTCTTGGGCCTGATACCTAATCTCTCTGTGAATCTTCAAACAGGGGTTATATTAATGCCCACTTCATAGGGCTATTATAATGATCAACTAAGTCAAAACATATAGAGTCCTTGGAACAGTGCCTAGAAAACAGCAGGTGCTCAATAAATACTAACAATTGCTATTCATATAAGACCTCAACCCCCATCCTGACTCCACGCACAGCTTGGGGTTCAGGCAGCAGTACTTCCAATCTTCACATCTGCCACAGTATTCCTTGCCTGTGCTCTCCCCTCTTGCTCCCAACTCATGGTTTCACTCATGGTGTTCCGTTGGCCATTTTTCCTCCTAACAAATTTTACGCTTCAATGATCATCTGCAGCTTACTTCCTCCAGGACAAGCTCCTTACTCCTGACTGCTAATGATTGGGAGTTCCTGCACCGTGTTCTCCTAACAACTATGTAGAGCTCTAACACTAATATCCAACTGACTCTAACTAGTTTTGTGTTCCATCCTGCCAGGAGAGGCTATTATGATGCCATAGGTAAGGCCACATTGTGTCTATTAAATGAATGAATAAACTAATGAAGGAAAAGGGGAAAAAAGAAAGGAAGGGAAAGATGGATGAATCCTTGGAACTGTCTTATTGGAATTCTTTATTGTAACTTGTGGAACAGGCAGTGACAAAGGCAGGCAGTGAGAAGCTCTGAGCCCGATGATTATTGCCTCTTCCTGACTCCACAGCACTCTGAAAATAGAGCAGGCAGACTCTGAACAAAATGCAAAGAGGAACTAACTTTTTATATGACTACCATCCTTGAACTCTCGACCAGACATCTGTAGGCAGCCTTAAAATGGAAGGTGCACCCACCCTTTGTCTTTAAGCCCATGAACACTTGCATTTCTCTAGAGGGATGGTTACCCACGCCTTAAAGATTATTTTCAAGTCGGCAAAGTCCACGATTCCCTTGGTAGCATTTGCTTAAGGTACTTCTCAACAAAAATTATCTTTCTTAAGCTGCAATGCAAGTCCCCAATTGCTGTCCTCAAAATGTACATTTTTTAAGTCTCTGGTTCACCAAAAGCATTACATTTTGGTTAAGTATTTATATTCTCAACAACCAAAAGTAAGGAAAAAAATCTCAAATTTCCAGTATTAAAGATCCCAAGCAATCAACATTTAATTAAACATACACAAACATACACACACACACACACACACACACACAGAGAGAGAGAGAGAGAGAGAGAGAGAGAGAGAGAGAGAGAGAGAGAGAGAGAGAATAGGCAGATATTTTCTTTGAATATCTTGTAGATCAGAATGCTAAAAAAGAAAAAATATTACCAGAGCACTCACTTTTCTTGAGGGCTCTGAAAAAGGTAGGTATTGTGGTCATCAACTTCAACTACTATGAGGTTTTAATTTTGCCTTTCTGAATGGAAACAATTAAATACCAGAAAAACAAAATATAGCTTTTCAATGTTCAAAAATGAAATCTCCACATCCTCTTCTTGTTTTATCTCTGTCCTTTCTCTGTAATCCACAGATGAACTCACCATTGGCATGTAATGAGCTGCACTCATATCTCACTGCTTGACGCTGGAATAATGTGCTTGCACTTTGAGGAATAGAACTTTGTGACCACTGTCCTCAACACAGGTTTATTCTTTTATCCAGCAATTATTCATTGACCAAACACATATAATCTATTGATAAAGGAAGATAAAATAGCAAAATCTGTCCTCTGTCCTGAGAAAGTTCTGAGTAGCTTTGGTTTCCTGGTAGGAGACAACTTTCATGTGTCTACCTTACTGATAAATTCTGAAAATATTCCATGAGAATTGAAATTTTATAAAATTTACTTTTTGACAAAATGAGATAATTTGTGCTCCCAGCATAGTACCTAGATGTAATAGGTACTAGCAAAAATACATTTCTTACTTTCTTCCCTTTGAAAATCAAATCATATTTAATATGCATTTAAGATTTTAATATTTTCAATAATCACCTAGTAGAAAATATAAGTGCACAGCCTTTAGAGATAGACTAATCTGGCATCAACGCACTGATTTTCTCTGCCACTAGGCAGGGAAGTAATCTCAACAACGAAGCTTAGTAATGAAGAAATTCTTCATCTGAAACATGGGAGAAATTGTTATGTATCTCACCCAATTTTCTTATGATGACTTTGATTACTCGAGATAAAATATGTGCAGCTCTGATCATGTGGATCCTGTACCAACAGTATCCATTCTTTAAAGTATTTGCAATTCCCACTTCTCTGCTTTGGGAAACCATTTACTTACCAAAGTTGCATTCTCTTAAGGCAAAACATATCTGTAATTTGCAAGCAAACATCAGGTCCAGAATGGAGAGCAATGGTACATTCTAGCTTCTGTTATGTTTCAGGATGCAGGATGACCATCACCTCTCTTCCAAGAACCTTCCCTAACTTAGCAGATTGGGATTTGTCTACTAGTACAAGCTGTGTACTCTTCCCATTTGATAGTCTGAATCTTGTTCTATAAAATTTACCTAACTTCTTTATTCAGTAGCTTTATTAAGCCTGAATCAGACTCTAAGATCCCAAGTTTCCATTTATATTTTTTCTCGTCATTACCAGTGTTCTCCTGGTGCACTGCCTAAGAACTAGGAATTCTGGGACCAGGGTATCCGCTGCATAGAGCCTTCCTGGGAAGAGCCACAACTTCTCACCCTCACCCATGGCATAACCACCACAAGCTGTCACTCTGTGGGCAGGCACTGCCTGCTTTTGTTTGTCCTCTCCGGTTATTGTTTCCATGGAGTGGCATGAGTCAACAGCCACACTCTATTGTGGTGGAGAGCACAGCAGACGGTGCAGTTTACTTTATGGACACTGTGACTGAAGGAAGCTAATAGCCCCCCGAAAGTTAGCTTTAGAAAATCTTTAACATAGAGCAATAGTTCTTAATTCTGGAGGAGTTTTGGAATCTGGAAAATCTCTTTTCCTGGGGCTGAAGAAAATACACACATTCTCTACATATAAATTTTTAATTCCATTCTGGATGACTCACAGGCTCCCTGGAGACTTCTCAAGAACCCTCTCAGGTATGCATCTCATCTAGGGGAACAACAAATCTCAGCCCACACCTAAGTTCTTGACAAGATGCTAACTATCTCTTTCTGTGAGTCACAACAACGCAACAGAGCGGTGAGTGCCTCCGAATTCAAACATTAAGTGAGACTGTATACAGTAGGCCCTCTCTGTTCTGGCAGTTTCTGCCCTTTACAGAGGGGCAGATCATTCACCTTACTGGGGCCATGCTGGCAGGATTCCTCCAGCTCAAGACTTCAGAAGCACCCCAGTCCAAGAAAAGGAGCATTCTACAGAAAGCACACTGCATCCCAATAAATGGGAGATCTTTAGCGAGCGGTCGTCTGGGGTCATTTTCTCATCAGCAGCAGCAGGCTGAAAATTGACGTGCAAACCAGAAGAGCAGGCAGCCCGGCCGGCTTCGGGAGGGAGTTGTTCTCTGCCTGGTCCCGGGGAAGCTGCTGCAGGAATTTTTTTTGCCGCCAGCCTCTTGTTGAGTGACGGGAAAAGAAAAAAAGAGTCATTTGAAGGCTCCCAATTCAGATGGTGTGTGCGGAATGCCAGGCCCTGGCCGTCCTGGAGAACGCAGCTCTGGTGCCAGCTTAGGGAACAAACGGGTTCCCACTGTCTCCTGGAAAGGCTTCCCCACCCTGCTGAGGGGGTTGATTTCAAAGCAGCTGACTTTTTGCCCTTTTTAATAGGACGGCAAGTGTTCCCGTTTTGATTCTAAAACTTCCCCCCAATTTTCCACTCCTCCAGTGCCTCCCCGAGAAAAGCTGGCATTCTGGGTCACTGGAATGGCGGCGGGTTACTAAGCACAGAATGAGGATTAGAAGGCCCATTCACGGCGGAGAGGCAGCACACACAGTTATGGTATTGAGAGCTCACGTTGCATGTTAATGAGATGCTATAAAAACATCAAACCCGAAAGGTACCGGGAAAAGCAGCCACCGAAGTCCTCTGCGGAGCTGCCTTAGCAGCTGTGCTCCGAAAGGTCCCGCCTTTCCCATACTCTCCTAGTCATGCCTGTCCTCCTTTAAAGCCACGCACAGGCTCATCCCAAGCCGGGTGTTTCTGCGTGCTGACCACCCAAGCCGGGTGTTTCTGCGTGCTGACCACCCGTCTTTAACCGACGCCACGGAGCCTTTGGGTCTAAAACCCCGAGCCCCCGAGTCTGGCCCACGCCGGGGAGAGGCGGGCAGTAATTAAGAGCGCTGCTAGCTGCGGGGAGCTGGCGCGGGCGTCCCTCGCAGCTGCCGGCCCCCTCGTCTTCCTAGGAGACCGGCGTGCGGGAGGAGGGGCTGGTTCCCACAGCTCTGATCTAACTCGGCTGAAATTCAATCTCCGTGTGACCCACCTCGGCCAGCGCTCTCCCACCCGCCGCCACCCCCTCTGCAGGCTGTGTGTGCCGGCCATTCACACTGTCAATCCGGCAGCCTCCCCTCCACCAGCCCCGGGTGTAGGCTTACGGTGTCACCGGGCGGCACCGGGGCCTGCCTGCTGCCCTGACGCTCACCCCTCAGCCCGGAGCTGCGCTCGGAGGGGGACACTCTACACCTGCCACTCAGCCGGCTGAACCGGGCTTGTGCGCCGTGCAGCAGCAAAGGCAGGGGAGCCAGCTGAGGCTGAGGACCCCAGACAGATGTGAAAGGCATCGGCTGGGTTTTTCCATGCGTCTTCTATGCCCAGAAAGATTCATGGCCCCTTTAGCCATCTTTTAACATAGGTTGAGCCAGCCTTGTTTTATTTTATAGCAAGGAAACCAGCCTGACAGGCACAGAGAAAACCACCACGCACGGGGGTCTGGCCGTAGGAACCCAGACGTCTCTCCCCCTGTCTTCTTTCCCTCAAGCTCCACCCCCAAACCCCGCTATTTAGCGGGGACATCCTCTCACAGACTCTTCAGAATTCTTCCTTCCTGGACAGCCCAAGCTGCCAGGGGCTTTGACTCTAGACGGTACTCAATTTGCGTTTACACCTTTGTACTAAACAACAACAAAAAGATAAAAATCCTTCAGAGAAGAGATTGCAAGGGGCCAGCAGGAGCCAGGGATGCAGGGGCCTGGCATTTGTCAGTCTAATTGTTACCTAATCATCTTATACTAGATCGGGCACACTTTCTTTTGACCAAGAAAGCTTTGAACTCTGCTTTGCACTTCCTGCAGGAGGAGGATTTCTACCTAGGGGCAGGGAGGCACAGGAAGACAGAGGTTGGCGGGAGCCTTTTACGAGCCCCATGCGGGCAAAGGCGTCATAATTAGAAATGGTGTGTCAAGGCAGGCAAGCACCTCTTGAACCTGACTCTGCTCGCCTGCTCCTGCTGGCAGGCTCCCTCAGGAACATGGGAAGGTCAGCCTGGCTTCGGTACTGGGCACGCATGCCAATTTCTAGGGCAGCGACTCCGAGTCATCTTTCAGTGTTTCATTCATCTTACTGCATGGGGTAGGAAAGCAATAGCAAGGCTGTATCTTCATGGCTTATTATTTTTAAGAGCAATATAATTTGCATTAAGAGATTCCTTTTTGTTAGGGACCAGCCAGTCTCTTCACCCGGATAAACAGATAAGAACAGCCGAGGAAGCTGAGGAGTGTTTCCCTCGCGCCCCTCTCCCCAGCTCCCAGACTCCCAGACCTTCCACCCCTGTGGCCAGGGGAAATGTTCTGTTTGCATTTAGTCTTAGAAACTGCCATGTCTCAGTTTTTCTTTCTTTGTTTTTTTTTCTTTTTGTGACAGTATATGTTGTGACCAAGAAGAGAAGAAAATCCTTCAACGCTTAACAAAGCAAAACAAAACATTACTCATGAACCCTTCTTGGTCACAGGCTGTGTTAGGGGGGAGGTGTCACAGAATAAATAATAATAATAATAATAATAATAATAATAATAATAATAATGAGGTTTAGGAGGAGGAGACTCTTCCCTGCCTGGGGAAGAGGGAGATTCCCCTCAGCCAAGCTCAGAAATAATAGTCTCCCTGAGTCCTGAGAAAACTGCCCAAAACGTTAACACATCAATCTTAGGAAACAAGCCTGGCGTTTACTGACTTAATTTCATATAATTATTTCAGAATTTGAGTCTTTACAAGAAAGAGGGAGTGGAGGGAAAAGATCAGAAAATTGAAGGGGACAAACAGAGAGGAAAAAGATTTTCTTTGTTCTGAAGTTTCCCATTTCTGCCCTCTGCCCAGGGTTCTGTCCATGCTTTGATCTTCCAGGAGCAAAGGCACAGCGTGCTCAGCGCACTGGTTTCAACTCGGGTCTACCTTTAAGGGACAATATAATAAAGCCTCCTCGTGGGTCTTGGATCCTAGAACTCCACACTCACAGTGAAATGAGGCAAGGAGACCCATGCCAGTCCTGCCCCCCTGACGACAGTTACTGTGCAGTTTGCACAAGTCATTAAGCGTCAGACAGCTCAATTCTACCTGCAGAATGCAGGGAACACAGCTCCTCTGTCCACCTCAGAGGGTTCTGTAAATGCAACCACTATGAAAAACTCAAAATGCTGCTCTTCAAATGAGAGATATTCCTCTTACATCACTCAAATTTAACTAATATAAATATTACATATGTATAGCATTGCTAATATTCATAGAAAAGCCAAAGGTATAAAATCTGTTTAAAAAGCAAACAAAAATGGATATCATCTAATTGATTTTAAAAATGTAGTTATGAAGCTCTAGACATTTTTCAGAAATTTTATCCCATAGAGTCATGGAATCCAGGAATCCAGGAATCCAGGAGTCTGGATTTTAAACAAGCACCTTGGGAAATTCTGAGGCAGGGTCCAGCAACCTGACTTTGAGCAACACTATTTTGTAAAACAAGGACATCCCTCATCTCCTTCCTCTCTGGCCACACCCACACTCCCACTGGGGTTGCCTGTGAGAATACAGCACATTAAAGTCACATCCCTTCATTAATATTTCAGAATCTTCCACATGAAGGTCTGGAAAGAAACAAAGCAGGATGGAGGATTATGTAGCTGGGCTTGGTTTCCCTTTAATGATGAGAAAAAAGCATGTCTTCTCTGAGCAGACAATAAATTGATCCAGAAGATGTTGCCCAAGTGTTCCTCGCTAAGCTTCAGGGTCAAAGTCAACAGTATAAATGAAAACATATCTCCATTTAGTAGAAAGGACTTACATTCAAGGCATTGCATGAAGAGCTTAACACAGGTCATCCTCTGTCAGGTGGCCTTGTTCATGATTTCAGCTTTCCACAGAATTTTGCCCAAAGGACAGTAAGGAAGAGAAAGAGATTTAGCTCTTACAGTTCCAGGTTTTACACCTGTGGGTTTTTTTTGTTGTTGTTGTTGTTTTTTGTTTTTTTTTTTTTGAGACAGGGTCTCACTCTGTGGTCCAGGTTGGTCCTGAACTCACTTCGGAGCCCAGGCTGGCCTTGGACTCACGGCAATCCTCCTGTCTCAGCCTCCCGAGTGCTGGGATTACAGGTGTCCACCACCATGCCCAGCTTATGTGGGGCTGGGGAATTGAACTCGGGTACTTAGCGCTTGCCAGGCAAGCGCTTAAACCACTTTAACCGCTGAGCCATTCCTCCAGCCCCTACACCTGTGTATTTTAAACAATGAAAATAATTGGAGAATATCATGATAATGGTTTTTAAGTAGTGAAAAAGCTTACACGTGCCCTTGGAATAATGCAGCAAAGGGCACTGTGTAAAGGAAGCCCACTTTGCGGAGCCACGACCTGCACCAACACTGAGTGACTTGCAAGCGTGAAAGTGGGGAAGGATTTTGTAGAAAAAAATGGATGGCTCCCAGAAATTTGAAGTTAACTTTTCACCGGCATTAAACTCATTTGCCTTGCAATTTCCATTTCTAAGGTGAGAAAGGAAAAAGAATACAAATGGCCTCTGGAAAACCAAATGGCAGAATCCACACTGTATTTGGTTGACTCACAAGAAACTCCTTCCTCATGAGTTTAACGCACACATACAGGAACACACATTTTCACACCTCTGCATATGAGTGTGCATGTATTCGGTGCTCACAGGAAACACTGAAAATGAGAAAATTAGAGTAGATGATTTCTGAAAATAGGTGCATTGAAAACCAGAGTGATGGTTGATAGCCAGGCAAAGAGCAGGGAGACTGAGTCTGCTTTAAGGTTTACAGAACAACTTGGGAATCAGAGTTCTAGGACTCTTCATATCCCCAAAGATCCCCAGGGCCCTATTGTATTATACTAGACAAAAGTTTTCTTCATTGTATTGACTCAAAGACATCAAAGAAAAGTTAACTTATGCTTTGTTTTCCTCATTTAGGAAGATACTATATACTGTATTTTGGAAAGATTTACATCAGAGTGGTTAAAATTAAAGAGATGTTTGTGCTGAGAAAGGCCAATTTTTAACTTTTCAGAACGCTCCTTTACTCATGAAGTTTCTCCCCCAAAGTTTTTGAGTAAAATTTATCTAAGGAGCAAATATTGGGGGAAGGGAGGAGAAACAGCTGTTTTGAGTTAAGAAGCATGTTAATGACAGCACAGGAGTCTAAGAGAAGCTTGCCTGGGCCTCCTGGTCAAAGAAGTAATGTATTGAACCACTAAATAAAACAATTGTGCAAGGCCCATGATAACAGATGGGAGGAGGGAGGTTCGAAGACAACACTGCCTCATGAGGTCTCTGGGCATAAACACCATCCTCTCTTAATCTCCCAAGGTACAGAGGAGGGCGACACACCGGCTCTGTGTGAGGGCGCCAGTGCTAACGAGTTGATTCACCAACATTTTGGCTTTACAGTGAGCACTTTCTGAGAAAGTTATTAAGCTGAACCTCTGGGAGGCTGTAATAGGGTCAGGGAAGAGACTAGAGGATGCTTTCAGCCAGCATGGTAGTGACAAGAATAAAATGTCATGATTGCTAAAAGAGGTAGCACAAGAGGCACTAAGAAAAAAACGAAAAACAATAGAATGCTTTATCTTTACAGTGGTCCCAGCACAAGGATCAGAAGGTCACTGTGAAAACTGGCAGTTAATTACCTCCCTGTGCCTCTAAGTCGGTGCATGCGTCCAGTGAGAGCTGCAGCCAATTTAGGGGAGAACCCTCAGCTCACTAACCCTTGCTGGGAAAGAGACAGGGAGAGGCAGGGCTGCCCCAGGAGAAGGGAGACTGCACCACACACCACATCCTGTTTGCCTCACGCCCACACGTACCTCCTAGAGGCGATGAAAAATCACCCACACCTCCCTGAAAGATCATCCACACCTGGGACCTGGCTCAGATGAACTGGAACTGAGCTGTGCCAGCTTTTCTTTTCTTTTCTTTTTTTCCACTGTCATCAACACCTGACAAAAACACCTGAGAGGAGGAAAGACTTACTTTGTCTCACAGTTTTAGGAGTCTCACTCCATGATCTGCAGGTTCCACTGCTGGGGGCCTGCGGGGAAGCTGTACATCATGGAGGAAGAGCCGGTGGATTCGATCAAGCTGTTCACTTCATGATACTGGGAAACAGAGAAGGCAGAAGAGGGAGGAGGGAGGAAAAAGACAGCCAGAGGGGGAGGAAGGGACTGGGGACACGGTTTACACTTCAAAGGCAGGCTTCTAGTGACCCACTCCTTCCAAATGAGCCCCACCTCTGAACATTGTTGCATTGTAGATCAAGCCTTAATTCATGAGACTTTGGTAGATAGTTCACATTTAAACCATAATAGCTTGTTTTAGAAATGGAGAAATACACAAGGAATGCAATCTTCTGATTAAAAAAAAAAAAAAAACTATTCTCTCCAGAACATGAATCCCAACCTTAACTTCAATCTTAACCCTCTTTTCAAGCCTCTGGACAAGGACTGTGCTCAAGATTTAGAAAACAATCCTAGAGCTCTGTGATTCCATTTTTTAATTTTTGTGTCATATCATCTAATTTCTGAAGTGGATTGTAAGAAATAAAATACATATGATTATTACATTCAAAAAAACATAGGAGGCCATGGGTATCAACTACCCTCTGTGTATAGATGACTCATAAATCCAGTTCCCGCCTCCACCCTAAAATTATATTTCCCTTAGTTTACTGGACATTTCCACTTCACTGTTCCATCACTTTGAAACCACTCGTACTTGAATTGACTTCTTATGACACAGGCCTGGTATTACATTTTCTTCCATGTAGGTTATTGAAATGAGGTAAAATAAATAGGTTGGATAGTCACAAACACCACCTCTGTCCCACCTTAACCTCAAGGTGTAAGCTGGCATTGCTGATTTCTCAGGATGTTTACAAGATTGAGAACCCGGGCATCAATGCTAGCCTACTCATGGATGTATGTGCCAAGATCCTACTCATCAGCAGTTCTCCTAAATCAGGAGCACTGAGAGTAAAGTGTAACTCAATGCCAGGAGCATATAATAGGCACAGTAGTCTTTATTATTGCTATTGTCATTTCAGTATACAGCAAGGGTATCCCTTGCCAGAAATACGATGTAAGGAAAGTCTGACATGGGGTGTCTGCCCCTGCTTGTTCCTGACCTAATGCTCTGAGGATATGCCTTAGGGTTTTTTTTTTTAACACCAAATACCCAAAACTTAAGGTAGGAAAGATTTATTTTAGCTCAGTTTCAGAAGGTCTCAGTCCATTTGTGGGCAGCTAGCAATGGTCAAAGAACATGGGAGCGGCTTGCAGGAAGAAAAGCTGTTCATAGGATGGCAGACAGGATGCCAAACAAATGAACAAGTAACAGCTGAGCTCACATATATCCTTCCAGGTCAAGCCCCAGTGTTCCAGCCCTTCTGACTAGGCCCCATCTCTTAACAGAATGTGGTTCCATAGATATTCTACAATATCCAAATACATGAGGCTTTCAGGGGACATTCTACATTCAAACCATGACATTTCTCCCCTGACTCCCAAAAGACTCATGCCCACCTCTTTATGTAAAATGCATGTAGTCCTTCTCTAAGAGTTGCCAAAGTCTTAACAGTTCCAGCACTGCTAAAAAGTCCAAGGCAAATTCTTAGCTGTGAGCACCGGTGAAAATCAAAGAAAAATTAAGTACCTCCAACACACAAGGGCACAGAATAAACATTCCCACTCCAAGAGAGAGGAATAGAAGGATAAAAAGCAATCAGACCAAAGCAAGCATGAAAAACAGAAAGAAAAGCACAAAATTCTGCAGTTTTATTAAATCCTGTAACTCTGTGTCCAGCATTCCATGCATGTTGTGGAAGGTTGTGGACTCCAAAGGCTTTGGGAAACTCAGCTCCTATGGCACTGCCTTTAGTTACAACACCCATGGCTTCTCTTTTGGGCCCATTCCTCTCACAGCCTGTGACCTTCTTCAGCAGAATATCCTCATTCCTGATACTTCCAAATTTCTGAGGTCTCTACTGCTTCTCTTTCACAACTTCCTACACTGCCTTCCCGTGGGCACACTCTCTGGACTCCACAGCCTTGTTCTGAAATCTGGGTGCAATCCTCCATGACCCCACAACTCTTACATTCCGATTGCCTGTGACGCCAGCACCATGTGGATGATGCTAAGGTCTGCTACTGGACCGAGCAACAGTTTGGCACCCCCCACAGGACCATGGTGGCTACAGCGGCCTGTGAGTTCTTAGATGACTCAGCACCTTGGAGATTCACTTTCCTAGCTTGTCTTGCCAGATGCTCTGGGGTCTCTTCCCAAAGCAAAAGATTTTTTGCCTTTCCACCCTTTAATTGGTAAAGGGTAGAGTCTTGCTTATTCCTGAGAGGCCCTCAGGCATCTTTTTTTATAGTCCCAATTCCAGCTAATTGACTTCTTTTTAATGTCAATCTCTTTAACCACAATGCTGCCTTTGCTCCACCTTTGTGGTCCCTTGCAAACTTGCAAACTTTTTATATCTTTTTTTCTCTGACATTTTTCCGTTTTCCAGTGTTGAGTTGGCTTAAAGATGTACCCATACCCAAGTGACAGCCTGAACATTGGGCTGCCTTGAAATTTCCTCCACCAGATTAAATAGCCTGCTGCCCTTAATCTAAATTTTAGGCAAATTTTAGGAAAGGAGAAAAATGTCAAAGCAGTTTTTGCCAAAGCACAGCATGCAGGATTTTTAGATCAATTAAGTTGCAAATAAAGTTTTCCTTCCCATCTGAAACCTCTTGAGCCTGCCCTTTACAGTCCACACTTCTATTAGCATTCTGTTCTTCTGTGCTCTGAGGAGAATTTCCCATTAGGCTCAACTCATAGTGTTCTAAGGCTTGTCTGGCCAGTACCTTCAACCCTTTCCAAACTCTCCCTAAAAACCAGTTCTAAAAGCTTCTAAACCACATTGCCAGGTAAAGTCATGGCAATGACCCCACTTCTCCGGTATGAATTTGTCTTAGTTACTTTTTGTTACCTGATATTCACAACTTAACAGAGGAAAGACTGATTTTAGCTCACAGTGTCAGAAAGTCACAATCCATTCATGGGCAACCGGCAATGGCAGAAGCACATGGCAGAGGCCCAGTAGAAGGAAACATTGTTCATAGCATGACAGACAGGAAGCCAAGTGAGAGAGTAAAGGTGGAGCTAGCATACAGCCTTCCAGATAATGTCCTAGTGATCCACCCCTTCCAACCAGGTCTTGCCTCTTAACAGCATATGGTTCCACAGATATTCCACCACATCCAAATACATGAGGTTTTTGGGAAACATTCCAGATCCAAAACATAACAGGGCAGAACCCTGCTCACTCAAACCCCTTTCTAAAAGTGCTTATGCCCGTGTAGTTCTTCCTCAGAGTCTCACAGAAAGTGGAACTTGAAAGAGAAAGTGAAACCTTGAAAGGAACTTGAAAGAGAAAACAAAAGATCTTCTGGTTCAGCTCCTTTCAATGTGGATGAAGGCACTGTAATTCCAAGAGAGGCTTAGCCCGGAGTCATAAAAATCCACTAGAAGAGCTGTAACGAGGAGCATCTAGTGCTATCCCTGTCTTCTTTGTTTTCGTAACTACATGGTGATGAAAAAAGTGAACACCCTTCCTAGTGATGTGTACATTAACAGAGTTCAAAGGACCAAGCTAACCTAGCAATGAAGGTAGAGCAGAGCAAACCAGGTGTTTACAAGCTAACCCCCCACAAGGTTTGTATTCTAGAATACATCCTTTTAAACACCATAGTCATCTGACATTAATACAATGTTTTATCGTGTCTCAAATTCCCTTCATGGCTGGCCAGGAAAAGAACTGAAGTGATTACACTGTTTTGCCATAGAGCATGTATGTCATAACTAAATTTTTGTGGAATTTGGGCCTTTCTCTTATACAGGTGGTGATCTAGATTATTTCTCCCCAAGAAAACTGAAGCTAATAATAAAGTTTCAATTACTTTTCTATTTGTTATTGGTCTTTTGTTGCCAATTTGTGATTGCTCAGCTACAAACATGATCAGGAGGACAGTCAAAAGATGTGGAATGAAGTCATGCGGTGGACATGGCCCTGAGGCCAAGGGATGTCTATGCTTACTCACCTGGGTGGCTCTCGGGCCATTTTTTCTGAACAGACTAATCTGACTGCAAGAGAGCCCGCAAACTTCACCCTAAGCATTGCTTCTTTAGTATGATCCCAGTCTCTTGCTACCTCTTCATTCTTTCTTCTTCCAAGACTGGAAATAGCTGGCCTCTGAGTTCTCCACTTCCTTCCCATTTATATTAGCAAAGTCAAAGCAAAAGAAACTCTACTCATGAGACTTACTTAACTTAGCACGTAATCACTGTGTGCAGTGTGTGCAGTAAGCACTTCAGGATTAACCCACATTTGGTATCTGTCCTCTCTGTGTGTGTCCTCTCTGTGAATGTGGCTTGGTATTAAATGGAAAATATTCATGTAAATTTTATATGGCAAAGGTTAACATATTACTTAATTGCAAACAAGCATGAAGATCATGATCCTAAATGGGACTCCTGACATCCTTTATTGAGTTGTTCAGGGCTCCTAAAAAGAGCTACAGGATATTTTCCAGAAAGTATATATACAACTACCACTATGAAATTCAAATTCTATTACATGACTTTATAATCCTGATGGGTACTTAATTTTCCCTTTCAGACTACTTGGCAATCTATCCCCTCATATGTTTTTATTTGTCTTAATATAAAATCTCCCCACAAACTGTGGTAAAATGGACACTTGTACCATATTTTTCTGAAGACTTTCAATATTCCCTTTAATACCACTGTGTAACCCAACTTGAGAATTCAATCAAGCTTAACACTCAAGGGAATGATTAAAAAGTCAAACCCTCTGAAGGTGTGAGTTCCTACTGTAACAAAGAGCAAAAGAATTAATAAGCAAATAATGATTTAAGATCAATATTAAAAATAATTTGCATTTTCATATACTAGCATAATCCATGAAAATTTGGTAACCAAACTTCATTAAAATTAAAAACATGTGAGCTAAGAAATATTCTGTCAAAAAACAAGAAACCAACCCACTGACTTAGAGAAAATATTTATAAAAACTTGTACTTGGTAAAAAAAAAAGACTGTTATCCAAAGCAAAGAACTCAATAATAAGAAATAGTCTTTAAAGATGGGCAAAAGGACTAAATGGGCACATCAGCAAAGAAGCCATGCAAACGGCACGCGAGCATATGAAAAGGTACTCAACATCAAATGCTGTGAGAGAACTCCAAATTGAAGCCACAGTGATACTACACACCTATTGGAACGGCCAAACTCCAGAACACTGGCAGTGCCAAATGATGGCAAGGATGCATGGCAACAGGAGCTCTCATTTCTTCCTGGTGGGAGACAATGTGGTACCACCACTTTGGAAGATGGTTTGGCACTTGGAAATTATCATGTGCAACAGGTTTTACATAAGCAGAGTCTAGGAAATGGCCTCCTTTCAGTTTTTTGTTGACCATGGTCCCTGTCATATCATCCCCGAATCTGCATAACTCCTATGTCCTAAACTGAATTTATATGCGAAAAAAGATTGAGTCAGGAACACACCTGTAACCCCAGCTACTTGAGAAGCTGAAACAGAAAAATCACAAACTCGAGGCCAGCCCATAAAGCTAGCTTGGTATAACCCTGTCTCAAAAAATGTTTTTTAAGGTTTTTATTTTAAGGGTTGGAAATAAGGACTGCTTGCTTAGTGTGCACAGGGCTGTAGGTTCAACTGCCAGTTGGAGAGAGGGAGTAGATGGAGACTGGATCAGGAACCAGCCCTTTCTTTGTATTTGAGCAGAAAATAGGGTTAGGGAGGGTTAGCTGATTGACAGTGGAATTTCATGCAAATATCAAATTGTATCTTTGTCTGTATGCTTTGTTCTCAATTGGGCTATTTTCATAAATGTTTGTAATTTGTACCTAGTAATTATCTAATTTTAACAGCTGATGTATATCAGCCTCAGTCAGCTTCCGAGTGGCCTGCCCTCCTTACCTTGGCCCCTTCCCTCAGCCTTTCGGTCCGCACTCCCAGTGCCCGCCTGCTTTCCCCGCTGCCCTCTTGGAGACACTGCCCTGACTACATACAGAATGACTAGTCAACAGTTCTGAAAGTGTGGCCCTATGAACCTACAAGAGGCTGGGGACTAGGAGCTAGTGCCAGACCTTTCCAGAATCTTCAAAGAGTAAAGGATGAGTTAGAGGAATAAAACACCAAAGAATATGTCAAAACACTTTTTAAGTTATCACTACAATCTTCCAAAGGTTTTTTTAAAATTTAAATCACATTTGTGTAATAGAAGCAAATCATCTAAGGGAAGAAGAACTTTCAAAGAGCAAATATAGTATGTTTTAAGAATTTTTTAAAATACGTTAATTAGGCTGATTTAGCCATTCCTAAATAACCAGGAGGGTGGTTGTTCTTGGGAAAAGGGCTGAGAAAGAAGAGATAAAGACTGCTGTCATTCTAAACAAACCTTATAAAATTAGCAGGCTTCATAATCATAAGATGTATACCTTTAATAAAAAATAAAAACTTAATATGCTATCAAAACCAAATGCCCAAGCCTTTCCCTCCTACATTCTAAGCTAAGAGATTCCTGGTGTCTTTTCTGGCAGCCTTACCTCTAGGTTCATTTACAGTTTTCATAGTCACTATTTCCTTACAAGATTGTTTCTAGTTTAAGATGGCAAATTGTAAAAGGAAGATAAGAACAAGGATGAAATATAGCCAGAATTTTTTCCATCATTATCTGAAAATGTTCAAATGAACTAAAATAGAAATTACAGCTAATTTTATAGAGGTAGGAATAAATTCAAAGATGTCAATAATAATAATGAATTAGAGAGAATTACTAATTATACAAAGTAAAGGCAAAGCTTCTCATCTTGAGGTAAGAGTAAACCAAAACAACCAAACAACTATAATCACATACATGTGCACATGCATACAGACATGTGCCCCCCAACACACACACACACACACACACACACACACACACACACCCTGGGGACAGGTACACTACAGTTTCCTCTACTAAGGATGCTTACTTCACTTCCACCCCATCACTCCAGAAGGGCCTCTAAGAAACCTGTCACCTCTCCAGCTCTGCCTAGTGACAGCTTCCTTACAGCCTGGCTGAGTCACTGTCCTCTTCTGTGTCCCCATAGCCCTCTGTGTTTATGTCTGCCTCCACAAGGATTGCTTTGACCATTGCCCCCTGTACGAGGGGCTTGCCCAGAAATCCTTGCAGGAGAATTGTCCTTTGTGCCTCCCAAATATTACTAGCAAATTGGATGCCCAGCATCTCCCCCTCCCAACCTTGGCCAGAGCAGACAAGATTGCAGAATTACAGACGCATCAGACCAAGAAGATCCTACCCATAGGTGGCCTACAAGTGAGCTGAAATAAATATTTTGCCCAAAAGAGATGAGTTGATTATATCAAATATAATATCCTCTCATGTGGTACTGGGACTTGACATCAGGGGAGGGAGCTGAAAGACACGAGAGAAGACAATATGCAGACCTCCCCCAGCAGTCAGCAGAAGCCGAGGGGAGACGGGAGACAGCCCTTCAGAGGAGGCTGGAGTCATGTGGCCGAGAGGAGAGTTGATAGAGACTAAAGCCAGGTGCTGCTGAGTGATGAGTACTTATGAAAGCTCCTAAGATCCCACACCTCTTTCCCATTCTCACATGCATTCCAGCTCCCCAAAGGCCTTTCACTGAAGCTTTCGGTTTCCCTGTGATTCTTGTGATTGTTATGTGACATACTTGAGGGATACTCTGTTCCTCGCTACCAAAAAAAAAATGTAGCAGAAATAACCTCTGTCATCATTTACTGGTCTGCATCTCATTCCCTGATTGCATAGCCCCCACTGGACTACAGGCTCCCTGAAAGCACTGACTCCTGTCAGTCTGATGCCATCTGCCTGGATTCTAGTAGAAACCCACCCTTGCTTTCTGAGTAAGTACAAGTGTCTACATCTTTGTGGACACTTCCCACAACAAGAACGACTTCTGCTAACTCCCCAGGACCAATAAATGGGCCAACAAAAACCACTTCTGCATTGATGAGCCTCAAGAATACCTGCCCCACGTGTGGAAGGCTTAGGGCGGTGCCATCTGTGCCGAGCTCTGACTCTCCCAGCTCACTTGTGTACCTCTGCACAAAATTAAAGGTCTTAAGAAGGGTTGTGTGGGTTTTTATAGAAATCAAAAGTACATGCAATTCTTCTGAGGGCTTGCTGATTACTCTTAGCACATTGTGTTTTAATTTTGTTCTCTGGAAAATATCAGGAACAAGGAAAGAACTTCCCACCCCCACCCCACCAACCCCCGGCTCCATAGGAAAAACAATATTGAAATAATACAAACATCTTGGATCGACCCTCTTTTGAAAGTAAGAAACCCGCCTCACCCTCCCGATAGGCTTGAAGTCTGCACAGCTTGTCCGCCAAGTGAGCGGGATTTGGCAGCGCTCCTTGTAAACTTCAACCGCAGGAGGCCTCTGATTGCATTGAAATTGTTTCCTCCGGTCTGATTCTGTTGGGGACGCCCCCCCTCAGGATGTGAATTCATCATGTTTGCCTCACGCAGGGTGAGGCCGAGGTGGCGGCTGGGGCGTACACGGGTGAACAAACGTCCACTTACTCGCTGATGTACCTCATAAGGGCCTTGACAGGGCCCAAAAGCACCCTGGAAGATTACATGCATTCTTATTTATCCTCGGCATTTTTAAGTGGTTAGAATTTAATCAGAAAAACAGAGTTAAAAATCAGAAATGACAAAAATGCAAAAGGAAAACTTGAAAGTTGATTTTCCACAAGCCATTAACTCAGTCCCCCTCCACAGCACCCACATATGGATAGTTCATAACCTTTAAGGAGCCCAAGGTAACGAGAGGAATGAGTGTCATGTCCTCCGGATTCCCAAGGAAGGGAAGAGGGGAAAGAGCAGGTTGGGACGATGGTGAAATTCCATTTTCGCTGAGCATGATGGCACGTGCCTCTAATCCCAGCACTGTGGGAGGCTGAAGCAGAAAGACTGAAAATTTGAGCGGATCCTGGGCGTTCTTAATGTGAAGGCTCCAAATTCCAACCCACTACTGCCAAAAAGAAAAAAAAAAAAGCGTTGTTTTCTTTTTAATCTCACCTCTTGGTGGACCAATACCTCTGTATGGTCTTCAAGGGTAGCCTTACCATTCGAAAACAGGGCACAATTCTACACGGAATTAGGTGGATTCCTTTTCTGATTTGAACCTCTACGCTGGAAAATATGCCAGCCTAAAGGACTTCCCAGTGTCCCCAGTCAGGGCTTCTCCAGCGTTCCCAACACCAGGGAGTAATTGAAGATACGGGACAAAAGTGACAGATCTTCTGGTTCATTGTTTCAGCATTGGTAGGCATTACAATACTGCCTTGATTTTTGAAACAAATGAAAATCTATTATGAAGTATAATATATCACTTATCTGAATTCTTAAAAAATAAAACACAAGACTCTAAAGAAATGTGCTTACCACAGTAGGTTCCTTTAAGCCATACCTATGACAACCACAGCGGGCTATAGAAAACACTGGAACATCGTTTTTCCTTTCTGAATTTAGTTACAGAATTTAGTGGATCAAAAAGTATTAAAGAACTTCTTACTGTTCCTTATAATTTTATGAATGAGGAAACAGAGGCCTGGGAGGTGGAGGCCCTGGCTCACATCCCCACGGTGCGATACCCCACCCTACTCATCCAAGAACACATGCTTAATCACAGTATACAGGATGGAAATTATTGCTGAGAGAAAGCAGGGTGAGTATAGAGGGACCGTGAATGCCCTTACCCTGCAGCAGGGATGTGCAGCGGAAACTAGGTTATTTTGTTCTGTATTGTATTTCCTTTGGTCTCACTGGCTAGCAAGCGAGAAAAGAGTAATTGAATTTCTGTCTGAGCTCTGATCCAGTGCAAATCCACTTAAGCTGCTCATGGAGGTGACATTCAGTCTCTCCCTTTACTCTTTGCCTCCCCCCTTCCCACAAGGGAGGCTCAGTGTGTTGAATGGCTTAGTGACGTGAGGGTGACTAGGTGTCTGGACCTCCAGTCTGGCTTTCTGTTCTCTGGACCAGCTGCAGAGCGCCTGTTAGGAAGCCCAGTGGGGTATCACTGGCAAGAGGGCTTCCTGGGCACGGAGCTGGTGTCTGTTGCTGCTGACATCCACAGCTAATAAACCTACAGCCGAGTCTTTTCAAGCTCAGCCCGGGTGTGGGGCCACTCCCTGTCGTCTAGGCCTCCTTGAGGCTAGCTTTCATGCTGATTTAGAAGTTCCAGCCCTATCCTCTGTCTGGCCCCCAGCCCGGCTGCCCCTGGCTCCCAGGCTTTGCTGTGATGCCTCTCTCTTCCTACAGCAGCCCTTTGGGAACGATTGTGGCTTAGATCTAAAATGGAATGATAGAAGAAAATATGAAGATGGATTTTGTGGAAAAGGAAAAGGGCAAAGGGTGAAGGGGAAAGGGAAGTAAAAAGATCAAGATGCAAAGTATATGTGTACCCATTTCTCAAGCTGAATGTTATGATTATGAATCACAAATACATACTAATAAAAAGGGGAAAAATAGACCTAAAACGTTCCCCAAAAGTCTCATTTGTTTCAAAGGCAATCGTGCCATGGGAGCACTCTAATCCATCTGTGACTCACGCATTGATGGGTTCAGTAGCTGAACATGCTGGTAGGAGGGAGTGCCTGGTTAGAGGTAGGATACGGGAGGTATGACCAGAAAGGCTGTAACACTTGTCCCCTGCTGTGCCCTTGTCCCTCTGCTACCTGGTCACTGCAACCTGTGCAGCTTTCCTGCACCATGCTGTTTCGTGTGCCCTTCCTGCCCTGGCGCTAACTACCTCTGAACTGAACCTATTAAAACTGTGAGCCAAAATAAGCTTCTCGTCCTTTGTGTTGTGGGTGTCAGGTATTTTGTCCCACCAATGGGAACGTGACTAACACTCACTGACTGCCAATACACATGTCACGTGTAAGTCAAGTACAGCTCCAGGGTATCCCCCAAACCCTCCTTCCATCTGTCTCCACTGTCTTCCTACCTGACTGAGCGTAGTAGTGATGCTGGACTCTAGCAAAGCGACTTGCTCCAAGTCTCAGATGCAAGCAGACACCCTGGGCCTAGTGGTCCCTAACTAATCTAACTCATCTATCCCTCTTAGGGCTGAAGTCTATGGAGGAGAGATAGGAATGCGTTAGAAGTCTTCTTCCTCTCTCCACTTGTCCTCTCCAAATCAACTGCTCAAAAGAGGCAACCACTCTCTGAATTTAACATTCTGATCACGTGGACAGGAACTTAAACTGTGGGCAGACATTATAATTTGATGGGATAGGCTAACTCCTTGAAGGCCTAAAGAAAAACTCAGAGCAGTTCTCCTTCCCTCCTGGTGTTCTCAGGCCATTGCTGGGGGCCCCACTATTTGGCACGCTAGCTTGGATTCTTAGGGGTGGGAAGATATAAGGTGGTGGGAAGAAGGGAATTAAAATTAATGCTTCTAATATATCCCTGTTTTTAAAGATATCACCATAAACAGGTTTTAAATCTTGTAAAATTATCAATAAGGTCGTATGTTTACAAATCTACATGGTCAAACACAAAAGGACCCATGTAAATATCTAATATAAAAGTTCTGACTTCTGATCAAGATGGTGGTCAAATAACAGAGATGCACAATGTCTCATTGTAGACCCACTTTTAAAAATTGAGAATATAGGAAAACCAAACAAAACAAAACACCTGTTCACATAGCTAGGACAGGGAGAAGTGCCCCAACAACTGAAAGGAACCCACAGGAAAATCAGAAATCCCAAAGGAACATCAGCAGTAGGGGTGGGAGGCAGGGAGGAACAGCAGCCCAAGAAGCTGCTCCAGGTCAGATGCAAATGTCTGGGAGCCACTAGCATCCACAGACAAGGAAAGCCCAGCTGGAACCTGGAACCTTTTACCAAACTGGGAGAGGAAGGAATGTCCCAGCAACTGAAAGGAGGCCACGGAAAGTCAGAAGTCCCAAAGCATATTGAAGGTAGAGGAAAAGAGCAAATGACTGAGCACAGCCCTGAGCTGCCAGCAACCACAGACAGAGAAAAGCATGGAGACCAGAACCTCAGACCAAGGTAAGCGTGGATCCAGGAGAAGTGAGAACTGACAGCAAATGGTAGCTCCAGCCTCCACAAAAAGAGCCTACAGTTAGTGCATACCACAAATACAATGCGAGCTCCCCCTAGAAAAGGCCTCCTGAAGCCTAGATCAGAAGCAGCACACAGCAGCCGTAACTGGCAATGATATAAGCAGGAGTCATTTTTTAAAAAGAGCACAAGACTGAACTATTTAAAGTAAAAGAAAGCTCAGAAGAACACATCAGGGCTTTTGGGGTTACTCTTCTACAGTGCTTAGGAAGAAACTGGCACAAGAGACAGTTGTGGAGAGAACAAAAAGGCCACTGACCCCTGCAATGGCTTGGGTGTAGTGAGAGCACCTCTGAGAGAGCCCTCCTTAGGGGAGGGAAAGCAGAAAAGGTGGGAGAGTATTGCAGAGGATGCTGGTGGTGAACAAATCACCTCAGAGGCCATTGGACTGTTAGGTCTTCCCCTCACTGCCTACTCTCAGCACAGAACTCAGAGGAATTTTGGCTCCCTCCTGGCACACACCCTCATAGCCGTTCAAAGAAACCACTCAGCTTGGCCTTTAAAGTGAAGTCAATCAACAACAGAAACATGGGAAGAAGAGAGGCAATAGGAAACCTGAGACCCCAGAAATTAATGTCAAGAGTCTTAAAATAGTGGAACTCATAGGAAAGAAAGTCAAAAAGCAAATAAGTGAGTTAAACAGTCAGTTCAAACAACATATCTTCAAAGAAATGCAAGCAATGATCATGCAAGAAAATTTCACAAATGGAGGAAAGGAAATTAACATTCACGTACAAGAAGCTTAGAGAACATCAAATAACCTCAGCCAGCAATGAGACTTACCATGAGATATCATAATCAAAATCTCAGAAAGACAACATAAAGACCGAATATTAAAAGCAGCATGAGAAAAACAGATGCTATTTTACTACGGCAAACCCATTCACATTACCACAGTTTTATCAATGCAAAAAGGTCAACAGAGCCTGGAGCAAAATCTTTCAAACCTTGAAAGACATCAAGTGTCAACCCAAGTTGTTGTATCCAGAAAAATTATCCCTGAAAATAGAAGAAGTAAAATTTTTCATGACCAAAAATTCCTAAAGACATTTGGTACCAGTGGCTCAGTATTGCAAAATTGAAGGAATCTTTGGGAGAGACAGAGAGGCAAGCAGCACCAAAGAACATAGAGGAAAGGCAACATCTAAAGAGAAAATGTAACAAACAACCAAAAAAAACCAGTATTTAAATGATTTGATTGCTATCCTACTAAACAGTACCAGTTTCCTGATAAAATCTGTGAAATTTCCCCACAATTATATTTTATTGGTATGTTAGTTGCTAAAACATAGTGAATATATTCAACATGGGAAATTGGTATAAATTCTTTTAAAATATGTATGCATGAATTTGTGAATGGATAGCTGGATAACATGGTAAACCAAGTCTAATAAAATGTTAATAATTAGTAAAATATGAGTAAATATGAAAGTTTTAAAAATTCTACAATAACTAAGTATGCTGTTATATCTATTGCTTTATGTGTCATATGCTTTTATAATATATACTTTAGTTCAGTTAATGTAGCATTCAATATAGACTTAACTTCATTTAATGTAGCAATTCACTTATTTGGTCTTTGATGCAAGTTTGTCCTGAGAAAACTGATTGTTGTAATGATAACCTGAATGTCTTTTGAATGTACATTTACTTTGCAGTACTCAGCAAAAGAACTTGAAATGTAACTTCTCTTTTTTCCTCACATTTTCTAGTGTTATGAATTTCATTGTTATAGTTCTTTTCTTATGTGTACTGGTGGGTGAGGCCATGCTAAAGAACCTCAACAAAGATATACTAAGGTACAGAAAAAAATAATTTCTGGAAAATCATCTCAATAAAGGGCTATGCTGGACCCTGAGAAGAGGCATCATGATAATGGCCACTGCAGCCCATTCTAGGGGCGGGAAGCTGAGCTAAAGAGTGGTAATTTGAGTGGAGGAGTGAGTCAAACACAGAAGATTAAATATGTTAAATTTCATGTGCTTTCTCGGATTTAGGCAACCCAGAATGCAGGCATTCTATAGAACCAAATGCCTGTGACAGTGGGAGTTATGGGGGATGGGGAGAGTGTGGGAGGGCCAAAAATGGGGAGGGGAAGGGAATGTGATATTGATGTGATATATAGGTGCACAAAATACTCAAGTTCATTGTAAACATTATATAGCACACATACACACACACACACACACACACACA
>PVKB01000541.1:366951-590934 GCA_004027205.1 Ctenodactylus gundi | reverse complement strand
GGTATGTCAGTGGGTTTTTTATTTTCATTTGAAAATAAAAGTTAATTTCTTGATGAATGGTTATGAAGGAGTGCAAGCCCACCTGAGACCCCTGTCCAGGTGACAGGAGCTGGGATGGCAAGCCTTTGCCACCAGGCCTGGATGGGAAGCAGAGAGGAGTTCCCAGGGCCTGGGGAAGCACACAGTGGGAAGGTGGGGCAGGCGTGACCATGGGCCCCAAGTTATAGTACCCTCATAGTAGGAAGTGCTGGTGTACTGCTGCACCGCATGCTTTCTGAAAACCTAGAAGACTAGATTTTGCATGCTTTCACCATAGTAAAATCATAAATGTTCAAGGAAAAATATATTTACCTTGATTTGAAAATTACACACTGTATACATGTATTGAAACATTGCATGGGCCCTATAAGTAAGTATAATTTGTATCTACCAGTTAAAAACTTTTAATAAAGTCTTTGAAAACTTGAAAAAAAATTAATTTCCCTTCTTTCTTCATGGAAGCACATCCATTAAGTTACAGCTTTTGATCTCTAAACAGAGGACATAGAGGTGTCTGTCCCAAATATCGTTACTCATTTGAAATTTAGAGGAGGATTTTCCCTACGAGTACTTCCGCAGTCCCCAGCACACTTCAACCAGTGTCAACGGCAAGTGGCAGGACCTCTGAGGACATGAAAGAGAGTATCCAGGAGCCCAGTCTGTAGCTCTGTGGCTCCCGGTGGGTGCAGCCAGAGTCTGAGGCTCTAACTTGGCCCACTCCACGGTGTCACCTTCCTTTGCCGGATGAAGGGACTTGGAGAATGAGTGCCTGTCTCCAGCAAAGTTACTAAGCTGAAGGGCAGAGGATCTTCCTTACTTCCCCTTGTCACACAAGCCTGAGGTATCTCGTGTGCTCTCTAAAGGAAGGTAGTAAAAACTCTAAGACAATAACAGAAACTTGAACTATCCCCAGCTAAACTATTAAGAGCTGATCTCCATTTAATCTCATGTAGGAAGGTAAACGTGACATATCTTACATTCCAGAGTCAGAGAACAATTTTTACTCATTACATTCATATGTAAAGTCTCACAAAGGCATTCTAACAAATCATAATAATTAATTATATGTTGATGATTTAACTTATATATTTCTTTCTCTTATCTTACTCTAGTGGATCTTTGTGAGCTTAGGCTTATGTTCGATGTCTAGTGACAAGACTAGGAGGACAAAGACTATTATGACATGACCTTGATACTGACTCGTGATGACTTGGTCTGTATATTTTGTAGTTGTGTCATGATTCCTGAGCAGGTGAATTCTATATTTTAGTGTCATTTTTCTCTTCTCTCCACACTTTTTTCCTTCCTTTTTTTTGTTTTGTCTAACAAATTTTATTTATTTATTTATTTATTTATTTAATGCTAGATGTCAAAAAAATAATGAGAAACACCTGCTCCTGAGGTTCTCACAGACAAGGAGCATGGAAGAATGAAACCCTAGGATGGATCATTGCTCTGGCAGACTTGTCAGGACTTTATGACAGCACAGCAGAGCAACCTTTAGCTCAGGATACACTCCCTTTCTTCAAAATGGGGATAAGACCCTCTTATAAGATGCATAAAAAGGCCCCAACATGAATGACAGGGTAGAAAGAGAGGCAAAGGCCAGGTAGGAAAGGGGGGAACTTCTGAAAAAGGGTGGACATTGATGCTCATTGATTCTCCAAACCCCATGGTTCTAATACGTTACAGAATATGGAATACATGTATCAACCAAAAAGTTAAATTGCATGTCATGTGAATTTTTTACCAAAATAAAATTAAAAAACAAAATGGAAACAATAATATTTTTGGCCAATAAAATCATCGAGGAAGTTGGGTAAGTAGTCTTTTCTTTTTTCTTTTCAGACAGAATCTCCTTCTGTGGTCCTGGCTGATGCTGAACTCACTACGTGGCCCACGCTGGGATCAACTCCTGGCAGTCCTCCTGTCTCAGCCTCCCAAATGCTAGAATTACAGAAGTGCGCCACCACACCCAACTTATGTGGTGCTCGGGAATCAAACCCTGGGCCGGATGCTTTTTAGCCCAGCACTTTGACCACTGAGCTATGCCCCAGCGCTTGGTAAATATTCTAAAAGCAGAAATTAGATTAATGAGTTACTGTGTCCCAGTTAATATAATACTTTTTAGTGCTAGAAGTAAAGCAGGATGATTTGGTAGTAACTATTTAAAAAACACATAAGGGCATCATTTTAAATGTCAGTCACCAAGGATTCAAAATTTCACAAAGCTTAACCAAGACATTACACAACAGAACTTTGGTGGCAAACCCTTTATTTTGGAATTTACAAACATTATCACAGGTGTAGTTTCAAAGAAGTCACCTAGGGGTGGGAATGGAGCTCAGTGGTTAAAGTATTTCCCCAGCAAGCACAAGACCCTGGGTTCAATTCTACAGTACCACACAAACTGGGCATCTGGCACACGCCTGTAATCCCAGCACTCAGGAGGCTGAGACAGAGAATTGCATGAGTTTGAGGCTAGCCTGAATTATGTAGGGAGTTCAGAACCAGTCTGGACTAGAGAGTGAGACCCTGACTAAAAAAATAAAGGTAAAAGCAACAAAATAAATGGCAAACAAACAAAACCCAAAGAAGTCACCAACTGTTAGCCCTGCCAGCTTCATGCCCAGAACAGATGGGGGCAGATAATTCATGATTCTAAATCCCCCTCCTACTTCCCTGCCTCCCACTTCCTCCAGGGCAAAGAGCAAGGAGCCAATGATCACAAGAAGGAGAAACGGGCATTCTCCCAGTATCACTTTTCTGTGATTGTAAGAGATGTGGCCAGTTGGATCTAAACCTGTATTTCTTATTGCAATTGTTAATGCTTCTAAGAGACCTTTTAGGCCTAGTATTTAAAACTCACCACCCAGACAACATAGAGCAACATCTCATCTTAAAAAAAAAAAAAGAAATCCAGATAAATACTTACTTGTCCACTTTTGTATAATTTTGAACTGAATAATCAAAGATGATTTTAATTATGTAGGTAAATTCTCTCAAAGTTCTCTAGAAATTTGATGAGCAAAAAAGAAAAAACTTTAAGCCAAGCCTGGTGCCACAGGCTTGTCATCCCAGCATTCTGGGAGGCTGAGGCAGGAGGATTGCAAGTTTGAAACCAGCCTAGGCAATTTAGTGACTTTAAAATGAGCTTGAATGTAACTCAATGCAAAGGCCTTCGACTTGATCTCCAGTAAAACACACACACACACACACACACACACACACACACACACACACACACACACAAAGAATTCAGCCTTAATGTTAGTTTTGATTTTAAAAAACCCAGAAAGTTATTAAAAACACATTTTCATGCATCAGATATATTAATTTTTATAATGTGACACTAATTTTTATATCACTAAGTGACTTCTCTTGTTTTAATACCATTCTAATGGAGAGTTGAAAAATGCATATTTCAGAAACTAAAATTTAGCTGAACCATTAATATTATTAGTACATTATCTACCATGAACTTACTGCTTTTAAATATTCAGTGATTGTTATAAGGTGGGGTTATTTGTTTGTATTAACCTGTATAATAAAAGGCAAAAATAAAATGCTAAAGCACACTTTGCCTACATTCAAATGGTTACACTTCCTCAAAATTCAGCTGAACACATAAAACACGGCAGATAACCAAGAACAAAACATTTTTATATAGATTATATTATTATTGCTAAGCAGAACACCTCAGAGCAAGAGGGATTCTAAAAATGAATTCCATTTCAAGCAAATCCTACACTGCCTAAAGCCTAACACGTCACAAAACTTTGGAAGCGGCCCTATCATGCACGTGCCACTCACACAGGTCCCATCATGAATTTTTACACGGTGATCACCATGGAGCCAAGATAATGCAAAGTACAGCCGCGATCCTGAAAAAATAAAGAGAAAAACTGCCCAAATCACATATCCCTAAGCATTGCTATTAGGCTGTAATGATAACAAGACATCTTTCTCTGTTTCCTTCAGAATCAAGACCCTTTCATCTGGGCAGCAAGATACAGGAGTAAAGCAGTAGTTCACCCATGTCCAGCACCCAGAGCACGTGAGGACAGGCAGAGGGCACCTCTCTGCTAAACCCTGTCCATAATGTATGGGCTGTCAGCTTTGTGCTGCGGACCGGGGCCTTCTCCCTTTAGTAGGCTCCTTTCCTGGTGGACAGCCAGGCCAGCTGTCTAGGCAGCAGGAAGAGCCCTCCTTTCCCAAGCCCAGACCTGTGGGAAAATCTTCACCGGCTAGTAATTGATTCCACCCTGCCAGCTCCATTACTCTAGGCTGCAGTCAAAGCGGCAGCAAGCTAGGGTGGGGGCCTGCTGAGGGCGGGAGGCCGGGAGCAAAGGCCATTGGGGGGCCCCCTGCAATTAACACTAATCTCAAAATTGGCCTCTGACAGCAAAGCCCCAGCACCTGACAGCTAATTATGTGTGTCAGACTGATGTGCACTTCTTATGGAAAGATGATTTATCAGAGATCAGGGGAAACCTCTCCCCATTTTTTTCAGTTTGTCTTAGTTAAAAACAGTAGGAAATTGTTCCTGGTTTCTTGGCTCCAAAACATCTGAAAGTTCTTATACTTTGTCTAAATGCAAGGCTCCTAAACATTAACCTTTCAAAGGCCCCGGTGCCTGGTGCTATGCCTGCCACTCACCTGTTCTGGAGACCAGAGGGAAGCTCAGACTTCCTCTTACAGACAGAGTCACAGAAAATCCAAATAATCAACACAGAAATAAAGAGGGGTTCCAGGCAAGTCCAACCAAATTAATTCACCTTATTTACAAAAAGTCAGTCCGCAGTGTGGAAGATCAATAAGTGGTTTTTGTTACAGAGGGAGCCAAAGCTCGTACTTTTATTTTGAAGCGTTCGCTCAAATCCTCACATACTGACACAGCATCTGTGTACCACACATAGGTCTACTATCTCTAAGTTGCTTACTTACTCTGACTTGCCAATAATAAAAATGGTTATCAGAGAGGAAAAGAAGCTTCTACAGGACTTTCCCTTTCTATGGCATTCTTTCAGTCAAAAAAAAAAAAATCGACCCATTATTTTATCCAAGCACTGTGCTGGTTCCGGGCAGGGGAGACAGTCATATTTCTGGTTCTTAGGAAATTTCAGGTATGGAGAGAGGCACACATAAGTGAGAAAATGACCGTGGAGCATAAGACCCTTTGTGAGCGGGCAAGTGCAGGATTCCCAAGAGTGCCAAACAGAACCTAGCCCGAGTGGGTGTGGTACAGAAAGCCTCCGGAAGGCCGAGATCCGAAGAACAGACAGGAGTCAGGCAGGCGAAGCAGGGGCAGTGCAGTGTGGCAGACACAAAAGACCAAGGAAACGCCATGTCCACAAAACCTGGCGTGACAGAATGGTCAGCAAGGTAAAGCTTAGTGTAGATATGACCTACACACACAGTTATTTTGTTCCAAGGTTTTTCAAGAAGAAATGATCTGTTCTGCATACTTTTCACGACTTTTCTGCCTGACCCCCGACTTCAGTACAAACCTCCGGACAAGGCCATGTGCCAAGGTTTATTGACCAAGCATTACAGCAGGCAATAGAAGGCCAAGGATCATGGACACCTTCAATTTTTTGCTAACCAAGCACCCGTGTTTTCCAGTGAGATGCCTCTCCCTCATCTTGAGAGGGATTTTGGAAAGGATTAGTTTACTTATTCTGCAAATGTCTTTGAGTAGGTCCTAGAAGGCACCAAAAATACTAAAATGAGCAAGTCAGGCATGAGTCCTGCCCTCAAATGGTTCATAGATACTAAGGAGAGGTTGAGGATGGAAGAAGTCATTACACAAAAAATTAATTAGTGGAATTTGTGGTAAGTATTAAAAAAAAAAACTAGACACAGCTCTTCACACTTGTAATCTGGCTATGTGGAAGGCTGAGGCAGGACACCAAGGTACATGAGTTGAGTTCCTATTGTGGTCTTTACATAGAGCCATTGATTTCTCATAACAAGGCTGTGAGGACATTACTATTTCCCTTATTTTGTAAGCCAAGTTACTAAAAGCTAACTAAGTAACTTGCTCAAAACCAAGGTTTGAGCAATAACCCCAACCATGGAGGCAAAGGCCCTTGGTGGGTGCCTCAGTGGGCGTCATTCCTCAGGACAAAGGAGTCAGTTCATCCCAGACAAGGGACCACATCTAGTGGCCATTGCAAACCTGACTGGAGTGTTCTGAAACTCCTGAGAGCCACCTTTCTGTTCAGTAAATGTTACTAGTTTATCTTGTCTTTGGGCAGATACTTCTCCTTTCCCAGATGCAGTGTTTCATGAGCCTAGTAGACACCATAACACATCTGTAATTTCTTTCCCAATCTTTTGACTGCACCTCCATCAGGGAATCCAGGCACTTTTAAAGAAGTGTGATAACTGAGTCTAGAAAAAAACTGATCAGATAAGTGATTTTGAAGGGCAGAGAAATCAGTAACAAAGCAGAAAGATGGAGCTATTCAGAGAAATAATTCAAAAAAGAAAAGCAACTTTGCTAACAGATGTACCATTCTAACAGTGTAAGGGTCACACCACACACTGTTGATATGATATGGGCCCCAAATTGTCAAATTATGACTGCACAGTCATTCTGCCTGGGTATTACTTAGCAGGTGCTGCTTCTTCTACAGTCACTACCAAGTCTCCAGGTACCAACACAAAATCACTGCCTTCAATAAGTGATG
Source organism: Ctenodactylus gundi (assembly GCA_004027205.1). NCBI lineage: Eukaryota > Metazoa > Chordata > Mammalia > Rodentia > Ctenodactylidae > Ctenodactylus > Ctenodactylus gundi. The sequence goes on along the minus strand of PVKB01000541.1, from coordinate 584,200 downwards.
AGCACAACAGCAGTAGTCCAGCTCAGACTCAAAAATCTGACAAAAGAAGGCAACCTCATACTCTGCTGAATGAATGCCCAGCTATCCCTGGCTCTCAAGTTTTCTTGGGACACAAAGACCACAGGTCCACTCAAGTGACCCTACAGCTGGGGCACTTGTCAACACAATGTCAGCAGCAGCTTCTGGAAACCGCAAATTCTGTGATCTCCACCCTTAACAGATCATTATGCTTGGGCTTCCTAATCACCCACTTGGAGGACAGAAAAAGTGCACTAACCAGAGTGACCAGGCTCAGGCCTGTGCTTGGCCTCCTGCTCCTGCCCAGAGGCCACCTCCCTATGCAGGCTTTTTTTAGGCACTCCAGTGGAAACAGTCAGATAGTCTCTTGGCCCCAGCGAAGTCTCCATTCTTCAGCTTCTACTGTCTGGTCAGCACAAAACCAAGCCTCTGACACATTCACCCCTACTTGTATCTTCTAAATGCATCTTTGGTCATTATTGAAAATCCTTTTATCTCATCAAAGTTCTATATTTTTCTTTCAACCATCATTCATGATTTGTTTGGCAAGTAAAAACAAAACATTTCTGATACCAGGAGTGAATATAATTGTTTAAAGCTTTGATTTAATCTAATTAAACAACTTCTACCAACTTACTTATAAATGGTAAGCAGTATGATCCAAGTTCAAAGTCCATACCACCTGTTTTGTGCATTCAGAATTTGGGTTTTCTAGGGTCTTCTTCAAAGTGTTTATTTTTCTTGACAAACAATGCCTAAAGCAGCTTCCCGCTAAGTAAGGAGTTTCTTACAAGACGGTCCATGGAATGGCCACGGGCCATGCCAACATGACAAGCTGGCTCCCACCACCAATTTCCATTCCCCTCCACTTACCACATATCACAAAACCATATGTATGCCCAGGACCCCAAAATATTTCTGCATGAAAGGTTCCCCATGCAGCCCTCTGGATGGCTGGAACCCAGCCATCATCCTCAGCACTTCCCCAGTCCCTGGACACCAGCAGAGTGCACCTCCAAGCCGAATGACACCTGCTCAGTGTGTGTGTGGATGGGCAGAGGCCTGCTGTGAGATCTTTGGCATGGTGCAAGACCCCCGGGGAACTCTTTTCACCAAATGCTAGGCAGGTGGGCACCATGGCCATAACTCCAGGGGCCTCATTGGAACACTATATTCAAAACCGTCATCATCCAAAGAGAGAGAGAAAGAGAGGATTTTGGCTGCCCAAAGCATAAACTCTCATCAAGTTTAATAAAGAATCATTGAAGAGACAGGCATTTTTCAATTCTTATTTGGCCAAAGTCAGAGCTCTTTGGAACCTACTTGGCATCTAATAACAATATGCATATTGTTTTTACCTGGAATTGTCTTTTGTAAACTGGACTCACTGCACCAAGAAGCTAACTGGCAGATTAACATTTTCTTTAGCATGAACATGGTTTAAAAATAATAACAAAAAATTATGGGTTGGGCTTATATGGTTCTTAGTCTAACAAAGAAAAATGCACATCTTTCATAATCATTATCTGGCATTAACTGATATGCAAATTCTCTCTCCCACCCCCGGAGTGCACAAAGTTGTATGCTGCACAGCTGTGAGTCATCAGACATTAATGTAGACTTAATTTGAACTGGTGCTGGAGGTAGTGGGTACAACTCAAATTAGACATGTGGTGGGCGTTTAACCACAATATTACCAATTCCCATTCTGACATCTGACAGCCCTTAATAATTAACTTCATGTAAATGGTCAGACCTTCCCTCCCCATTGGACCAGTCTCCAGCTATACCAGTCTCTGTATTGTAATTGTTAGTCGGGCTGTCAATTGCACTAGAGACAAATCTTCGGCAAAAGATCAGACAGCTTCAGGAGTCCCGCATCCTCTGATCTATCAGCCTTTTAATTGGACTGGAAGGCCTTCCCAGCAGCTCCCATATGCTGCCTTCTTAGGAAGATATAATATTCTCTCTTGATAAGAGGGAAATTGATTGTGCTTTGAGGCTTAATTGGAGGCCTTTGTGATAGCCCTCGCAGAGCTGGGCAGGCATGTTGCCGCAGACACTTACCTTACACCCCCTCTTCCGAATCTTCTGCCTCACCTCCGCTTCTTCCTTCTCCTTCTGAAGCGCTGTATTCACACTCAGTCCCCAAATCACAGGCTGAACTTCTTTTGAGTGACCCACTGAACAACTGGGAATTCTGAAAATTAAAGAAAAAAGTCACATGGCAAAGGTAAGCAGATACAGATCTATCAACTCTCTGTCTCTGGAAAAAAAATTGAGATCATGTTCAAACTTATGAACAAAATGTTCTACAGTTTCTGCTCAGCAAAGCTAAAGCCCAGAGCTGGGCTTGCCTTTCTTGGACAAAACAAATGATTTTTTCAGGAAAGTTTATTGTCCTCAAAAAGATCATTACAACTATTAGCAAAGGAGACTGACTGATGAATAAGTACAGCCTGCATACTGCAGCCCATATTTCACACGAGAATTAATGACCCAATTACATTGAGAGCCAAAAAGTTTATATAATATGAATAGAAGGATTTATGGGGGGCAGCATGAAAGATTGAATCCATGCTGGAAAAGTACTCTACCACCGAGCTACATCCTCAGCCCTTTTAACTTTTAAATTTTGTATGAAGTTGCCCAGGTTAGCCTCAAACTTAGAATTCTCCAGCCTCGACCTTTCAAGTAGGAAGGATAGCTGACGCAGGCCACCACACCCCACCAGAAATGCCTTCATGTTATATTACAGATGAACAAAAGGCATTTACTAAGTAAATGAATAATATTAAGGACACTATGGAAATTGCAAAACTAGTAAAAGCAGCAAGTTTTGAGTGTCTTCACGCTCTTTGATGTCCCACTGAAGTGCAGGTGAGAGGTTAACTATGAAGCACATCCTCTTTTTTGTAAATAGATGTCCTAACAGCTCATCTTAGATAATATTTTATTACTTTAGGTGAATGTTCTTCAAGCATTAAACTTGTACTTCTTTTTTTAAGATTCGAAAATTGAAGCTAGCTAGATTTACCCAAGTTAGATTGCGACTTTTTCCAGTTTCATGGAGGAGCTGGAGGCTGTACCACTTGAGCCGCAGGAAGCAGGGCAGCAGCCTGGCACTGTGTGTGAAGTAGTAAATAAGTAAACAATTAACAAGGCTGTCAGGCCCGGCCTGGGTTCTTAATCCTCTCCCCCTGCCCCCAGGCAGATAAGTACACTCGAAGTGGCAGCCCAGTTGTAACCGAATGGCATGAAAATGAGGGGAGAAGGAGCTAGGAGTAATAACCGAAAACAGAAACGAGAGAAAATGACAAATATGTTCCCCAAACATCACTGTGGACTTTTGTATGCAGAATGCACGAAGCAAACAGATGTGAGGGCCCTTGGAAGTTAAAATATGGCTGTGTCTTGGTCATTTTTCTGTCACAGAAAAAGAATAATCCCTTTTCAAAGCTCTGGTCTAAAGGAAGAGGTAACATCAAACAGCCTCAGAATAACCAGGAGATTAAAGCCCGAAGCTATTCACCTTCCTGCCTTGTAACTAATCTCCTTAGAGATGGGAGATGAGGGGCCACCCTTGTCACCAGGAAAGCTTTCCAGATCAGAAGCAGGGGCTGCGTGGTAGAGCGGAAGGAACCAGAACCTGGAGCGGATGGACGGGTGCCACCGCCTGGACCAGAGGAGTCCCCTGTGGCCCGGTCCACACATGTCCTGCTCTAGGCTGGCCTCCTCCTCACAGGGCTTGCTGTCAGAACACCGCAATGAGAGGCACAAGAAAAGCTTTCGGGAGAGGAAGAAACAGCTCCAACTGTAGAGCTCCCTGAAGCCAGTACCTCCTGACTGCTCTTCTGACTGTTCACGTGGCCAAGGGCACCTCTGACATGTGCATGGGCTCGGGCTCTGGCCAGCTCTACAGGCTCCGTCTCTAACCCCTGGTTTCTAAGCACTCCCAGGGCCTGCCAGCTCCTGGTCTGGCGCTCTTTGTTCCTTTCCCAGCCTAGCCTTGGCAGGCCCTGGTCCTGGCCTCAGCTGTCTGCCATAATTCAGGGTCCTGGCAAGGCAACAGCACTTTAGCTAGGAACCTAAAAGTATTTTGGAAAATGGGAGCAGATACAAGAGGCTTCCACAAACCAGTAGGCTGACCAACAGACTCCATGTGCTATCATTTGTTGAAACTTAGGAGACACGTGGCAAAAAAAAAACCCTTTAAACATGGCTTCTGCCCACCCCACCCCTATAAATTCATCTCACATTCAGTTAGTCTTACATGAATATGCATAGTCAACCACTTACACAAGTGGGAATATTCCTAATATGTAAACTAAAATGTGAGATACATAAACACACACTTTGCAGTATCCTCAACTACTTACCAAATCACAAAAGTAAAACGTTGTAATCCACCCAAAAGTAACCATCAATGTATTTAATGGAAAAAAATATTGATGAAGACAGAGGTGGTAGCACATACCTGTAATCGCAGCACTCTGGGAGGTTGAGGCAAGAGAATTGATTGCAAATTCCAACTAGGGCAGCGTGGCCACTTAGCAAGACACTGTGCACAAATTCTAATTATTTCTTTTAAAGAGGTGGGTTGGGGATGTAGTTGAGTGCACAGAACTTGGGTTCAATCTCCAGTACCGAAAAAAAGACAGAAAAATTATAAAAGTAAGTATGTCACCAAAATCTAGAGAATACTATTCCAAAGTAACTTAACATTGAAACTGAAGCATGAGAAGAATTATATTCTGCTTCCTATGTGCATTTTGCAATTAAAATTCCTGACCTCTCTATCTCCATCCCCCAACTGAATTCCTCACACCCAATCTTATTGCTACCCATTGTTTTTCTAAGATTAGGAAATGCATAATTTGTACAACAATACAGACTTCACTCATATCGGCCAAACAATATTTAGCACTAGGCTATTTAATAAATGCCAACTGAATGGTAAATGGATGAATAAATAAATGAATGAAACAACAGGTAGATGAATGAAAACTCAGCTTTTAAAGTTGCTGCTGAAAAAACTTCTAATTTTTCCCCTCATGTTCGCTAATTCGGGAGACTTTCCACAGTGTAAGTTGGTATTTTAATGACGGTTCAGAAATATTTTCAAAGTGAAAAAAACTCATGTGATTCAAGCTTTTTTTTTTTTTAAAGACCAAACTAGTTTGACCGGTTGGTTTTTCTCTCCCTGTGCACTTGACTTGTGTGCTCCTGGGCTGCTGGCACTGATTAAGAGGTGTGAGCTGTCCCACGGAGCTGCTGTTTGTTCAGGTCATGAACCCACAGGCAGCCAGGCTGTTTCTCTAGGCAACCAAACTTACAAAGAACTCAAGAAGGCAAACTCTTGATTACACAGGGTGAGCATCACTAGCTTGAAAATTCTGAATCTGAAATACTCCAGAGTCCAAGATATTTTAGGTGTTCTCACAATGCCACAAGTAGAAAGATCTGTACCTGACCTCACGTGACACATCAGTCAAAATACAGGTGCTCTAAAAAATATTGTACAAAATTATCTCAAGAGGGGGAGGGAAAGAGATTGTAATGTTGATGTGATATATATATATATATGTATACAAAATACCCAAGCTCTAAAACAGAAATGAATCTAGCATTTATATTTGGGTCCATCTCCAAGATATCTTATCATTGTATGTAAAAATTTCAAAACCTGAAAAGGTGTGATATCTGAGAGACTTCTGGAATAAAGTACTTTGAATGAAGGACAGTTAATCTGTAATACTATCAAAAAATAAGAGAAGCTTTTTATTCCCTGAACTAAAACTTGAGAGGCCAAGGCTCCACTGAGAGATAGATTAGAGGATGGAGGCTCCACTTCTCACCTCACTAGTCTCACTAGGGTCTTTGTCTTTTCTTTCTTTCCTTATCTTTTTCCCTTTTTCTTTTCTTTCCTTTTTTGAAGCTGGGGATCAAGCCAAGTGTCTTCACACTGAGCTACCACCCCAGCCCATTGTTTATTTTGAGAAAGAATTTTTCCAAGCTGCTAAGTTGCTCAGACTGGGCTCAAACTTGGGCTCTTCCTGCTTCAATGTCCCAGAGGCCTGGGCTACAGGCTGGTACCACTGAGCCTGGCACTAGTGTCATTTTGATCCCAAGAAAGCAAGAAAGGAGCTCAGGTCATGTGACAGTTTTATTGGACACATTGAACCTCTGACTAGGGCTGTGGGGTAAGGGAAAGCACATCTTTCCCAGCTGAGTGAAATCCACAAAAGCCATTCCAGCTCCTTCTCCAGCCAGACCATTAAGAAAGGCAGGCAGTCTGCACTCTTATAGTTCCCAGTTGACGCTCTGCTTATTCCTTTATGTACTAAACAACTCACTTTTAATGCTAACACTTTCACCTACAAAGTCAAAGGTTTCTACCAGGACACACATGGATGCAATGGGCAAGTACCAGCTGAATAAGCAAGTGCAAACACAGCACAGTTTCCAAGTTGTCTACAAGGAGCACATTTTGGTAAAAAGTAAATAACATGACCTCATTGCACTACCATCTGAGGATAATGGTGAAAAGTCCTGGACCATCAGAGCTGGTTTGGGAATTCGAGCTCAGGACTGGCCATGTGATCTCAGGTAAGGTGTTTAGCTATTCTGTGCCTCGGTTTCTTTATCAATGAAATAGAGATAATACCTATGTAAGGGCTTTTAAGGATTACGTGAAAAGTAATGCATGTGATAAGCATTTAATTAATTCTACTGGCACACTACTGTAAGTATACTTTTTAATGGTAATGTTTCTTAGATTATATAAAAAAGCACTCACACCCCAACAGTTACAAATCAGACTACCATTGGAACTAATATTCTCTACTCACTAAAACTCATCATTAAGAAAGCAAACAAATCACAGAAGAGGAAGAGTAATTATATATACACATCTAATAAACAGAATTATTTCTAGGATATATATTACAAACTATCACTGAAACGCAAATATTACTTTAAAATTGAAAAGTGGCTTAAACAGACACTACACAAAGTGAGAAATATAACTGTCCAATTAACACATGTGAAAGTATAAGACATCAGTAACTTTCAGGAAAATGCAAATTTAAACCATAACGGAATACCATTTTACATCTACGACCGTGACTAACACAAAAACCTCTGACAATTCTACATGTTGTTGAGAATGTAAAATACATGAAATTCTCTCCCATTGCTAGCAGGAATACAGAATGGGCACAAACACTTTGGAAAACTCTTTTTGGAAGTTTCTTACAAAGTTAAATTTAAATCTACCTTAAGAAATAGTAATTTTACATTTAGCACTTACCCAAGAGAAATGAAAAGACATGCCCCTCCCTCACACAAGAACAAGAAAAGATTCAAAACAGGTAAATGTGAACCAACCAAGGTGCCTGTCAGCAAAGGACCAACAAGAGACTGGTTAATTTATGATCTGCTCCTACCATGGGGTACTACTCACAAAAGAACAAACTACTCACACACAAAACAATGTAGGTGAACCTCAAAATCATCACAATAGAAAGAAGTCAGATACCCTCAAACAGGCAAATCTAAGGTAGACTGCCGGAATTTCCCAAAGCGGTTGGGAAAGGCTGCAGAGGGCCGAGGGACCATTATGCAAGAACGGAGAGCTAGCTGTTGTCCTGTTTTAGATGGCGGTCAGTCACATTTGTGAAATACACCAGTCTTAGCGCTAACGTTCTGTATATGTTAATTATACCTCAGTTTAACACAAACAGTAGCAGCCTAGTGACAATTTCTGCCCTCCCAAAGTTTGCACCAGGGTGGAAGAAAAAAGATTTTGCCCCATTTAGATTATGAGAGATTAAGTTACACTCGGGGAAGTGTTTGCAGAGTTTAATTCATTCGAACAGGACTCTGCAGGTGCGTGACAACGTTCCTGCGAAGCCGGAGCCTGCACGCTCGGGGCAAGGCTTCCAAGCAAGCCCTTGGCCTTCCTTCTGAGGCCTGCGTTGGAGGGCAGGGCCGGCAGGTGGCTGCGGAGGGGGCCCCCCTCCTCTGGCAACAGAGCCCTGGATTATTAAATTCTTCCTCCTCCGGCCTTGCTCACCTTCTCTGTTTATTGTTTTGTCTCGCGTATCTGCGGCTGCCCGCCCTTGTCCTCTCTCTCCTTCCCCGGGGATTAGGCCTCACTCCGTAATGTTTTCATTAGGGATCTCACAGCCCTTACAATGCCACTAACAAAAATAGCAGCTATCCTGTGCGCTCACACACTTGATCCTGAGACCCGAGAGCAAAAGTCCCAATTATGTCTCTCCTCAGGTTTTGTTCTTATGTTAGCCTTCTAACAATTAGCAATGGTGCTTTTTAAAATTTGTGATTAAAAGCAACCGTGCCTTTAAGTTGGTGGTGTTCTACTTGCCAGTGACATTGGCTAGAAATAGGGGGAAAAAAAAACTGAACAGAAATCATTCCTGGCTGCCTGGCACCATGCAGGAGGAGGCAAGTGTCCGGATAGCTAAGCAAAGCACAGTGGGGTGCCGGGAGAGAGAGGCCAAGCGCCAACCCCCTCATGCAAGCACTGTTTCTGTTTCTAAACCATTCGGTCTTGTGTCCTCTTTTTACTCACAAATGGAATATTGTTCCCTTTCTCTCCACCAACAGACCTGAAGGGGAGAGGCAAGGACTTCCACGAATGGAGCAGGGAAAGGGTGTATAAAATGGCTCACTTTGGGAGCTGAAGACATACGTGTGTGATCAAAAATAGGGTAAATGATTAAACTTTAAAAATGTACTACAGTAAAAAATGTATTGTCATTACACTTCCTCAAAACACTCCGCCTTGCTTTGATACAGTGATCCCCTAGTTCTTACTACTTTATGAAGCTATTCTAGAACTTCTATTTTCTGAGTGTCTTTAGCTGTGTAGTTGTGACAGCCTCGATGTCCTGAGGTGATTCAAAAAATTTGCCTTTCGTGGTCATTTTGACTGGGGGGAAGAGCCACAAGTTATGGTATGTGGTACCAGATCCGTGGAATAGAGTGGATGAGGACACACTGTAATGTTTACAAGCCGGCTCTCCTGTTGCATGGTGCTTAGCAACAGCATTCACTGTACTTTTGATCACACCTTGGAATGACACTTACAAATGAAGACTTCTAGAACTGCTTCGGAAAGTTGCAGGATTGGTGGGATAAGTGTGTTCCCAGTGAGGGGGAGTAGTATGAGGATTAAGATGTGTCTTTTAATAAGTTTTTAAAATGTAAATGTTCACTGTATATTTTGATCATAACTCACAGAAACTAGAAAAGGAAATGGATTCTGCATAATTACAACTTTTTTTTTCCTTGTCTGGGGCAGGTGAGAGATTGTGGAACAGATGGAAACAATTTGCAAGGGAAGAATTCTCACTTGGAGCTCCCCCAACCTTGAGCCTGTATGTCCCCTGTTCCATGAAAACAATATATGTAATTAAAGATAGAAAACAACCTAATTGACAATCCCCTGGAAACACTATTTAGAGTTTCTACTGGTGCTGTTTTCATTCCACAGCTAATTAAAAAAAAAAATCAGTGGAGCCTTTCCACCCAGAAATGAAATTCCCTTTTCATCTTCCCTATCACAGTCTGTTACAGATAGAATCCTCCCAGATTCTCAGCTGACTTCCAAAGCATAAACATCCAACCCACACTTATTTCAAAGTTCAAATCAAGCAATGCCTTGCTCAAGACTCCTCTGCCTGCAGCCCTAGGAACTTTCCCGTTCTCCTCTCCCACTACACATGCACTCTATGCTCTCATAGCACCTGCCAATCTCCTCTGCTTCCTGAAACTCAGCCAAAGAGCTGACTTCCTCATGAAGTATTTATTGTTTCCTCCAGAAAGACCAACTTTTTGCCTTATGCAACTACATCCTACGTTGGCTGCACTTATTAGCTCCTCTACCTCGGCTCAGGTAGGCAGGAATGATGCTGCTACCTCACTGAACCTGACATAATCCCTTCTACATAATGTACGACACACACCACACACATTAGATTCAGCTGCATGGAGGGCATTATGGACCATCCAAGAGTTTATTATTACTAGAGTGGACAAGTCAGAAGTAATGCTGCAAGGGGTCCAAGAGTGACACAGTGTAAGAGACGTAGCAGCAGGAACTGTAGGTACTGTAGACAACGGTCACCCTATCTATCCTCACTCAACATCTCTTTCAAGTACTGTGATAATAAAAGATAAATAGAAACAAAGAGCGAAGTGGGTAGGAAAAGAAAGACAAATGGTATGGCTTGGGGATTTTTTTTTTTTTTTTGAGACAGGGTCTCTCTCTGTGGTCCAGGCTGGTCCTGAATTCACTTCAGAGCCCAGGCTGGCCTTGGACTCACGGCAATCCTCCTGTCTCGGCCTCCCGAGTTCTGGGATTACAGGCGTGCACCACCACGCCCAGTTTATGTGGTGCTGGGGAATTGAACTTGGGTACTTAGCGCTTGGCTTAGCACTTGCTCAAGCGCTTTAACCGCTGAGCCATTCCTCCAGCCCCTGGTCTGGGGATTTTTAAGAGCTGACCACTTGCATAGGTAATGACAAGGAACCTGCAAGGGGGGCAGGGAGGGGCAGAGAGCCCAAAGACAAAAATGGGAATCCACGATAAAGATACTGAAGTCTTGAGGATGTAAGGAACTACAGTCACGACTTGTAGAGTATTTTGAAAAAAAAGTACTGATCGTCAAGAGATTATAGGATAAAAAAGGAGATAAGAAATGGAGCAAAAGAGAGAATGTTAATGAAAATATAACTAAGTGGAAATAAGTTAGAGCTTCACTTTGATTTACCTTCCTTAACAACATAGTTTCTGGGGAAGTAAAGCGCTAGCTCAACTCCCAATGGAAGGGAGAGCTAAAGCAGCTGGTGGACAGAAGAGTCGTGCCGCCGGCAGGGTGCACTTGCACCTGCCACTTGTTCCAGCGACCTGGGATGTTGAAGCAGTAGAATCACCTAAGCCCAGGAGACTGAGATCAGCCTTTAAATAGTAAGAGTCATTAGAAGAATTGTGCAGGACCTGCGCTATTTTGTGAGGCTCTTCCTATGTATGCCCCCTTCCTCTTTATCCTCACTCAAAATCTTGCATTGGTCCATATGAACTTATGCAAACACAAATAAAGCATAGAACTGGCAAAACAGACAAAATTGAGAACAGAAACCAATGGGTTCATGTTAACCCACTACAAGGTGTTGCTGATTAGGTTCGATACACTAAGTCATAGCAGCTTTCTGGGAAAAGCTTTTAGAAGTAACACTTCTAAATTAGCAAGATGACTTAAAGTCAACCGAGGAACATTTGTCCAGCCCCTATGCTCTATCAGGCTCTGCATTAGATCTGAGACAGAGGGAGGAAGGGGTTCTCTGACCTCAAGAAGGACAGACAAGTAGCGGCCTAGTCATTACAATTCCAGGAATGCCACACAACAAGAGGCTTATCTTTGGTGCTACAGACAATGTATGTCTTCACTGTGTGTATACTTTATCTTTTAGAACAGAGATATTAGGCAAATATCAAATACTATAAACTTTGTGAATGTTACCAAAAAAGTCTGAATGCTAAGATAGTATATAAAAGATTTAGCTGGAGAGATGACAGAAATTCTTTCTGAGGAATTAAAAGATGTTAAGGAATCATCTAGACCAGGTGGTAGGCAAAGGAAACATACGCTGAAGGCCCTGGGCAAGTGAGAAACACAGAGGATGCCAGGGCTGGTGGCCCCGCGATAAGGGGATCACAGCATGGTGCAGATGGAGAGGCAGCTAGACTGCATCTAACAGTGACAAAAGCCATTGATGGCTTTCAACAGACTAGATTTATCCAAGTATCAAAATCAGTTGGTGAGAGACAAGATGGTATTGTAGACATTCAGGTTGAGAGATGAATACCACTTGAACCAGGCAGTGGCACCAGGGATGGAAAGAAGCACGAGGATGCGAGAGGCTTAGGAAAGAGAACTGACAGCCCCAGGTAATGGACAGAATGCGTGAGAGCAGGGAGAAGCAAGGACGTCAACAGGCAAATACTATGGTTTAGATCTGAAATGCCCCCAGTGCCTTATATATTTTAATGTAGTGGGATACCTACGGAACCAAGCAGTTAAGAGGTGGGGCCTGGTTAAAAGAGGCAGGATACTGGGGCTTGACCTGGAAACATACATGTTTTCTTTTCCTTGTTCACTTGGCTTCCTGTCTTCCATGCCATGAACAGCTTTCCTTCTGCTGGGCCTCCACCATGTGTTTTCACCATTGCCATTTGCCCATGAATGGACTGAGACCTTCTGAAACTGTGAGCTAAAATCAGTCTTTCTTCCCTCAAATTGTCAATGGTTGGTATTCTGTCCCAGTTAATGAGAAATTAACTAAGATAGAAATTGATATCAAAGAAGTGGGGTCATGGCTGTGACTTTACCTAGAAATGTGGTATGTGGTTTAGAAGCCTATGGAACTAGTTTTCAGGAAGAATTTGGAAAAATTTAAAGGTGCCAGCTAGAGTAGCCTTAGAATGTTATGAGCTGAGTTTGATGGAAGACACTGATCAGAGCTCAGAAGACCAAAATGCTGAAAGTGTGAATTATAAAGGCCAACCTCAAGAGGTTTCAGATGGGAAGGAAGTTTTGTTGGCAATTGGTCTAGAAACCACTCATGCTATTCTCTGGCAAAAAGCGTGTTGGCCTTTTGCTCTTTTCCTAAAAATTTGCCTAAAACTGAGATAAGAGTGGTGAGCTATTTAATCTGGTGGAGGAAATTTCAAGGCAGCTTAGGGTCAGGCTGTCACCTTGGTACTGTTTGCAGCATTAAGCTGTCTGGTTTTATAGTGAAAATCAGGGGGAAAAAATGGCATGCCTTGAGGGTACCTCAGGAATCAGCAAGACCCCACCCTTTATCAATTAAGGGGCAGAAAGGCAAAAACCTTGCTTTGAAAAGAGACTTACAGGGTTACCTAGGAACCCAAGGTGTTCAGTCATCTAAGTACTCAGAAGCCACTATGGCAGCCACGGTCCTAGGGAGCCAGACTACTGCTCAATCATGTGACAGGCCTTTGCATCATCCACATGGTACTGGATTCACAGGCACCCAGAATACAAGAGTTATGGGGTCATGGAGGCTTCCAAACAGATCACAGAAGACCTTGGAGGCCAAGGCAATGCACCCTGGGAGATCAGTGCAAGAAGTTGTAAAGAAGAAGCCTAAGGTACTGTGGAGACCGCAGAAATTCAGAAGGCCAGGAAAGTGGATCGCCTTCAGAGGAAGGCCACAGGCTGGGAGTAGAGCCATGCCAAAAGAGAAGCCAAGGGGGTTGCAATCAGAGGCAATGCTATGGGATGGGGCCTGTGAACCCCTTTGGAGCTCACATCCTGCCACAATTCACCCCACATGCTGGACATAAAATACAGGATTTAACAGAACTGAAGAATTTAACCCTTGCTCTGCTGGGTTTGGATACAGTTTGGTTCTTATTACTGTCTATCCTTCCTTTTGGAATGGGAATGCTTATCCTGTGCCATTACATGTTGAAAGGGTTCAACTTTTCCCTGGTCTTTATAGAGATCACAGCTAAGAGTTTGCCTTGAGACTCAAAGAAAACTTTGGACTTGGATTTTTTAGCTGGAACTCTTAAGACTTTGGCAAGTCTTAGAGAAAGACTAAATGTATTTTTTAAAAAGAGGCAGACATGAGTCTTTTGGGGACCAGAGGCAGAATGTCATGGTTTAGATGTGGAATGACTCCCAAAGCCTCATATATTTGAATGTTGTGGAATACCTATACAGCCATGTTCTGTCAAGAGATGGGTGTAGTCAGAAGGGTCAGAACACACTGGAGCTTGACCCAGAAGATGGTGGTGGCTGGGGCTAGACCCAAAGGGGGAAGAACACTGGGACATTACCTGGAAAGACACATGCTAACTTCACCCTTCTCCTTTACTTGGTTTCCTGTCTTCCATGCCAGGAACAGATTTCCTTCCTGCTGGGTCTTTGCCATGTGCTTCCTCCATTGTCAGCCACTCATGAATGAACCAAGACCTCCTGAAACTGCAAGAGAAAATAAATCTTTCCACCCTTAAGTTGTGGACATTGGGTACTATGCCCAGGTGATGAAAAAGTAACTAACACAGCAAGTGAGTGAACAAGAAACCACTGACTAAGGCAGAGGCAAAGAAGATATGACTCTTTCTCCAGCTAGTTGCAAAGGGGATAAGGACTGCTGTGAAAGTCTTAGGCCAAGACCCTCCTCCGGCCCTGCACAGCACAGTGAGGACGTGGTCCCTAAGGCACTAACACTCGCAGTAGCTTGGTCTGTGGTCTTTGGAATACCAAACAGTTAGGGTTCACGCATGAGCACTCATGTGCTTGCTATCTGACAGGGCTTTAGTCTTTCCTTCCTTCTTCCCTGGCCCATATCTCACTCTGACAACAGGAACAAATGGAGTCTGTGATTTTAATTTTTTTAAACTCCCAACAAGTCCTTTTACATAATCTCCAACAATAACTGGCCTCCAACAATAACAGGCTGTGCCCTGCACTCAGAGACACTTATCTTCCACGTTAAGATGAAGTGATAAGTGGTTTGTCTATAGATAAAGCACGCAGCAGCTAATACAGCACTGGCAGTGAGTTCTACCTCCTGTTCTCTGTCCAGCCATTAGAAGTGCCAGACCTCAGGATTTTCCTAGATTGCCTTAATCCCTCTTTGCTTATTGTAGATGTTTATACTTGGTGATGTTGTTTGACACCTGACATAGCATGGAAGAGCACACAGCAGCTTCTGTTTCCTTTTCCTTAACACAAAGCAGAGATTCAAAATTAAAAAGCAGAGCAGCTCAGACTGTAGTCCTCCAGAAGAACACTTCTCATTGCATGAGGAAATCAGAATGATGGTGGAGATCTCACCAGCCCTACCTATTAATCAGTGCTGAGTCCTCTAGAATCCCAAACCAACCCATGGCCCTAGAATTCCAAGGGCAGAGATAGTGAACCTGGCAACCTATATTGTAGTCTTAGTCTGCACAAATTAGCTGAGTGACCTTGAACCCAAGTAACTTTATTGGGTCTCACTAATCTCCCTTTCCAAAAATGGGATGGAACAGAATAGAAAATCTTACTTCAAAGTTCAGTTCAGTCTTCATTGGCTTGGCAGAGTCAACATCACACTTGAGGAAATATGCTGCTTCCAAAGGACGCATCTTCTTTCCTTGAAATTGCCTAGTCAGAGGATTCACTACCATTTTCAAGAGGTAGAGGTGAAGAAAAGAGAGACAAGAAGTAATGTCTGTTCATGGTTATTTCTCTCTTGACAAAAGCAAGGCCTGTCATGTGGCAGGTGTTTGGTAAGTACTTATTGATTGGCCAGGTGAATGACTAGGGGTACATGGCCCTTTCTTTTATGAAAACTGTAATTCTAACAAAGAGAAAAGAATTGCTTACTTTCATAGAGCCTAAATGTCTGGATCTCAGAAGTAACAATTCATGCAGCATGAGACACTATCTTGATACAGAGCTGTGATCACAAACTGTGGCCTAAGCAGCAAAGGGCTAGAATTATTTAAAAATTTGTGATCACCAGTTTTTCCTGAGAAAAGTAACACAAGATTCATTTTATATTATAACAAATATGTATGTGTCACAAAGTAGAATGCCAAAGTAGCATGACTTTGGCATGCAGGGGAAACAGCCATGGACTGGGGCAAGAGACCAGGGACCCACTCTGGTGAGCTGGTGATTGAGCCTGGAAAAGTCTCTGTAGCAGTCTTAAAGTGTTCCGCGGCGATCTCACATAAAAGGGAGGAGGACTACTTGAATCTGCTAGCTTTCTGACACATCTGTCACTGCTCCAAACTGTTCTCCAGCCTTAGTGCGCCCAGCTCATCCTATCTACAGAGGAAGTAGAAAATCTCTGAAGCAGACACTCTTGAGTTACTCTATTTTTATCCTCTTTCTCCTTGCTCTAATATCTATATAATATTATGCAATATAATGAATATTGTAATATGACATGTTTTTCAACATTATCTGATATACAAATAATATCTTAAATTTTACATATAAATTCTTCTAAGGATCCACAATCATGTCCTCAGCTTCATTTCGCCTTAAAGCTTTCTCGCCTGTTACCAGCAGGTTTCCTGGAACATCTGTTGCCTCCCTTGCCTCTCCTTCCACACAATCCACTTGCACTTTAATTTTTTCCAATCTGTCTTACACTCTTACCAGTGTACGAAAGATCTTTGCTAAATTCAAACTGTTCAACCCCGTGGTTTCTGGGACAACCTCCTTCTCTTTCTCCCTTCCTCTGTTCTCTTCTCTATAGAGCCTTATACACATACATTTTTGTTAAACTGAGTTTCTGAGTGCCCTGTAGTGTTCTATACTTAATGCGTTTTCAAAGTAACCCTATTCCTCTTCCCAAAAAGTTTCTGTTTAAGAAAGATAGCTACTACCTTTGGCCAAACTGAACTTAAGGCAAAGCAAAATGGTGGAACCATAACAAAACTACTCTCTCCTCCTCCTTCACAAAAAAAATCTCTACAGATGATAAACTTTCACAAATTCAGTTAATAGCTCTTCTGTATCCCAGTATCTGTCTCCACCTGTAAAACCTTAACCATACTTCAAGGGCAGCCTAAAACATCTGCCCTAACATAAAGCTTTTCATAGCCACTGCCATTGGCAGCATATTCTCTCTCCACTCTATTCTCTGAGCTACATGTTGTTAGGACTTTTGGGGAGACTTATTTCTCTTTTCTGATGCTAACTCAGTATTATACACATTAGTAATTCTACTAAAATTCAGTTCCCTGAAGAGTAAGGTCTATTTTCTATTGCACCAAAGTACTTAAGAGGTCTCCTAACTAGTTAAATATTTGTTGAATGGCTGATAGTAATGACTTTTTAATGGAATTTTTCAGTGTCAAACTGACAAAATGTCATAATCACTTTTCCCCATTTTATTAATATACACATGTGATAATAACATTTACAATGAACTTTGAGTATTTTGTGCACATATATATTACATTAACATTACAATCCCTTCCTGTTTTTGGCCCTACCACACCCTCAGTCCCACTATTGGTCCCAATACCCATTTGGTTTTATAGAATGCCTGTATTCTGGGGTTCCCAAATAAGAGAAACCATGCAATATTTAACAAATTTAATGTTTGGCATCTGCCTCAATTCACTACTCAAATCACCACTTATTAGCTCAATTGCCCACCCCTAGAATGTGCTGCAGTGGCCATATCTTGATGCCTCTTCTCTGGGTCCAGCAGAACCCTTTATTGGGATAATTTGCAGAAAGTTCTTTTATGTATTTATTTATTTTTTGTATCTTACTATACCTTTGTTGAGGTTCTTTAACATGGCCTCACTCATCAGCTCACATACAAACTATAACAATGAAATTCATAACACTAGAAAATGTCAGAAAGAAAAACAGAGAAGTTACATTTCAAGTTCCTTTGCCGAGTACTGAAAGGTAAATGTTTATACATTCAAAAGACATTCAGGTTATCATTACATCAATCAATCTCTCTCAAAGATTCCTTCAAGTATTTTCTGCAATACTGGGCTACTGGTAGCAAATTTCTTTAGGGATTTTTGGTCATGAAAAAATTTTTACTTGTTCAATTTTCAGGAATAATTTGTCTGGATACACCAACTTGGGTGACACTTGATGTCTTTCAAGGCTTGAAAGATTTTGCTCCAGACTCGACCTTTTTGCATTGAGAAATCTGTGGTAATTTGAGTGGGTTTGCCTTAGTAAAATAGCATCTATTTTTCTCTTGCTTCTCTTAATATTCTTGCTTTACGCTGTCTTTCTGAGGTTTTGATTAGGATATCTCATGGCAAGTCTCATTGCTGGTTGAGGTTATTTGATATTCTCTAAGCTTCTTGTACCTGAATATTAATTTCTTTTCCTCCATTTGTGAAATTTTCTTGCATGATTTCAGTGAATAAATTCTTTATACCTTTGGTGCTATCTTCTGCTCTTTCTCCCACACCCAAAATTCTGAGATTGGTTCTTTTTGAATTATCCATCAGTTGTTGTATCCAGCTACTTTGCTCATTTCTAATTTTGGAGTTGTGCCTAATTATAGCATTTTCTTCCTCAGCCTTGTCTTCAAGGTCTCAAATTCTGTTCTCACAATGTTCAAGTTGACTTCCCCTGCTTTCAGATGTATTTTTCATATCCTTAATTTCAGCCAGATTTCTTTTCAAAATTTTTACTTCTCTATTAAAATGTTCCTTCATAGCTTGCATTTCCTTATTTATCTCAGCCAACTTTTTATTTTTGGCTTCTTTCTATATGCTTAGCAAGCTTTGGATCCATTAGGAATTAGTGAGTTCCTCTTCAAGCCCACTGATCACTGCTTGTATTTCTTAGAGGACAACTTGTTTGAACTGGCTGTTTGACTCATTTGTTTTTTGACTTCTTTCCCTATGGGTTTCACTACTTTAGGGCTCCTGACATTAGTTTTTGGGGTCTCAGGTATGTTTGTTGGTGTCCTGTTTCCTTGTCTTCTTCCCATGTTTTTGTTGTTGAGAGATTTCACTTTAAAGGCCAAGCTGAGAGGTTTCTTTGAACGGCTATGAGGATGTGTGCCAGGAGGAGCCAAAATTCCTCTGAGTTCTGTGCTGAGAGTAGGCAGTGAGGGGAGGACCTAACAGCCCAATGGCCTCTGAGCTGTCTTGTTCACTCCCAACCTCCTCTGTAATATTCTCCCACCTGTCCTGGTTTTCCCCCTCAAGAGTAGGGTTCTCTCCCCTCTGAGGTGCTCCCACTGCACCCATGCCATTCCAGGGGTCAGTGGCCTTTCCGTCCTCTCCACAATTGTCACTTGTGCCACTTCATTTCTAGGCACTATTTAAGAGTGACCCCAAAAGCCCTGATATGTTCTTCTGAGCTTTCTTTTACTCTAAATAGTTCAATCTTGTGCTCTTTTTTTTTAAAAAATGACTCCTGCTTATGTCATTGCCAGTTATGGCTTCTGTATGCTGCTTCTGATGTAGGCTTCACGAGGCCTTTTCTAGGGGGAGCTTGCATAGCATTTGTAGTATGTACTACCCGCAGGTGTTTTGGGAGGAGGCTTGGGCTGCCAGCTGCTGTCAATTCCCACTTCTGCCAGATCTGCACTTATCTCAGTCTGAGGTCACAGGCTCCGGGCCTTCCTCTGTCTGTGGATGCTGGCAGTTCAGGGCCATGCTCAGCTGGCCCCGGGCTGCTTGCTGTGCTGGTGTTTTCCTCCACTTCTGATATGTCTTTGGAATTTCTGACCTTCCTGTGGTCTCCTTTTAGTTATTGTGGTACTCCTTCCGCTCCTATCTCAGCCTCAGGTTCCAGGCTCCGGAAAGGCTTTCTTCCATCCATGGATGCCAGCAGCTCACAGCCACTTGCAATCAGCCTGGGGCTGCTTCCTGGGCTGTTGTTTACTTCTACTTCCAATGTGTTTTTGGGGTTGCTGACCTTCCCATGGTTTCTGACCTTTCAATTGTGGGCATGCTCCTCTCTGTGCTAGCTACATTGAACAGGCATTTTTTGACTAGATTCTCAATTTTTTAAGTGGGTCCACGGGGAGACATTGTGTATCTCTGTTACTTGGCTGCCATCTTGACCAGAAGTCCATAATCACTTTTTCTATAGGAATTTCATCTCTAGCCTCATAACAAATTTAGCTTAAGAGATCTTTTTGAGTAACTTGCATGATTTTGAAGAAATCCATTGAAAGCAACTTCTTAGCTGCCGTGAATTAACAGAGGCAAGAGGCATTTGGGCACTGGATCTGTTCTGAAGGTACAGCCAGAAGATTTTAGGGAAAAATCAGAAATGAAGTGTATCTGGAAGAGAAATCAAGTGTGACTACACAATCTTTGGCCCTAGCAACCAGCTGATTGAGGTGGGGACAGAACAGTGTGGGAGCTCGGAGGTAAGAAGTATCAGAACTTCCTTTTAGGAGATACCAAGGTTTTCAGTGCTGACTGAATACTGTAATGAAGTGAATTCTGAAGGTTATTCAGATTCAGTAACCCTTATCTGAAATTCTTGATATAAGAAATGTCTCAGTGGGGAGAAAGGAACCCTCCTGCACTGCTGGTGGGAGTGTAAATTCATTCGACCACTCTGGAAAGCAGTATGAAGAGCTCTCAAAAGACTAGAAATAAACATCCCCTTTGATCCAGCAACGCCCCTCCTGGGAATATATCCAAAAGAGGCCAAAACAACATACAACGGAGATATATGTATACCCATGTTCATAGCAGCACAACTAACAATAGCTAGAACATGGAAGTCACCAAAATACCCATCAACAGACCAGTGGATACACAAACTGTGGTACTTATACACAATGGAATATTACACATCTGTAAGGTCCAACAGCGTGGAGGTTTTCACAGGCAAATGGAAGAAACTTGAGAACATCATGCTTAGTGAAGTGAGTCAGAAGCCGAAGGTGAAACATCGGATGGTCTCTCTGATATGAGAGACCCAGACCACAACCATCTCATGGAACTTTAAACAAAAGACAAAGGGAAAGAGGGGGATGGGGCAGGGTGGGGGTGTGAAGGGAGGGAAGGGAGGATAGGGGGAGGGACAAAAGGAGAGTGGGAAAGCCCTTGTCACTTTGACAAGGAAAGTATGTGCACAAAATGCTCAACTCCATTGTAAACCTTAAATTCTGCACTTGTACATATCAATAAAATGGGAAAAAAGAGAAATGTCTCAGATTTGGTCTGTTTTTTTTTTAATTTTGGAAAATTCACATACACATGATGTGATATCTTGGGAACAGAACCCAAACCTAAGCACAAAATTTATTTATGCCTCATATATGTCCAATATACATAGGCTGAAGGTCATTTTGTATAATTTTTTTTAGTGCATTTGTGTTTTGACTGAGACCCATCACATGAGGTCAGTTGTGGAATTTTCCACTTGTAACACTATAACTCAGAAAGTTTCATTTGAAGCATTTTTAGACATCTGTATGAGTCTATATCTGGAAAGATTCAGACTAGAAATATAAATTTGGAGTTAATTCTATAAGATCATCAAAAATCATTCTTAAGGGATGAGTACAGAAAAGAGAAAATAACAGACTTACTAGTTGAGGCCTGGCAACTCAAACTTTTAGATATAGTGGAATAAAGTAATGAAAATAGGCTTGCATGTCTTGAACCTAATTCTAAATTGTATTATATTTTTAACTCCCTAACATTCAGAGGCTTCACTAGAGAGAACTGAGTGGGATCTTTCTGCACAAAGCCCAGCAATTTCTGTAACTGGTAGCTTCTAAACTATGTTTCTCTAGAAAGTTGCCTCAGAACTAGCCCCTAGAATTGTCTATTGAGCTTTTAAGCCTGAAATTCTAACTCTATCTTGTCTCTTTTGCTTTTGGAAGGAAAAGTGGGAGGAGAGGAGAGGATTACTTGATCCCTTTAGTATTATTTTCTGGAGCAAAGCAGTTCTGGAAGACTCAACTACAAGATGCATATTCAAACATCAAGAGACACAGGTTATCTTATTCTGCTAATTAAGACAATGTTCATTTTTATTTAGACAAATACAAACAGAATAAATACCTGTACCCTTGCCTGGATTCTTAACAAAACCATGGAAACTCTGATCCCAAGGCAAGTCCAACCAGAAATTCTCTTATTTCAAATGAGACCTTTTAAAATTTGTGCCTGACTCTTGAGATTAAACATCATGAACACTTTTCAAATATGAAAATTATACAAAATAAAAATGTTAAGGAATGTCTGACTTTCCAAGTCAAGCCCCACCACTTCCCAGGAGAAAAGAAAGGTTAGAAGAGAAGTATAAATAGTTTTTGAAGTATAAATAGTCAAAGTGGTAGTTCATTTGAAGAACAAACACTATTATCTGGAAAGAAATCGAAGGGAATGTCGATTCCTTTTTTTTTTTAAGGTAAATTTAATACCATGGCTTAAGTGCCTCCTTATTTTCTTTCTCACAAACCTAAATTTTGTGTTATTACCTTATTGTACCTCTTAGAATTTCTCAACCCTCTAAACAAAAGGGGTAGAAAGTACACATCTACAAGATTCCAAATCCTTTTTGTGTATCAGAATGCAATGCCATAGCCCTTTGTCCGATTACACAGAGCAATTCCTTCCTACCTTTGAGCAGCAGAAAGAACATAATCAAATTTCTCACTTTGTATTTACATTCATCAAGCAGCTCTGACTGCCTTTTAAGCAACTTAGCAATAATAAACAAAATGCAGACACCTGATTCAATTTCTAGATTGATGTACATAGATATGTTAAAATGGTCAAACTTCTATTTAAAAAGAAAAAAATTACAAATTTCTTATACATTATTGATATCCAGACTCTAAATATACATTCCATAAATTTATAGATATCTAAAGATTTCTGTGCATCCAGCCCTTGGGGTATGCAAATAGGATCTTACGCTTTGGGAAGCCTTACTGGACTAGTTCCCACTTGAGGAAAGCATAGGCCGTGATTTCAAGGCTAACTCCATCACTACCACTACTTAACTGTCCTAGGGCAAGTTATCTTATCTCTTTAAGCTTTTTGCTTCCTCATCTAGGAAAAAAAAAGATAATAAATGCCTTCCTTATTAAATTATTGTATTAACTGAGATAATTCAGGTCAGTATCTAGTATAAGTCTGGTGCTTAGTGAATGTTATCCTCCCCAGTAGCACTGCAGACCAAGATTCAAGGATAATTACTGGCCAGAGAAGCTATTTGGGGTGTGTTTTTCAAATAGACATCATGTAACAGAGGAAAAACACAAGATTATTTTTCAAGTGATTACATGCAATGATTTAAATCATAAATTCATAAAGCTTAGAAAGCCTTGGCATAAAATCTATTACTGTAGTTTTGTGATTGTTACACTAGGACAGAGAATGAGCTTTTTTTTTTAAAAAAAAAATTAGATTTCAGATAAAACATTTTCTAGATTTTGCTAATCCAAATATTAGAATCAATTTTGTAAGCATTCATCAATTTTCCTTGCAAATGGGTTCTACCTAATGAAATTTGAATCTCAGAATTTCATTTCTAAGGCTTTATTTATATGTATATAAGTTCTTTTCCTCTTCATCTGGTTTAGGAGAGCACGTTTTTTGTCTCTTGCTACTTTTGTGTTCTCAAGAGAGGCTCAAGTATTCTTTTTTTAACATTTTAAATAAATTATGTATTTTATTACTTGCCTGACAGTTTCAGATCTAAGAAGCTTTTCCAGTAGTCAAGATTATGGCACAGCATCAGCATACATACTTAAGGATGCTTTTCTTTTAACTAGCTATGTTGTTAATGAGTTATTTTCCTCATAGAAAGGTAGGCATGTGGTTTTTGAAAGGAACTGATACACTGAATAAAAAACCAGTAAACAACATGAAGAAGATCCTTGCCCACCCCTTGTAGCATTATTTCTGAGTATGCTTTTCTTTTGTATTTTAAAAATTTAAACATTTTTATTTACTTATCACCTCCCTTTCCCCTTCCCACCTGCTCAACCTTCCCTTTCCCTTATCCTCTCCACAAAATCCATCTTCCTACTTCCTTCCGTATCTCTTACATTTTTTGTGGTTTGATTTTCTCATATTGCAGAAACCACATGATATTTAACTTTCCAGGTCTAATTCATGTCACTGGGCATAGTGGTCTCAAGGCACATCCATTTCTGTACAAATGACTAGAATTTGTCATTCTTAATGGTGACCAGATCTTAATTTGTGTTTCCCAGGTAGTTTTTATTATTTTTATCAAAGTTCTCCTCAAATTTGAGTTGGAATACAGACCACATGACAACTCGAATCTAACATGCCCAGAAGTCATGGCCTTTAGCCAAGTGAACTACCACAACCAGGCTTCAACTCTTTGGAAGGTCAACAAGAGAAAGGAGAGAGCAAGCTGACCTGTTTGGTCAGTGATGGTCTTTCTTGCGACCAGCACTGAGCCCATCACCCTTTGTAGTCTGAATAATACATAAAGCCAAGGTGCTATTTGTGTTTCCTATTTAAATGCTTTATTTACCTAACATTCTTGAAAATAAGGAATTTTACTTATATATTTCATAACCAACTAAAGCTTATTCCCTTAGGAGAGAAAATAACCAATTCCAGCGTATTTCCTTAAGTGCCAAAATTTTCCTATCTTAAATAGAAATTTTTATGAAAAGTACTATTTACCTGCTTCTCTAAAAAGAATACAATATGCGTAATTTCAGTCTTGATCATTAAAATTGATAATTACTGTCATTTATACAGAGGTATATTCATGACTTCAAGATCTTTTGGGATAGAAAAAAAGTTTGCTTAAGCAAATGCTCCTTATGACTGTTTTAAAAAATTATTTGTCACTTTTTTGAGTCTTAAAATTTTCTTTATATTATTAGTTATAGTCAGCACTATCTTTGTTACAATTGTCTACTGCATAGTAAATTCCCAAGAAACCAGTACTATCTGGGTTTTGCCTCAAGAAAAAGCAAATAGGCTCTATGAAATCTTTGGGATCTCTTAATAACAAGGTATACAACATTTAGTGCATGGCCTTCTAAGGCTTTCTATAATGCTTTCTAATTTGATAGTTGTATGTCTGAGAGGGAGAGGTTGTAATCATTGTATTACTCTGCTCTAGTGTTTCCTTATAAGAAAAAAAAAAAGGGAACATAAAGTATTTAGTCCTCCTCACCTCCTCAGTAGTGTTTTCCTACATATAGTAACGGGAACAGATAAGTGGCATGACTTATCTAAAGACAGCAACACAAGGGTGGAGCTGGGCAGAAATTTCATCTTTGAACTATTGTGTTAGTCAGCTTTCAATTATTGTAACAAAAAGCTTGAGATAATAAACTTACAAAGTGGAAAAGTTTGTCTCAGTTTTGTCTCAGTTTCAGTCTGACAGCTTGGCTTTGAGCCTGTGCCTGCCTCATGGTAAAAGTAAATAGAGGAAGAAGTCCATTCACTCATGGCCACCAACAGGAAAAAAGAGGAACCCTTTCCAAATGACCCAAAGACCTCCCACTAGTCCCCACCTCTTAAAGTTCCCAACACTTTCCAATAGAGCCAAACTGAGGACTAACCCTGAGGGTTTTAGACAAAATGTGTGAGATCAAATCTTAGCACTGATTGATTCCATAATGTATAATCATTTGTAGAATCTGCACATAATTGGAATTTCAATTGAGTATTTTAATCTTTACTTTATGGGTCAAATGCTACAGACAGACATTGGCTCCTTATTCTACATAGTGATCTCTCCAAGTGTTTAGTTTTCCAAATAGAAGGACAAAAGGAGGCCTTACAAAGAAAGTAGACAGAGGGCTTTATCCGTCTGTGTGTCTCAGGGGACCTTCCTCTGCCACATGGGTCTTGGTGACTGGTACCTGGTTTGGACTTTTTTTTAATGAAAATTGCTATGGATCACGTGACCCCTCGAGAATGTGTAACAAAGTGAAAGGACATGGGTGTTTCTCATCAGGTATCTGTAATTCACCTGCTCAATGCATTCTGTTGATTTTAAAAAGTAAAATCCTTCCTAAGATCAGCAGTCCTTTAATTTCTACAAGCTTCTCTTTAGGAAAAAAAAATTAGAAATAGAGCAGGGTCTACAACGAGCAGGCTCATCTGGTTGCTTCTTTCTTCCTTCCTTCCTTTCTTTCTTTCTTTCTTTTTCTTTCTTTCTTTCTCTTTCTGTCTTTCTTTCTTTCTGATGACAGGGGCCACAGAAGCCACTACAGAGAAGTACACTGAACACGTTCGCCGTTTCTACCTTGCCCCTGGCCTTTCTGCTGTAGGAGATCCCAGCTGTGGGTGGGAGGAGGGCACCAGGTTGCAGCAGTGGGAGGATGACTGGAGGAGGGGCCTGCTGCTGCCCTAACCCCCAGGCCTAGAGGGCTGCCCTCCGGATAAGAGGTTTCATTGTACCCAGCCCGCACTACACAATCAGTACTGGACAGAAAGCATTAACTCCTGGGTGGCCACAGAAATAAGGCAGTGAGGGTCCTGTAACAATTGGCTTGTTCAAATTTCTTAGAGTTTTTAAAAAGATCAACATTTGGAAATGGCAAGCAAGTAAAAGCAAACAAAAAACCCTAAAGAAACAAAATAAAACCCCTTAGATTTCATTTGCTACCCTGGTCCTTCCGTGACGGCCTCTGAAATTTAATGTAGGCCAGACCATAAATTAATTAATTAATTAATTAATTAAGGGAAAAACCGAGTTTCTTAAATGAAGACATTACTTCTCTCTGTCCAGCCATAGGGGCTTCCCAGGCTGGAATTTTCTTGCCGTGAATAGTTTTGAAGGGATGGGTTGTTAATGCGCATTCAAATCCTACCCCACCTCCTCAAACTCATGCAGACCCGCAGCACACACGCGCGCACACGCGCACACACCGGGTTCTGTCAGAATGCCAAGCGGACGGGAAGGGACTGCCAGGTTAACAGCGAGGAGGGGGGTGGCGGCCTCGAGCGGCGCTCACGTGCGCGTCCCTCCCGACCGCAGCGGCCGCGCCGACGCTATCGCCGGGTCCTGCGGGGCCGTCTCCAGGCGCCTCTGTCCGGCTCTCAATGGAGAGCGGGGCCGGGCCGGGCGGCAGGGGGGCAGCCCGCGGGAGAGCTGGAAACCCGACCCGCGGCTCCCGACGCAGGGCCATTGTCCTTTCCGCGTCACCGCGCCACCTTCCTGTCAGGTGTCTGGCAAACAGGTTAACTGCTCTGCCCCGAGGGCGCCTCCTCCGTGCAGCCTCCGGCGAGCGGAGCTTCGGTCGGTGCTGAGAGCCGCAGGGCGAACCAGCCGAGCTGGGAGCCAGGCGTGCCGCTAGCGGGAACCTCCGGCCGGCCGAGGCTGGGGCGGGCGGGCCCGGCGGGGCTCCCGGGGCGCGGGGGGCGCGGCGGCGAGGAAGGGGCGTGGGGTCCCCGCGGCGAGGGGGGCGCGGGAGGGTGGGAAGGGGCGCCGGGTTCCAGGTGAGCATGTGGGGAGGGGCGCGGGGTTCCCGGGGAACGGGGGGCGAGGGAGGGGCGCGAGGTCTCGGGGCGTGGGGCCGGCGCCTGGGAAGACCGGGCCTGTCTGTGACCGCTCTGTACCGCCCCCGGCACATTCCGGATAGAGCGGGAGAGGGGGACCCGCGTCGTCTGGCAGCCTTGCCAGGCCCGCGGGCGAGCGGGGCGGCCCCGGCCGCGGCTTTCCCAGGCCGTCCGGGGCCGGGGGTGACGGCTCGGGCCCTGGGCGGCTGTGTCGCGCACAGAGCCCGGCTCCCCGCGCGCGCCCTTCTTTAAAAGCCTCCCGGGCCACCGCGCCTGGCAGCCTGGGGAGCCGGGCCTTTGCCGAGTCGCTCAGCCGGTAAATGAAAGGCCGGTTCCCGGGACCCGCGCGTGGGCGGCCTGCAGCCGCGGCTCCCTCACGGTCCAGCCCGGCGCTCCAATCTGCTCCCGTCCTGGGGGCCCGTGGGCTCCCCTCACCCTTTCGCTCACTCCCACCTCATCCTAGGGTCCCACAGCCTTCGATCCCCGCCCTCCACCTCCTCCCACCTTGGCCTGTATTTCCACGTGGGGGTCCTGTGATCTCCTTGCCCTGTGCGATTTGTCAGAAGCCAGGGGTCAGTCACGGAGGAGGGCATGGGAATAGTCCTCTAGGTGACAGCTCAAGGACAACTAACTCATTTTTTCATTATTAGATTCTTTTCTTGTGTACCCTCAAGAGGGCTGTCACCTAATTGATGAAGAGCCTCTTCCCCGAGTCATTCATGGGAGGTCACCAGAAAAGCACACACTGGCGAGCTCAAGCCTGCCCAGGTCTCGCCGGCTTCCCGTTCCGGGTTAGCACCCCGCCAAGGGCTCCCCAGGTGATCCCGGAGGCCGCTGAAATACAGATCTTTCGCTCCTGTCTGGACCTCTAAGGAGCGAGCTGGAGTGCTAGAGAAAGGGGGGGCCTCGCCTCTCCGGCATCGGCATCGCTCATTCTCCTGGGGGCCAGAGTCAGGACTTCCTCTAGGACAGACAGGCCAGCTTCCCTACGGGGCAGGGTGGGGAGTCCCCACTCAGTACCCAAGCAGGTCTCTGCAGACCCTCTGTCCAGCCAGCAACAGGCCAGTGTGCACCACATGCATAGTATTAGTAGCTAAATTTCTTATTTACCTGTTGTCTCAGCAGACACAAGTTTAGGGAGGTTCAGAAATTGTCCAACTGTTAGGCCAGACAGGCTTCCTGCTCTGAGGATCCCACCGTCCTGGGCTAGCACTCCCTCAAGGTGCGGTGGGGCAGCAGGGGACAGAGTGCACTGGTATAGCAGGAGGACATTCTCCTTTTTGCTAGATACTAGGATAGAAGCCCAGTGTGGAGGAGTGCCCTTTCCCTTTCTACACACATACTCACACGTGCGCACACACACACACACACACACACACACACACACACGAGAGAGAGAGAGAGAGAGAGAGAGAGAGAGAGAGAGAGAGAGAGAGAGAGAGAGGACTAGAAGGTCCTGAATTGCATTTACCTATGAAAAATTTCCTCCCAGGCGCAAGATTTCAGCCAGCATCAGAGAAAGTCAGATGTCCTTCAAGGCTGATTTCCCCAGCGGTCGTTCCTCACACTCAGGTCAGACTCCACATGAAACCACTGATGCAGAAAAAATGAAAATTCAATACGGCACTATCATTCTAAGAGGTGGTGACGCTGAAAGCAACACTTAAACGTTCATACATTGATATTAATGGAAGAGAGAAGGTGGCAGAAAAGACAGCCTAGTGATAGTCTTGCTTCTGCCTAAGAATATCTTGGCATTTCTGAGTTGATATTCATTATTTTGCATACACCATTAATTAAAGCCTGATGCCCCTTCATGGTTAGGTGTCCTGAAACAGCTGTAGGTAGAATGGTGGTGTGTCTCAATACCTTCTGACACTTTTGTAAGCTAGACCTCTTTCAGCAAAATGGCTACTTTATAGGAAATTTTACTTAAAAGTCTCTTGCAAGCTGGAGGAATGGCACAGAGGTTAAAAGAGCTTGCCTAGCAAGCTGAAGGCTCTGAGTTGATTCCCCAGCACCACATACAGCCAGGGGTGGTGGCGCACATCTGTAATCTCAGCACTCACCAGGGAGGCTGAGGCAGGAGGATTGCTGTGAGTCCAAGGCCAGCCTGGGCTACATAATGAGTTCAGCACCAGTTGTGGCTACAGAGCAAGACCCTCTCTCTCAAAAAAAAATTAAAACTCTCTCGTAACATGGAACAACTTGCACAAACACTTTTACAAGGATAGAATCATTTGTTTAATAAAACAACTATGTTCAAGGTACTTAATAAAGCAAGTAGTTCAAGCTACTATGCCAGCAAAATACCATTTTGGTATGGTTTTTCATTTATTTCCAATACACGTCAAGGGAAACCAGATGAATCAGGAGCCTGATTATGTTTCTCCTTATATGAAAGAATAGTCCTATTGAGCAAGCTCACCTTGGCCAAGCATAATGGCCAAGTGTCCCTTTCTAGTGACATTTGTGTAGGGTGAGTTGATTTGTAGCACAGATCTAGGAATTGGAGGCTGCTAGGTTCTCATAAACTTCCTCTCCAATCTTAGTCTTACAAAAACAAATGATACACTGCACCCAAAGTGGCCAAGCCCAGTAAGAAATGACAGCTACAGCACTGGCCTAAGGAACTGTCTCCTTTTGTCAGTAAGTCCTTCAGCCATTTACATCTTAGTATGAATGTATGTCCCTCTTAAATGATGGATGAAATCAACACCCATTTTCTCAGTTTTTCTTTTGCAAATCACCGTATGTCTTACAGCAGACAGTACTTGTTTTCCTGATCTATACCCCTCCTCTGAAACCTGTGATTAGATCACTGGAGGGGTGACAGGATGGAGGGAAAGGTAAAAGTAGGATAATTCTGGTTATCTGTGCCTGACTTTCTGTATGGAAGGTGGAGAGTTGATGGCAAGAGGATTAGGGCTTTAAAACTTCAATGTTGAAAGCACTTGAGAAAGAGAATCAGTAACCACCAGACTTAATTTGCTTTAGGGTTTAATTAGATTCAGTCCTGGGCATGAGCAGCCTTCTCATACCTGACACCAGGGCACAGCCCACTCTTAGCAGAAAGGTTCATGTGGACTCTCATGGCACTATTTAGGCACGGACACAGGCTCTTGACTGCTGCTGCTATCTATGGCTGAGACAACTGTTGTCAGAAATAATAAATATGCTAGACCCTAAATATTAACAGTTCAATTTCCTAGCGAATCTAGGCTTCTGTATCCCTATGTTTACACATTTATCAATTATTTCAGTAAGTGGGCCATATGAAACCTCATTTACTGAAAAACTTAGACTCTAATTCTTGATGACTAGCGAGTAGTCATGTATTTAATTTATGAATAAAGATATATAATACCATAAAGTATATAACCTAATCCTTTTAAGTACACAGTGTAGCAGCATGAAATATATTCATATTATTGTACAGCCACTGATCCTATACCGCATCAGAAACTTTTCACTCTCCCATGCAAAAACTCTGCCCACTAAACAATGCCCTCCCTGTTCTTTCCTTATTGTAGCATATGCTAACCGCCATTCAATTTGTTTCTGTATGCACTTGACTATTCTGGGTATCTTATATAAGTGACGTCATACAATATTCGTGAGTCCACTTGTGATATTTTATTTTGCTTGGCATGATATCTTCAAGGTTCACTCACATATCACGATTTTATTTAAGGTTTGAATCATATGCCATGCACAGACTACATCTGGTTTATCCATTCATCCTCTGATGAGAGTAAACACTTCTAAATACCTACATCAGTATTACATGTAAAAAGGATGTTGTTCCTAAAAAAAATATAGCAGTTGGGAGATTATACATTTGAGTGATAAACATATAATCAATAATGACTTGTGTCATGAGCCAAATTGTGTCCTCTCAAAATTCCTGATGAATTCCCAACCCCCAGGACCTCAGAATATGGCTACACTATAAGGCTGTGCCTGTAAAGAAGTGACTGTGTCCAAATGAGATTGTTAGACCTTCATCCAATCTGATTGGTGTCCTTATGAAAAGAGGAAATCTAGACAGACAAAGAGACACAGTGATACACAAGGAAAGGCCACGTGGGGACACGGCAGGAACGTGCTCATCTGTAAGCCAAGAGAGAAGCCTCAGGAGAAAGGAAACCTGCAGACCCTGATCTTGGACTTTAGGCCTCCAAAATTGTGCGAAAATAAAGCTCTGTGGTTTAAGTCATGCAGTGTGCAGTTATTTTGTTATGGCAACTCTAGCAAACTAATATGATTTGATGAAAAAATGCTAAGGTACATCTGTTGGAATTGCTTCAGATCAGTGTGAGTCCAGACATCCCTAGCAGCCTCATTACTGTACAGTGATAAATGCTACTCAGGTTAATCACTAGTTTTTTCTTATCATATGTGGCTTTAAATAGTTTTGACTTATTAGCAAAAAAAATGATTTTCTCTAAAAGGATAAAATGCCTTCTACTGAGCACAGTAAAAGGAATACCTTGAAGGTAATTTTGAAAGGAAATTAAGTTAAGCAATATCAACAGTTGAAGAAAAGTATCTCTGTTTACCATGGTAACTTGTACTGAAGGACACTGCATTCATTAGAATAAATGAGCTCCGTTATGTTTACTACAGAATTCGTCACCTTACTTTATATCTCTGCCTCTTTATAATGTGTGTACATTTGGAACTTGCCGCACACTTTTTTTTTCTCCAAGAGCTTTGAAAGAGCTCTATGACCTGCATCTTAAACCAAAGCTGCGTAGCCTTCTGTTTCTTTAATCCACAGCTGGGCTGCTTTGATATTTTGGTGAAAAGGATCAGCTCTCAATGGGGCTCAGTTCACTCAGTTCACGGGCAAGCTCTGGGCAGCCCTCTGTCCTCTGCCTCCAGATGGAACACGGAAAGGTGGGGTCATGGTGAAGGGGCAGAATGTTATGGAGAAGACGGCAAGTCATAGGATTTTGTGTTTTAAGGGAAAAAGAACTGAATCTAAAGTAGAAACTTTGAGCCACTCTGTACACTTAGCTTGGTGGAGACTTAAAATGTGTCAGGTATTTTTTAAAAAAAAAATCTAATTACATTATCTCATAGTCATTTTGGACGGGAAGAAGATGTTGGAAGGGGAATGATGGTCAGTGTTATAATTGTTATCAATCTATATCAGGGGTCCCTGTCTACAAAATTTTTACTGAAAATTTTTCATAAGTGTTATCAACTAGGAATATCATTTTTTAAAATATCAAAGTCATATTTCTCACTAGGTCGAACTCCTTGTGGACAGCATCTGAGCATTCATTGTCATTACAAATTCTACACAGTACCAAATCCCTAGGAAGAGTTTTAAATGTTGAATACATGACCTGTAGCTGTTCAGTTTTCAGTTCCTGTGATTCCAAGGTCCACTCTGCTCCGTTATGTCCTCACTCCTGTCCCATTCCTTCTGTTGTCCTCACATTAAAGCTCAGACCTTTGTCCATGGCTGACATAGTGTTTTATCTTCACCATGGCTCTGAATGTATGAGGTAAGCTGTAGAAGGAAATGGATGCTACGTGAGTCTGTCTGCGATGGACCTGGACTTGGACTGAAGCTCCCTGCTCCCCTCTGTTAATCCTCTCTCCCTGGTGGATAAAGAATAGTGTCGGCCAAAGGAACCCAGTCACTGGAGTTTCCCTACTTTTTTATGCAGCCTAACTTTAAAGTACTCCTTCAGAGGTCAGATGGTTAAAAAATTAGGCAATCACACACACACACACACACACACACACACACACACACACACACACACACACACCTACCTTTATAGTTAAGACAAAGAAAATCTGGCACATAATGACAATCTCTACCAGGTCGTGTAGACCTGTACCATAGCCAAGGCTGAGGCAAGAGGATTGCAGTTTCGAGCCCAGCAACTTAGTGAAACCTCATGTCAAATCAAGAATAAAAATGGGCTGCAAATGTAACTCAGTGTGAAGGCCCTGGGCTTGGTTTCAGTACTGCCCCAACAAACACAACAATAAGTAAGTAAATATTCATAAAACACCTGACTTGCTGTACTGGAGTGCTGTAGATGATGTAAAATGAAAACAACTTGTTTGTTTTACTGTTTTCCCCAAATCATACCTTACACAAAACTATTATCTGGGGGTAGAGAGCAAGAATGATACTTCCACGCAGTGAAAGAAGTTTGAGTTTCCCATGCTTAGGAAAATAGTTTTCCAATGAGCCCTCACTATTCCAGCAGACCACAGTGCAGGCTGGTAAGCAGGGTACATCCTGTATGGACACCAAAATCCTCAACAATTTAACTGTGCCTGAACTTAGCAATCAGGCATATTGAGAATGAGTTTGGCTGTTTTATTTTTTTGACCAAAGAATGCAACATGCAGCTTCCCACCCCCTCGCTCAGGAGCTACTTCATTCTTTATTCTAAGAGGAAGGACTTTTAATAACCCTTGACATGTAGATGCTTAATTAGGAATTTTCAAAGCTCACACCATGTAAAACACTCATATTTTCTTTAAAAGAAAAGGGAAGAAGGATTTATCATTGTACCGCTAATGAAATCCTCCAATAAAATAAACTTATTTTTACATTCCATTTAAGTTGTTTTCATCTAAAAAGTCCAATGTTCACATTCTCCTTTGGAATAAAAAGCATCCACCTCCAATTAATCTGCCCTTCCCTTACAGAGGCCTTAGATTCCTCCAACCTAAGCAGGCAGTTTGGTGCTATGCTTTGAATAGGGCTCACAGCTCATCTCCACTAGAACCATGCTGAGAGTCCTTCACTTGGCAGTGCTGGGAAGCGGGCCCTAGTAAAAGGCCCATGGAAAGGACTCATGAAGAGATTAATGACTTCTCTCAAGACAGAGAAGGTTCTTGCTATCAGAATACTGAACTATTTATTTCAAGAGCAGGTTCTGATAAAGCAGGATTATCCCTTTGCTTTGTCTCTACCACAGAGGACACTTGTGCACACTCTCTTACAATCATGTGATACTTATTCACTCTTATTGCATCGGTTTGGGTTTCCCTGAAGGAAGAGCCTAACATCTGAGTTTGTGTGCAGGTAGATAATTTGGGAGGTGGTCCTAGGAAGGAGGAAAAGGGATCAGGAGAGTAAGACAGAGATCTGCAGAGAGAGGTAGCCTACCCAGGAATGGGCTTAATTCTGCCAGCACCACCTGTAAAGACCACTTAATGGCTTCCAGAACAGATGCACTGAAAGATAGGAAGCAGACGCTCTTACCCCTCGATTCCTTCTGCTGATCAGAGGATATCCTCAGTAGTGTTAGCTTCCTGACCCATGCAAATGCTTGGGCCAAACCTGCCCCCTCCTTATCTTAGTTCTCCAGAGTGGAAAGCATAAATATCTTATATATTAGTTATCTGTGACTGCAGAATAAATCATCCCAAAACTTTAGGGTTTGAAAACCACAAAAACTTATTATTTGATCGTTTATATGGTTAACAATGTTGAAGCAGATTTGAAACAGGCTCAGGAACACTTACAATGTTGCAGTTAAGGTGTTGATCTAGACTTCTGATATCCAGTGGCTTGACTGGGGCTGGAGGATCACCTCCAAGGTGGGACAAACATGGCTAATGTGACCTTGGTTCTTTACTAGCTGTTGGCGATATACCTTATTTAGTACCACCTTTCCATGGGGCTGCTAGACAGTCTTTACTGCACTTATAAAAGCTAACGTGTCCCAGAAAAATATGACCCAATAGAGATAGTAAGATTGAAGCCATAATAGTTTCTATGAATTATTCAATAGTTTTTATGCTATTGGGCACACAGACCAACCCTGGTGTGTTGGAAGGGACTACCCAAGAAGGAGAATACCAGAAAACCAGAGATATTTGGGGACCATCATGTAGGCTGGCTGCCATGTGACTATGTGCTTAGGGAGCACTATCAGCACAAAACGTCCCCGTACCCCCATGGAACTTTAGACGCCAACATGGCTGAAATAATACATGAAGTTCCAGGACACAAGCCATGATATTACAGATGCCTATTCAAGCTATGCTTCTTTTCTGCCTCCCACAACTCATACCTACTCATTTCCTCAGTTCCTCAAGTTGAACCAAAGAGAACATTCAACTAAACAAAGATTCCAGAAGATATCAACGTACAAAGCTGATCTAAAATTTTACAAGTATAAGAGATGATCTGAAAACTGCATACATCTTGGATTGATTAAATCATTTAGAAAGTTTATTTCTTGGTTTTCTTTCACCTCAGCTATAGTACATGAGCTACAGAGCCAGCACATGATTGCCTGCTGTCCCACGGGGAACCTCCCAGCACTTACAGGGCCCTGACCTCACAGACCAGATCAGATGTTCCTGTCTTACAGAAGAAGACAAAACACAACATAAAAGGAAACAAACCCATATTATCATAAGGACAAGATTTCATGTTGGTTTGAGTCTAACCTTACAGCAGACTCCTTTGGAGTATCAGGGCCACGGGGGTTGGTAAACATGTACTCCCAAAGTTAGTTGTTTTGTTTGTTTGTTTGTTTTTTTAACAAATGTAACCAAGTTATTTGTGGCACAGCAAAAGCCCTTTCACTCACAGAGTAGGCTAACAACAACATGTCGTGTAAAAGATAATTACTCACCCAAAATTTATCTTCCTCCTTTTCCTTATTAACAGATCCCAATTTTAATGCTCACCCTTAAGAAACTTCTAGTCTTCTCTGACAACTTGGAATGGCCAACTGACTATTGTGACCATAAAGTTTATGTGAAGTTTTAGGGATCTGCTTTCCTGATATTCTGTCCCTACCTTTTGTGTCTTGCTTATGCCAAGAAAGGCAAAGTTAAGGCTGGAGCTGGAGCCAAAATAGTCATCTTGCAGTCATGAAGGAAAGGCCGAGATAATCAAAAAGTCCTTAAGCCATCAAACA
This sequence comes from Ctenodactylus gundi, assembly GCA_004027205.1. NCBI lineage: Eukaryota > Metazoa > Chordata > Mammalia > Rodentia > Ctenodactylidae > Ctenodactylus > Ctenodactylus gundi. The sequence continues at coordinate 548,230 of PVKB01000541.1, read as the reverse complement.
AGTAGCCACTGGTTAGCTCTGTTCTCATTCCTGGAAAGAGAGAAAGAGAGAGAGAAAGAGACAGAAAGACAGGCAGACAGACAGAAAGAAAGAAGTAAAAGAAAGAAAGCTAAGAAAGGAAGAAAGAAAGAAAGAAAGAAAGAAAGAAAGAAAGAGAAAGAAAGAGACAGAAAGAGAGCAAGCAAGCAAACTCAAACTCCTCTGTGGCTTCTCCTAGTGCTGTTGGGTTTTCCCTTACATGCAGTTGAATTCAATTCTAATTCATACAGGCCACAAAGATATTTTTATATCAGCTCTAGTGAAGTAATAATGTTGCATTGATTATTAAACTTTAAATTTTTCTTATTATCATAAAAGAAGTAGTTTGAAGGTTTCAAATTTCTAAAAGTATTATTGCAAAACTTCTGAAAAAAAAATATTCATCATGGCCCTGGCACTGCTTGGACATGTTTTTCCAGTCCTTCCAATGAGCTAAACTCACACCTTTGAATCGCCAGAGAGGGCAGGTCTGTCTTGGTGGTGCCTCTGCTCCCGACACCCAGTTCACTGATCTAAACAAGTACCCCAATGCTATGGTTTGAATATAATTTGTCCCCACTGAAACTCACACTGGGGCTTCGTTCCTCAATGCCACAGTGATAGGAGGTGCCTGGGTCAGATTAATGCATCTCACAGAAGTGAATGATTTCTCACTTCCCCAGAACCGGATTATTTGCTCGAGGAGTGGATTGTTAAAAGCACACAGTGGCTCCTGTTTCTTCCACACCTGCTCATGGGATGCTGTCAGCCTCGTCACAAAGATCCGATGGCCTCCCAACCCCAAGCTCTCCTGCCTGCAGAACCATGATAAACAAACCTCTTCTCTTTAAAAATGTCCTAGTCTTGAGTATCCTATTGTAGAAACTGACAATGGACTAAGATACCCAGTCACCTTGGCATGCAAACAGAGTAACTTCTTTTCAGAACTTATGAAATGTATACACGCTTATTTCCTTTTTGAGGATATGTGCAAAATAACTGTTTCCTCAACAAACTTAAATTTCCGTAAGTTTAGGGACTGTGGTCTGTCTTGTTCCTAAAGAGAAGAGTGCAAATGTAGGCTATTATGTCCACACTGTCTCAAAAGGAACCCATGAAAAGTCCAGGTAGACAGCGCTTTGTCCAAGGAGTTGCAGAATTTAGAAACTATCTGGGGCAATACCCAGACTGGATTCTGCTAACTGAAATGTTCAGACTTTTCTACTCGTTATTTATTTTAACAATGATTTCTCATCCCTAGGCAGCAGGAATGTGCTCAGGGATGACAATTTCCACAGTCTGGGCCAAACTTCCAGCTAACCAAAGGTGTTCAGGAGCAGCCAGGTAGGTGCTACACCATCTTAGGTCTAAACAGAAGGAAAACACTGATCATCCACAACACCTAGAAGTAAGAAACTCTGAACACATGTTTTAAGGACAGATTTTTGTACATTTGTTTGTTTGTTTGTATAGGAAATTAAACTGAGGACTATATCCCCAGCCTTCTTTGTTTGTTTGCTTGAAATCATTGTTATTTGTTCCACACTGGGTATTGAGCCCCAGGCCTTTACACTAAGCTATATTTTTAAGTTTATTTTTGAGAATTTGATTTTGAGATAAGATTTTGATTTTGAGATAGGATCTTGGTAAGTGTCTCAGTTACTTAAGCTGGGCTTGAAGTCATGATCCTCCTGCTTCAGCCTCTCCAAGTGATAGAATTACAGGCGTGTATCACCTCTTGGGTTTTAAGCCTGAATTTTGAAGAGGTTAATACAGACTGGAAAATACTGTTTACATCGGTGGCCAGTCAGACATGAGGAGAACATTTAGCTGTGGTGATTCTTTGCTCCCAGGTAAGAGTTCTGTTTCCTGGAGTATATCGCAAAGCTATTTGGCTTTTCAGAAAAATGTCCATTCCTTTCTGGGTTCTATATAAAGCTGAAGACAAGAATTTAAGATCAGTTATTTTTGGAATATTAACATGTATCCAAACCCAATGAAAAGATGAAGAAAAACTGGAGAAAAAAACTAACAAGTCATAAGAGAACTTGAAACTCTAAAGCTTGCTTGGAAAATATATTCCTGCTTGCCACTTGCTCGCCTTCTTCCTCTGAGTACGGACCACATTGCAAGTGCCCACCCATGCCTCCTGCCTGTCTGGAAGTCACCCTGGTCCACACTGTCTGAGATTTGAAAGACATAAAGGCAGGAAGTGGGGCAAGAGAGGAGGAAAGGTGATGGCTGCTGGGAGCCACATTTCCAGGCAGAGGCTACGCCCTGGGAAATGGGGCTGAGCAGTCTCAGTAACAGGTCAGCTGGACATCAGGGTTCTGGAATGCTGTACTGCCAGATATTCACTTTTCTTGGATTCAAAGGACCATGTAGAAGAATTTCTAGAGAATAAAAATACTTCTCTGACTTAGCAGCTACTTAATTCAGGATAGTAATTTCATAAACTGCCTAATTTCAACTGGAATTAGGACATACATCCCAAAGAAACTAATAAGTTATATATATCCTGATTTTAATGTAACTTTAAATATTATGACAAAAATTAAGAATCTTAAAAATCAGTCATACTTCTCAATGCCTTTTAGACAAGATTTTGAAGGTTGCTATTGATAAGTTACCTACTACAGAGGTAATCCATCATAAGGAATTCACCAGAAACTACCAGGGACATAGAATTAATAAACCTAACATAGAGAATTATATACTTTCATACTTTCTGTATCACTATAATAAAGGCTTTATATCTAGAGAGGAGATGCTGCTTTTCAAAAGGACAAAAATATTTTTCAGTACCTATTCTGGAAAAAAGCTTTAGAAACCTGGGCTGAAAGTGTAGCCCAGTGGTAGAGTACTTGACTACCATGTACAACGCCCTGAGTTTCATCTCCAGTACTACAAAAATTAAAAAAAAAATCTGATATAGCCAGATTATTCATCAAGAAGCTATGGCCTGGGGCTGGAAGAATAGCTCAGCGGTGAAATGCTTGCCTCCCACGCACAAGGCTCTGGGTTTGATTCCCCAGTACCACATACAGGCACACACCTGTAATCCCAGCATTCTGGAGGCTGAGGCAGGAGGATTGCTGTGAGTCCAAGGCCACCTTGGGCTACGTAGTGAGTTCAAGAGCAACCTGGACTAGAGAGGGAGACCCTGTCTCCAAAAAAAGTTATAAGTTATATCGCCATAGCTAAGGTCACTTTCAAACTCAAACACACACACACACGCACACACACACACACAAACAAAGTGTGCTGTGGCCCACTCTGATTTTCCTAAAAAATCAGACCCATAAATCTTAAGTCAAGCTCAGAAAAATGACTAGGATCCACCTTGTAGTTTAGATCAGTGCCAATAAAGTATATATGATCATTTTAAAAGGCTTCTGATTGTTACTGAAGTTTTAACTACAACTCAGAATTAGTCTGGAAAGGAGTAATCTGTGTCTGTTTCTGAATAATAAATGTATATGTCCCTAGAATTTTCCATGAAAGAGTATCTGAAGGCTTCCTTGTTTAAGAAGTTTGGGTCTAACTGGGCTTCTTTCCTACATATTTTGTTTGTGTTTTCTTCTCCAGTTAAATAATATAAATGCGTCACCTGTTGTGTCACTGTTTAATCTGTCAGGCTTGGGCTAGAAGAAGCACAGATGGAATTAACAAAAATTTACTGTGTAGACAATTCCACTATAGCAAATGGCTCATTATTTTATATTAACCATCCTCTTTTTATGTCTCTGTTGGTACAAACATTAGGGTGCAGCCAGAGAAGAAATATCACTCGAGTGATGTTTTTTGTACGTAACATGGAGAAAAAAAGTTTAACAGGCCATCATTGACTATGATGATTGGGGCACTGGGTGGTTCTCAAAACAAGGGGCAGAGATTATCTCTTTGTGAGAACAAATTTGATTAAGAGGCACCCCTTGTGCACTTTTTATGGGATTAAGCGGGGAGTCAAATGTTTAGCTTCAATATAACCATCTTTCCAGAACCCTTGAGGAAACAGCTGCCTGTGAACACGAGGGTAAACAACATCTATGAGTGATAGAAAGAAAAGGCCTCAGCAGCAGGAAAGCAATGGGTATTAAAAATCTCTAAGACTTGCAGGCAATTCATGAAAAGATCTGAACACTCACAAAAAGAATGGAACTCCATGCCCACTCCTGTCAGTCTCTACAAGCTCCCCAAGGCCATTGAGTCACAGAATTATCCTCTGGTGGCACTTTAATGTTTGCACCAACAGAGAAGTAAAACAGCACACTTCGCATAAAATAATGAGACACTGTAATCACTCACATAGTCACTTCTCTTTCCCTGCCCCACAGTCCTGCAAAACAGTAGATGTGGCAACAAAAGCTGTGAACTAGCCTTTTTTATATCATTACAAGAAGGTATAAATGAGACTCAGATGAATACTAGCAAAGTAGATATTGGGATTTGTCAATGTAGCCTAACATTTTAGTTTCTTTTTAAAGCCTCCAAAACAAAATATAGTGAAACATCAATTGCTCTGAAAGCATGAGGTGTTGGAAGAGCAAGGAGTTGAGGTGGAGGGACTTTTGGAAGAGTGAAATTAATATAAATTCCAGCATTATTTGTACCAATTGTATTGTTAAAACTATCCATGTCTTATCTTAAAGATCAGTTTGAAGAACATTGTATCTTTCTTTGTTGTCAGAGAATCTTTAAAAAATGGTAGCTATTGGATCAACTAACTTACATTCAATAAATATCGATGAATATTCTTAATTTTCTCACACTGTACTTGTACAACAGAAGACACAAAAATGATTAAGCCCTGTCCCCTATCTGTCTTAATTATTTTTTCATTGTCAGGACACAACATCTGACACCTACAATCTAAGGGAGAAGAGATTTATTTTAGCTCACAGATTTAGAATGTTGCATTCTATTCATGGGCAACTGGCAATGATGGGAAGGGTCTCGTGAAGAACAGCCGTTCACAGCATCACAAGAGAAAGGATCAGCACTTGGAGAGAAGCTGAGGCAAGAGTATATGCCTACAGGCCACATCCTCAGTGACTGACCACACCCTCAGTGATCCACCCCTCCCAACTGGCCCCCACCTCCTCAGAGCACATGAAATTCATAGATAATCAACAATATCCAAATACAAGAGGCTTTGGGGGGGACAGTCCCAACCGTAACACAGCCTTTGGGATTTCAACAGTTTACTAAGAAAATTTGTAACAACTCCTTGAGAGATAGGCCGACAAAGAACTAACTTAGTCTAACTTAGATTACTAAATACTTCAAAGTACAAATAATCTATTTATTCAACCATCCATCTACTCATTTACTATTTAAATGCTTCAGGCCTGGGACATTGTATCAAGACATAAATAAAGGTGATTTGTAAGCAGTCAAGTGATTTCTTATTAGTTATCTTTTCTAAAACTCTTCCATGACTGGGTTTTCTAGACTGCCATTGAAATGAAATTAACAATTTTAAAAAGCTGAAGCTCAAACTGTGGATCTGGAAGTGAGGGACAAAAGACTTTGAAATAAGAAATAAAAGATCCCAGAATTCATTCCTACAATACTGTCCTCAGAACTTCTTCCAGACTATTATAAAAATTCTTGTAAAGCAGAAGCAGAAAAGCATATTGATACAATAAAAATAACACTCCACAGCAAAGAAAAAAATGATGAAAAAATGTTAAGCAAGGATGAGAACAGAAAGGTTGTTGACAATTATTGAGTACATAGCAAAAAGTCTTCCTCGGTTAGGTTTGAGTAACCATTTAGTCACTAATGGGGAATGATAGAAGCAAGTACCTACACCGACCTAAATTAAAAGGATCAGCTGACAGCGAGAGGTCAGAGGTCAGAAGTAAAAAACTTCAAAGACCATGGTCATGTGGGCCATCTGGTAGGGGCCTGCCACTCTCCCTACCTTCACAATCGCAGGGAAATCACATCATTACAAGATTGTTTTCCACAATGGTGGCCCTGAGTCATCAAGGAAAACTTTAATTCCTGTTTAGTATTCTCTATTTTTAAAAGCAGGAAATATTTTAGGGCCAGGAGTATGAATAATGCATTTTAGAGTTTTATAGGCAAGATTTGGTTGTGTAGACATTTTACATATCCCCTGGTTACTGAAATCTTTCTAATTAATCAGGGGCTTACTGTGTTCTTGACTAAGAAAATGCTCTCAAAAAGCTTTCTCTAACAACTATCAACCATGTTAGCATGCCACCGGAGATAGTTAATCATGTTTTTCAGTTAGGCCAAATTTATTTATTTATTTATTTATTTATTTATTTATTGAGACAGGGTCTTGCTCTGCAGTCCAAGTTGATCCTGAACTCACTATGTAGCCCAGACTGGTCTAGGATACATACCAATCCTCCTGCCTCAGCCTCCCGAGGGCTGGGATTATAGGCATAAGCTATCGTGAACGCATCAAGTGGGGCTGGGGAATCAAACCCAGGGCCTTGTGCTTGCTAGGCAAGCACTCTAATTGCTGAGCAACACCCCAGCACCTGCAATTATTTTAACATACTAAAGGTAGCCTACACTGGGAAAAGAGTTTCCTGGAGCATTCCTGTGGCATATAAATGGAGAGATGATGACAGAGGCAGTCAACAGCAGCAGAAACAGCACAAAGAACACGCAGAACTTAGCTGTGCCGAGGCTTTTGGTGCAAGGGTGATAGAGGCAGGATCTAGGAAATCGGGAGCCTCAACTCTCAGGTGTGAAGGGCACCCACAGACAAGCCAGCAGCAATCCACAGGTGAGCAACGAGTGAAGTTCCACCTGCTGTCAGCAGGCCCCATCAGGGTCTAATGCTATGGCTGATCTGACAGGAGGCGGGGCTTCTCTCTCCCTGCTCGCCTCCGGCTGCCGCTGCCATGTCAAACTGTCCTCCAATGACCTACTGTATAACAAATACCCGCCAAGGCTAGTCCTTGGGAGAATGGTCTTCCACTAAGCCAGTCCCTCATGTCAAAAAGTTGGGGACAACTGCCACAGATGACATCACAGAGCAGAGAAAATATCTCTATACACGCCTCTCTTCAATAGGTGTGAAGGAGTACAGTGTTTTGTCCAATAGACATGTAATTTTGAGGCCCTAGGAGGAAGGGATCTACTTCTGTGGATGGTCCCTCTATGTTTCCTAGGGAGCAGAAGGCCCTGGAATAGAAAATAAGGTTGACAAACAAGCCACTCCTGAGGTGGCCCTTACCTTCCTGGGCCTTGGCTGGAAGCTGCCTAGATACGCTGAGGGCGTTGCTCCAGGTAAGACCTTGTGAAGCAGAAGCTGGTCTCTGTCATAGTGCAGGAGGAACGGAACAGTCAAAACAAGCCCCAGTCTTAAGGGATGAGCAACCTTGTCTACTCAGCTGGAGTTCTTAGCGGCAGGTGAGTTCTGTGTCTCTCTCTAATGTTCAGGGAAACTTTGCATAGTCTCTTGCGTACCTGTACCTGTGATCCTCGGAGGGATTGTGTCAACTCCAGGGAATTCGAAAGGCCCAGGACAGAGCTTGCTTGATTGACTTGTGGGCCAGCAAATGAGGAAAGAATACCCACTTTGGATGTGGGTGGCCCAACCAATAGATTGCCAGCTTGAACTAAATAAAAGGAAAGAATAAGAACGCTTCAACAGCTTCTTTTCCTGGGAGAGCTCTGGCTTGGCTATTGTTTCTAGGCACTGACTTGCCCCTGCATCCACATAGCCAATCTTCATCGCTACTCCTGGAGTTCTTCTATCTCCTGTCGTAGCAGCCAGTAGATGCTTCAGCTACGGCATGTACATAGACATTTTGAATTTTCTCTTCAGAATTGTAACTGACCCTAATAAATTCTTTTTAAAATTTATGTGTAATTTGTATTCATTCCCTCTCTCCAAGAATCCTAACCAATATGCTACACTTCTGACGTGGGCATCCAGCACATATAGTTTGTATCCTTGATGGGTAACTTTAATATAAAATTAATGTGCCTTACATTCATGAAGCTTTCTTTGATTTCTGAAATGACTAATGGATCAGGAGGTATATTTTTTAATTATAGGCATGAGATTATTTTAAATTGTCATCCACTTTGTGGTTCTATTTTGAAAATTTAACAGAATATTGGGCATCACTACATATATCTGAGAGATAGCCATGCAGCAACCTAACTCAGACATACTATTATTTCCACCCAATAGAACTCACAGAACTTTCCCACAATCTTTTTCCCAGTAGCGAACTTGAATGGAATTTCCACTCTCTTTAGTATGGTTTTGGGAACTGGGACATCATCTTCATCTACTGGCTTCTGTGGTATTTACTGCATCTAAAATGAAAGATTCTACATTTAAATGTTGCCTGGAAAAAAACACAGTATCTTGCTTTCTTTTATTCATTCATTGGAACTAATTACTGCTATCATAGTCTCATGTGCATTTTTCCCAAACCATAATGGTTTGAGACTTATAGAGTATGGTTAAGACAGTTGGATTGTTTTTTCAGGCAGGCAATTTCATGGAGCAAATGGTAGTAATCTGAGCCACTTTTTTGGTTTCTAAAGATTTTATCCATTCATACGGTGATTTCAGGGTTCACATAATTTCTTACCTGGAGACTAACATCTTATATTCAAAATCCTGTTTGCCATCATATGGAACAAAGGTCTGAGAACTTTACATAAGACACATCCTTTCATTGACTTATCCCTTTTTCTTTCTCTTGTGAGTCAGAGCATTTCTGAGTTCTTTGTAATTAGTTTAAAAGAAGCATTGGGGAAAAAAGTCAGGCTTTTCAAAAAACTACATGTTTCTCTTAGGAATCTATACTAAAATGTGTACTTATTTTTAAAAACCAAATGATATGAACAGGAGAAAAAAGCAATACTGGGTCAGCTAATGGTCCACCCAGCCTGTGGTTTCCAGATTTCACAGTACTCCATTAATGTTGGCTCAGAAGTTTGGGGATGTATTTCAAATTCCCTGATTTTCTTTAAAACTCAAATCTGGGTTTGCCATTCATAGATTCACTTAAGCATTTCCTGAACTTATTTATAACTTTAGTCTGCATAAATTATAAAAATGATGAATGGCCCAGTGAGTAGGATACTACACACTACACACCATGAGACAGCAACAAAGTACTAGTACAGAGAAATGAAGAATTGAGAAGGGTAATTTCAAATTCTCATGGTTGTCCTTTAGGTCACACCTATGCATATCCCTCCCTCGTGGAAAACTCACTCACTTCCATTCCAAATCTCATCCGATGATGGCATTGCCAAAACTCCAGGATCTTCTGATCTATGTCAGGTCCATATCCTGCTACTTTGACCCACAGATCTGCAATTCATTAACTTGCCTCTAATAATAGATTATGGCAACACTGAAGATACATCACTTCTATGACTAGATTACATACGACGGTGACTTCCATCTTGCTGGTGGTCTCTGTCTCTTTTTCTCTCTGGTTCTGATGAAGTAAGATGCTGTACTGAGGCTCACATGGCAGGTATTGAAGGTAACTTCAAAGCCAGCAAGGCACTGAACCTTCAGTCTGACAGTCCTCAGAGAATCCTGGGAAACATAAAGGTGAGTTTGGGAGAGATTCTTCCCCAACCTCAGATGAAATTCTGGCCTTGGATGACAGTTTCAATAAAACCTGGTGAGAGATCCTGAATCAGATCAATGAGATAATAAATATGTGTTCTTTTAAATTGCTACATTTGGGGGATAATTTGTTACTTAGCAATAGATAATTAACAACAGATAATTAGTACAACCGAGCATGCAACAATAGAACAATGACAGGGTAACAACAATAAATACTCCCATCTGAAACTAGGGAAAATCATAGGCAAATAATAGTCACCGACTCACAGTAATTCTAGAGTTCATTGAGGAAATTCTGCACGGATCCTTAGGACTAACTAGCTTCTCTATCTAGCTTGATTAAACACTGATTCTACTTCACAGTGATACCCTCCCTTGTTCTTGATTCTCATTCCCTTCTCAAAGGTTCCTTCTGTTCTCTCATATTCCTTGCTATCCATTTTGTGATAAGAACACTGGAGAACATGGCTTTCTTGCCAGCTGATATTTTTCCCCCAATGCCCTTGCTGCCTGGAGAAAGTTGAAATCCTTGAGGTCTTCCTGCTTCTTACACCATCTCAGTCTCTTTTAGTATAGACTGGAACAATTTTTATTTATATGTATCTCTCAAAAATGGCACTTTTTCTGTTTTCTTGATTTCAATCAACTCTATATGCCAAAAGACATATAAAGCAGAGATAAGATTTTATCTGCCTAGACTTAATGACCTTTACTTTGGGAACATTCAGCCTTCAGTGGGACTTTGCCTACAAGATTTCTGGGAATTTTTTTTTTTTTTTGGGGGGGTGTCTACCTAAAAGAATTGGCAAGGACCTGGTGATGCAGTCTGCAATCCCAACATTTTCGGATGTTGAGACAGGAGGATCACAATTTCAGTCCAGCCTGGGCAAGTTAATAATATAGTGAGATCCTGTTTCTAATCAAAAATTTAAAAATGGTCTGGAGAAGTAGCTCAGTGCAAAGGCTCTGGGTTTTCTTCTTCATCCCCAGTACTGCCAAAAAAAAAAAAAAAAAAAAAAAGGCAATACTAGAGCGGTCCTATCTTACAACTTTTAAAAATCTTAACAAATTTAAGAAATGTTATAGCTACACTCTACGTTTGATCTTCTATTACTGATATATGGATTTCACTTTTACTAGTGTTTTAATGCCATCTTTTTGTATTTTTCCTGAATTCATCTATTTCTTATATCTTATTAAATAAGGCTATGCTTTCAACATTCTGCCTGAAGTTCTCTGTTACTTCAGTACATTTTAGAGTTTTAGTTTGGGATGATGAAAAATTCTGGGGGTGGATAATGGTGAGGGTTGTACAATGTGAATGTATTCAAAAGCACTGTACATTTTGTTTTGTTTTGTTTTTTGTTTTTGTTTTTTTGAGACCAGGTCTCACTCTGTAGCCCTGGCTGGTCCTGAATCCACTATGTAGCCTAGGCTAGCCTTGGATTTGGCAATCCTCCTGCCTCAGCCTCCTAAGTGCTAGTATAACAGACATTCACCACCATGCCACTGCACACTTTAAAATGGTAAACTGCATGTAAATGGTGTGTGTTAATTGGAACTGACACCAGGATCTTCACACTGAACTATATATCCCCAGTCCTTTTTTAAAAAATTTATTTTGAGAAAGGGTCTCACAAAGTTAACCAGGCTGGTCCTGGATTTGCAATTTTCCTGCCTCAGCCTCCCATACTACTGGGATAACAGGTGTGTGTCACCATACCTGACTGCTATGTCATTTTACCACAATAAAAACCTATTTTTTAATAGAAAACTGTGTGTAATATGAAGCTAAGTACAAATAACTAGGACAATCCACAGCATTGTACCTCTATACCATAATGAGTAAAGAGTTGGTTGTATTTACTAAGGAAAATGAAATTGAGAAGGGCAGAGAGACTCTTATAACACTCCACATTTCAAATAAAATTAGCCTTCTACAAAGACATGGTAAATCTGTTCTGACTGAACTTCCCTTATTTTATGTTCTTCTTAGAAAACCATCAGACAAATCAGAATGGTAGCAGCCTGTATATGTCAGCACTTGCATGTTTGAGAATTGCAAGAGCCCCAAATCTCAAATGCTCGGATTTCCTTTTAACAGAGCCTGATTCAAGGAGTGTAGTTTGCAGACAGCCTCCAGCAGCTGTTCCTTCAGAATCTACCAGAGCTCATGCTGAGGGATAGTCCCCAGGTATCTCCAATGGCTGAGCGTGGTAGAAGCAGTGCAGACTCGCCAGTTCTCTCTCATTTGGAATTCCTAATGGATAGCCTTAGCTCTCAAGTTCCACATTTGCCTGGCTGAGTTCAGAGAACTGCACTACACCTTGGACTCTTACTACCCAGTTCTCCCTTCTTCACATGAGTCAGGTGGAACTGCCCGCTCTCGAGCTCTCCCATCTACTCTGCTCCTCCCCTCCATCCTTCACAAATGTTTCCCCTAGAACCGCAAGTCCCATCCTGGTCTTAAGATCTGCTTCCTGAAGGGTGGAGGCAATCCAAAGCACTAGTGAGATTCATTTTGTTTTACATGCTAAGTTGATTTATAAGAGTACTGACTTCATTTAAATACCTGCCTTTAAAAAAACTGAGGGAATGAAGATTTTTTTCCTGAGAACTGGTTCTCTATATATCTCCACCTGGCTAACTTGAACCAGATTTTAGGCTCTTGGGCACCGATTTCTCCAGTTAAAATATGGAAGAGACCAAAATATCCAGCAACAGACCAATGGATTTTTAAAAATGTGGTGTATGTATACACAACGGAGTACTACTCTGCCTTATATACAGATAGATATGAATTATTTGCAGGTAAACAAATACAACTTGAGACCATATGCTTAGTGACATGACTCAGACCAAATATCACATGGTTTCTCTAATATGAGAAACTCAGAGTGTAAATGAATATATACATTTTTGATATAGGGTCTCACTCAGTAGTCCAGCCTGGTCCTGAACTATGTAGCCCAGGCTAGCCTTGGGTTCATGGCAATCCTCCTGCCTCAGCCTTTCAGGTGCTGTGATTACAGCATGCACCACCACATCCAGCTTTATATGGTGCTGGGGAATCAAACTCAGGACCTTGCACTTGCTAGGCAAGCGCTTTAAACACTGTGCCATTCCTCCAGCCCCGAGTGTAAATAAATAACAGAATCAAGTAAGCGAGATTCTGGAAGGCAGGAGGGGCGGCAATGGGAGGGGAAGTGAATGTGAAGATGCTGTGATACATATGCATACAAAATCCTCAAGTTTAATGTAACCACTGGGTATCACATATACATTTTAATAAAAATGAGGGAAAAAACCATGGAGCATGAATTCACTTACTGTTCATTGTATTTGTGCAACAATGTCTTGCTTTTCATTTACTGTGACTATTACCCCATGTCATTAATAATTAAAAAAATAACTTTGATAGCTGTCATCAGTTTCTATTCTGTGGTACAATAGCATCATATATTTTATTAATTTAATAACACTGGGTATTTGAACACTTATGTTCCCTTTTATTGCTACTATAAATATTAGTGTGATGAGGGAAAAAAGAAAATAGAAATACAGGGTGTTGCGGGATGTGAAACATCAGAGCTGCAGATTCTGCCTCCTGTCCTGACTTCTCCACAATTAAGATGATGACCTACATGATGCTCTGCTTTAGTTTCCAGTCTTCGGAGCAGTGACATGTCTGGCTTCCTGTGTTGTGCGTATGCAAGTGCCCTTCCTTCATAACTCCCTGGTCTTTCCCTTCAAGACAAGCAGCCAAAGCCCAGGTTGTCAATATTAAACTGCCAGACCTACATGAGGAGAGAGCCAGCCACTTTGGATGGAAGGAAGCAGCTGAGCCCCTGAAGTGGAGTCCAAGGAACTAAGCTAGGTTCTTACCTCTCAGCATTTACCAAACTCTCTTTACCTGACCTCTCCCATCTCCATTTCAATCTCAGACCCAGAACAGCCTTCAGGATTGCCAGTCCCTGAACATTAAGGATTCTGCAGTAGATGAGTTTGGTTCTAGCTTTCCCCACTGCCTGCTCAAAACCATCTCTCTCTGCTCTATGAGGTCTACCTCCATTCATTCATCTCCTTTCTAGAATGCAATATTTCATTGTTTTTGTCTCTTTTCCTACTTTTCTCACATTTGAGAGGTTTGGGGGGGGGTATATTCATCTACCTATCCATCTCTCCATTCATCTACCTCCTTTTATTGCAGTTATAGTGAGGTTTAGAAGAGATATTAGATGTGCATATTAATTTGATATCTTAACTTGAAACTCCAGATTTAAAGTGATAGCAATCAATATAAGGAGGTCTTCATGTGCATTGCACTAGTTTAACCAGCAATAAATAAGTTAGACAACATGACTTACCTCGTGGCACTCACCCGCAGGTGGAGAAAGTAGACAATAATGAGGAAAATGTACAGGGTGCTGCACCGTGGCACAGCTGTGCAAGGGGAAGGGATAGGTTACTAGGTGCTAAGTGTGGCGGGCTGAAATTTAGTTTGTGTCGGTGGACTGCAACGCAGACGAAGGACACTCAAAATATATTTACTGAGTAAAAGAATTCCTCAGAACAGTTTATACCATCCCAACAAAGAAAAAGGTGGGTAGAAGGAAGATCAGCTAAAATGTTTCTAGCATGAGCTGTCATTACAGTTTTTATTTACTACATCTTCATTCAACAACATATTCACGGTTTTCTAGCCATGTTCCTGATGACTCTCTGAGCCCAACAAGGAAGGAGTGAATGCGCTAAGCCACGCTCATTTGCGTGTCGTGATGCTCCTCTTTTGGCTTGGAGTCTCTGCTCTCCTGGAGTCCTAGGAGAACTGCATCGGCCTCCAGTATAGTTGTATCGGTGGTTGCTCCAAGGAACCTCGAAGTGAGCTCTAGATCTATGAGCCGCAACCGGACCCTGGCTCCTTTCTGGTATTTCCTAAATAAAGGGGGGGAATGTCCATTAATTCTGTGTATCGTAACATGAAAACTACCAACCACTTAAAATGAAATCCAAATTCTAATTTTGCTTTGTTTTAATTCAAACTGAAAAAGGACTAAAAAAGTCATTTAGTTTTATCAGAATTTTCATTTTAAAGTTGCTTTTAAAGATTTACGATTATGGTGCAAATGTATCACTAACTGAAATTCAAACAAGTCAGTTCTTACAACTGGTCTTTCTTTTATTTTTTGCTGTACTGAGGATTCAACTCAGAGTCGTTGCACTGAGCTACATCCCCAGGCACCACCCCCCTTTTGGAGACAGGGTCTTGTTCTGTAGCCCAGGCTGGTCCTGAACTCATTGTGTAGCCAAGGCTGGCCCTGGACTCAGAATAATCTGCCTGCTGCAGCCTTCCAAGTGCCGGGATTACAGGCATTAGGCACCATACCCAGGTTTATGAGGTGATGGAAAATCAAACTTTGGGTTGACAGCTGTACCATTCCTCCAGCCTCCCCTTTTTAACTTTGAGACAGGGTCTTGCTAGGTCAGGTTGGGCATGAACTCATAATATTCTTGCCCAAGCCTCCCAGAGAGCTGGGATTCTAGGCATGTGCCATCATGCTTAGTATTTATTTTAACATGCCATTCATCTTTCAAGTCAAGAAATATTAAGGGGGAAAAGGATTTTTTAAAATATATTTTGAAGTAAAATCTTCTTTTAAAGTAAAATTTTTATAAAATGATATGAAAAATTTCAAACAAAAAGTATTTGAAATTGATTGTGTTATTATTAAAATGTAATGACAGTGGTATGAGCTTAAAGGACATTATTAAGTAAGGCACAGAAAGATAATATGCCACACAACACCACTCATATAAGGAACCTAAAAAAGTGAATCCATAGAAGTAGAGAATACAACAGTGACTATAAGAGGTGAGTGAGTGAGTGAGGCTGGGTGTGGGGAGAGATCAAGGGAATTTCAGCTGGACAGGAGGAATAGTTCAAAGGACGTGCAGTGACCATAGTTAATAAGAATACTTTGTACACTTGAAAATGGGTAAAGAGTAGATCTGAAGTGTTTTTACCGTAAGTAAAGATGAGTACATGAGGCAACGCATATGTTCATTAGGCTGCTTTCGCCCTTCTGTTACATGTACACATTTCAAAACATCATGCTGTATATAACAAACATACATAATTTTTATTTAAACAAATAAGTTAGAGAATATGTAATAGCCACCTAGAACTGCACCTTTACTTCTGTTGGCAGCACTACTTGTCAGTCTTTCTGAATTCTGCTGATTCTTAACAATTTAGGCTAGAACCCATCAGAAGCTCCTCCCCATTCCCTTTTCAGAGTGAACAATCTGTTACTTGAAATGCCATGGGAAAAAAATGAAGGCTTTGGGGTCACTCACACATGGGTGCTGATCTGAGTCTTGTTACTTACTAGTTCAATAACCTTGGGCAACTTGCTTTCTCAAAGCACAATTTTCTTATCTGTGTGACAGAGGTTCCAACTGCTTTGCAGTTTTGATGTGAAAATTAAATGTGACAATATAATCAAAAGTGCACAGTACAACAACAGGTACAAATGTTGGTGCCTTTACTTACTTAGGCAAGCTATCATCTGTGTGAACGTTTGAATTCACATAGATTATACAATTCCAAAGGTATGTCACTCTGTTATATTTTCCTGTGTACCCTTCCAGAAGCAATACAGCAAGCTATCAACTGTTACCAAAAACTTAAAATGATACCTGCTGATAAAAGCCACCAGGTTTCTGGTTATCTCTACTCTCTTGGCTCTGGCAACAGGGTGGAATGGCACATCTACTTAATCTCTCTTGAACTGGCTTGGCAGTGTACCTGACATACGGTGGTAAATAAATGTTATTTTTCCTCTTCTTGCCTTGTTCAAACTTGTCAGTCTATTTCTTTTCACTTGTTTTTAGAAGTAATATTCACAGTTAAACTATAAATCAACTACAATGATGGGAACAACGATTTAAAAACAAAAGCAAAGAGCCGAATGCATCGCAATGCTTGAGACAAAAGCTCGACACGTACCAACTCTGAGTGGAAGCCAAATGCATGGTGACTATTCAGTTCCCAGCGTACACAGTTCCACATCATGTACGTGCTGGCAAACTCATAAAAAAGGAAGATGGAAGCATCCTGTGGGCCTAGGACATGTGGAAAGTTATGAAAGACAAACTCCACCCCCATTTTAAAATGCTTTACTAATATGCAAGTTTTTGTTTTCTTTTCTGTAAATTATGAAAATTCTAGAAATTATCCCAGTTATCCGATAAAGGAGATGACAAGCAAACTATAGGCCTTCATGTGTGTGGAATGAAAACTCATTCAAATGTACAAATTGTGGGTGCACTTAACAAAACAAAAGCTTCTTGAAGATCTGACTTCGGCTCTATGAAAGGAGCTGTTCCTAGCTCTAAGAAACTTTATTATTACTCTGTAGTATAGCTGCTTTGATGCGGGCATTCTCTTTCAAATCAGACTGTAGCTCCTTCAAGGCAGGGATGTAATCTTATCTGTATCTTCACAGAACCTTGATGACTGCATTTCATTTAATGCAGTCTTCTTAACAGTGGTTTTCATGATGTCCAGCACAAGAGAAGCATCTGCAACTCTTGTTATAAATGTAAAAGACAGAACAACAATACCAGAGTGACCTGCCAAAACTGGGATGAGATTTGGAAATCCCAGATTTTTCAAAAATTTCTCAACCTGATTTTGACAGTCTCCTCTGGTGACTACCTGAGAAAATCTGGCCTTGAGTTACCTTTATTGTATAATCAAATAAAGAGAACAAAGTACGCTACCTTAACACAAAGGCTTGTAAAATGAAGACCGCTGAAAGAATGTGCGGCCTCCGTTAAGAACCTTCAATGTGGTAACAGTCTAGAAAAGTACCTAAGAGAAGTGCCTTCAGCAGAGCCCACTCTCAGCCACAGCAGGACGTTCCTCCTGCATACATCCCTTCTGGGAAACTCAGGACACCAAAAGGTTAGCATATTTCTGTGACGTAAACCCGGTCACCCAGCTGAGTGGGAGTTCATCCTTGCTGGAACTCTGGAGCACTTTATTAAGGGAAAAAAGAAGACGTCAACTAAGAGTTTCTGAGAACTCCACTTCCGCCAATGTAATTTCAGGTGAATTTGCAGTGTTGTGGTCTAGGATGATCACTTATCCTACTGAGTCTCCTCATTTGGCTTTCTGTTGTTCCATATAATAAGATTTACAATAAATATGCCAGTGAATTTCTCAAGTTTGTTTGTGCAGTCTTAAAGGGTCACTTTACCCAATGATTTTGGTCTACGTACAGAAGGTCTGAGTGGAGGAACAGTCACTCAGCATGGCCTCTGAGGCCCGACAGCTATTTTGGCGCTGAGCTCTATCAGCTCCAAGGATGCCACTACTCAGCACCAGGCAGGCATTCCTCTTCGTTGCGGTTTCTTCCTTTGTAAAATGAGAATAACTGCACCTATGGCCTTCCTAGGGCTCTAGTGAGCATAAAGTGAACAAACACATGCAAAGCCCTTTGAAATGACTCAACAAATGTTGGCTCTTGTTATCAGTCATCAACATCATCAACATCATCATCATCATCATCAAAAGAAAGTGACAGCTGATACTTGGGGTGTAATACAGTATAGGAGCCCTTTCAGTTTTCATAATTCTTCGTCATAAATAAATCAATAAATAATTTGTGCACAAAATTTGGGAGTGGGGTTAATTCAATATTTTGCTTTGATTCAAATTCTATTTTAATAATATAAACATTCCCTCCTTAAAATACTTTACAAAAATGAAAATTTCGAATGAGTGTTGAACTTCTTTTAGAGGTATGAGGCAATATATTACTGAATTATAAACTAGTACACTTCAGAGAATTGCACGCTTAACAGTCCACATTTCCCACCATGACCTGCAACAGAACTGGAAACAATAAAGTAGCATATACTGTCAGCCACAAGAGGGTCACTGTGATTAATCTCTTCTAGGATTCTCTTTGACAGTCACTGAAGGAAGACTGAGGAGCAGGCACAGCTGGCTTACTTTTTCTACCTCCTATCACTCTTGTGGACCTAGAGACGTAAGACTTTTATTAATCTACTTGTATTTTTAGCACATACTCTTTCTTGGAAGGGTAGGTAATAATTCCTATAGGTTTTTGTCTTTCCAAGAAACATATTTTCAGCTTCTTGTTAAATCCACTACTTCAACAGCAGATTTCACTTTTAACCTAATCAACTTTCTCCTTTAAGATTTTGTAGTAGACTCAAATCCTATCTCCTCTGCCTCCTTTCTATAATGGGGTTTTATTATTTCTTTATTAACCAGTTTCTCTATTTCCGCTGGTTATCTCAATGGACTCTCTTCTATAATACACACAAATGTCACTAACAATTCTACTACGGTTTCAAGAATTCACGGATTACCTGAAAGTCACCCATGGACACTGAAAATCAGTATCACCTAGATTTTATGTATTGTTTTTGAGGTAAGAAAAATGAGTTTTCAATTTTTCTACAGAACATCATGGTTGTTTTTGTTGTTTAAATTGAATGCGCTTCTTAAGAGAACCCAGAATTTCACTGAACAAGGTCATTGGGCTAATGTTCAATGTCAGTAAATAGCAAAGGTAACCGCCATATAGCCTTCATTATCCCTGAATACCTCAGCTTAATCTTAGGAGGAATGAATACAGGCAGGTGTTAAAAGAAGAATTAGGTTACAGTAGCATTATATTCTCAAATAAAATACATAGAAAGAAGAGTAAGTTCAGGTTTTAAAAAATTTAATTGGAAAATTTTAGAATTTTAGAGGTTTTTAAAAATGTCTTAACGATAGTGTTGGCATTTAGCAGGGTCTTTTAATGAACAGAACACTTAGGTTCCACGAAGTTGTCCTTCACCATTGCCAGACACCAATGAGGGTGAAACACTTGTTTATAGTGAGCCTAGAACTTACAACTACTAAAAATGATTTCTGAAAAATAGAGTTTTAAATACACACTAAATTTCCAGGAATGTGATGATTATGTAAACTGATGGAAACTTATCATTGTTCAGAACATTATCACAGATTGCTCACTACTTCAGAAAATGACATCACCATAAGCAAGGTCATTATTTCCTTTTTGTAATCTGTGTTAAATGTACTTTTTTAAAAACATTGTTTCTTTGGCCTAATTCTTCCACTGGGTGATCAGTCTTCTCTACACCTGGTACCTAAAACATGATATATGTTTCCCCTTTTATGAATGCATTAGTAAAAACTTAATTAAAATATCAATATTAAAATACAGCCACCCAACTTAACTTTCTGCAGTAATGAAAACAATGTGTATTGTGTGGTCACTGAGCATTTAAAATATTACTAGAGAGGTTGAAGAATTCAAATTTTACATTATATTAATTTTAATTAAAGTTTAAATAGACACAACAGTGCAGTGTTAGAACATTTCAAATACTCATAATGTGCATAGCTGTTCCACAGTAAATCATACATATTGTACTGAAAAGGTTAGTTTTATAATAGCACTGTGAAATAATGTTATAATAAATAATTACTGTTATTTAGATGCAGCAGAAATAAACAGCAGAGACTCTCCACGTGGGTCATTATTAACCCTTCCAATGTTTCATTCGTTTTGGTTACTGTCTGAATTCTCCAATGTGTATGATGTACTAAGGCTGCACTCAAGTAACTTTGATACTTAAGAGGCAAACTTAAATTTTTTTATATAGAGCTTCCTCCATGTCACAGGGAAAAATCATGGTGTAAAGAACTAAAACTACCTGGCTAATGCCACACAGGGGTCTAAGGGGATTCAGAGAAATATTTTATTCTCCTTTTCTTAAGTTTTTAATTACTTGTGATCTCTTGCAAGAATAGTACACTTAGTGCCTTTAAGAGTGGTAAGAAGTTACCACTTCATACAATCTTCTGTTTTTACTTTAAAATAGTCAGACATTATCTCTAAATAAATTAATAAATACATAAATATATAAAAACAAAATGCTGGCCATGTTGCTACCATCCAGCTCACTATTTTAATTATTCTCCATTGGAAAAATGGTTACTTTTAGTGCTAATAAATAATGAATTATCCAAAAAAATTACACAGCTTCATGCAATGTTGCCTATTTTTAATTAGGAAAAGACCCTGAGATACTGATTTTTCAGAAGCCTTATACTTCATAACTAACCCACAGAATCCCACTGTCTAGCAAGGCCAATAGGATGGCTCCCATCAGCACGCTCACAATGAAATGAGCCTGGGTTTTTACTGCTCCTTGTGTTTCTTTCTTTTAACTTCAAGTGCTGCTTCTGACTGATCTTTGTGAATTCCAGCCTAAATGGATTCAATCTCAGCCTTTACCACAACTGCTCTCTTCCACCGGGCACTTTCTCAGACCATATGCTGCTGTAAACGAGCCTGCATGTCTGAGCTGTGTAGGAAAAGGGCAATTAAATCTGGTTTTGCATTTCTGCATTAAGGACGCGGTTTTAAAGACTTTGCTTTGGAGAGGCTTTTGACATTCTTTCCACAGACATTCTTTAACATCTGTCAGTGCATGCTACTGATGGTTCTCATGGACTTCAACAGAGAGAATCTCTCTGACTAGTTCTTTGATATAAATATATTAAATAATACAAAGCCAGCAAACACAAAGCTTGCACTGAATTAAGTATCCAAAGAGAATACTGTGAGCAATTCTGACTTTGCTAGGCAAATTAGCTGTCTTTCTGTAATCATAATTTTCAGAGGTTTTAAAAACAGTTCTTTTGAAATCATTAACCATAAGCTTTCAGCTCAGCAAGTCAAAATAGTTTAGATTTTTCTTATTTTCTCACAATTACTTAAAGTTTTAAGACTACATTAGAAGTAAAATTTCCTTCTTCTAGAGGAAAAAATAAAATGCTTCTGATAGTTTAATTAACACCAATTGTTTTTTAAAAATTTTTCTTATTCTCACAGTCTTGCTAATCTACACGTAAGCCACAGCCACATCTGTATGCACATGTGCGTGCGTGTGTAAGCTGGCCGATGTCATTCTTTAAACGAACTGTCTGGGTCTCCATCTTCTCAATGCTAAAATCAGTGTTATGAAAACTCAAGGTCATTGAAGGTCTATGATCTTATTCTATTTTCATGCAATTTTAAATGTTTGGTAACTGACACAGCATAAAGTGATGCTGAGTGCAAAGCTGATTAAAGACATCGAGTGTTACAAAAGTTTGTTAAGTTTTCTGATGCATGCCAGCTTTCGGGACATCCCATACACTGAATTTGGTGCTTGAATAATCTCTCTGTAGGCATTAGTGTTATTTTAAATATCATGACAAAACAATCCTGAGGAAACAAATTTTTGTATTATATATTTTTAATATTTTTATATGCATAGCAACCTTTGGAATATTATACATATATATTTACATCAATTTAAACTATTTTAATTAGCTATATAAAATATTATGAAAGTTCTGAATAAACCTTTCCTGTAGACTACATGATGTATTTCACATTTGCCTCACTTTTTATTAGTATATATTAGTTATACAAAATAATAGGTATCATTGTGATATTGTCATACATGTAAATAAGACGCTTTGATCATATCTGCCCCCATATGACCCTTTCTTTGCCTTCCCCTGGTCCTCTCCCTTTTTTCCTAAAAGCCTCCTTCTGCTTACATGTCTTTTTTTTTCTTTCCTGTAGATTCCACATATGAAAGCAAAAACAAAAACGAAAAACAAACCACATAATACTGGTCTAGGTCCAGCTTACTTTGATTAACAAGATGATCTCCAGTTAGTTCCATCCATTTTCCTAAAATGACATTATTCCATTCTTTTTTCTTCCTGATTAATACACCATTGTGCACACAGAACACATTTTCTGCATCCATTCTTTATCCACGGTTAACGAAATCTGTCGTACTTCTTCCAAACATTCTAAGCCATGTTTTCTTCAGTTAATCTGGTCTATTGTTTCTTTCTCTCCAGTCTTTAAGATGTCCATGAAGATTTTCTCATTTGTTCTTTTTATTTCTCACCTGATCATAAATATGCACGTTTCATAAACCCTTACTGTTTTCCATACAATTTGTTAGGTTCCTGATTATTGTGTGTGTGTGTGTGTGAGAGAGAGAGAGAGAGAGAGAGAGAGAGAGTGTATTTATGTGTATATATATATATATATATATATATATAAATTATATTTTTACTACTGCTCATCACTGCACTATGTACTGTACTACCAAGTATATGGCTAACAAAATAAAGGTGAAAAAAAGGTCATAAAGTTTTATTTCTTGGCAACATTTTAATTCAACATTAAAAATTTAAAGAGCACAAATCTCAAGTCCTAATTTATTATTGTGGGCCACTGAAAGATGTAGATGGAGAATAAAATGGTTATAATTTCAAGTACTCGAATTATTACTAAAGCCTTCTGTAAAACAAACAAAAACCAGAACAAACCCCTAATGTTTATCAGTGCTGGTGGACCTGTAAACTGGTACCACCATAATGGAAATCCGTATGGAGATTCCTCAAAAAACTGTCTGAGAACATTAAATATTGCATGGATTCTCTAATATGAGAAACCCAGAGTATAAATAAATGATAGAGTCAAATGTGTGAGGCGCTGAGATTCAGGGGGGGTGAGGGAAGGTGTGGAAGGGAATGAAATGGGGCAGGGAGGGGAATGTGAAGGTGTGATATATATGTAAACATAATTCTCAAGTTCAATGTAGCCATTGTGTACTGCATATACATACTAATCAAAAATAGAGAAAACATTTTGTAAAAAGAAAAAACGTAAAATAGATACCCCATTTGACCCAGCAATACCTCTTCTGGGTATATTTCCCAAAGAGTTGAAAGCCCCATGTAACAGAGACATATGTATACCCATGTTTATTGCAGCACAATGAATAATAGCTACATCATGGAAGATGCCAAAATATCCACCAATAGAGCAATGGATTAAAAAATATGGTATACATACATAATACAATACCTGCCATAAAGACAGATATATATGAATTATCTGTGGAAAAAAATGAATGCAACTTGAGCTCATTATGCTCAATGACTCAAAAGGTTAAATATCATAGTTTCTCTAATAAGAAAAACAGTATAAATAAGTAACGGTCAAATGGGTGCAATGTTGGGACTCAGAGGGGATGAGGAAAAGGGTATGAAGGCGTGAAGGGAATGTGAAGTTGGCACAATACATATGTGCACAAATTTCTCAGCTTCAATGTAACCACTGTGTAAAATAGGAAAAAAAATAAAATACTATAAAAGTGTGCCTGTCAATTAGGCCAAAATAAAAAACAATAACTATTAACTGGAAACCCCATCACCATCACCTCAAGGAAATGAGAAAAAGATATTGTTCATAATACCAAAATGCATTTCCTCTAACTGAAGTCTTCCTGGATAAGGGTTTTAATCTGCAGTTCCAACAGGAATGTATGATTTTTTTCCTCCAAAAACCAAAGTTATTGTTAACTTTGCCCTTCTAATATTTTGTGTCACCCTTTTTTGTCCCTTGTTCAAGCACTGACTGACTCTACAAAAGGTGAAAACAAAACATTTTAAAATGACCAATAAATCACTTTACTTTTTGATAATGTGGGATATGTATGTATGTGATGCAATGCAGCACACGGCTTCAGCTATGATGGCTACACTCCCCTCGGGGTTAAAAAATAAGACATGTTAATAAAGGAGAAAGGGGAATCCTAGAACCCAACAAACATAGCGTGACTACCGCCATCTTAAAGAAAAAACAACTAAAAACTTGATGCCAGTAAGAATATGAATAGATACATACATGCAGAGACAAAAAGAATCGAAGCAAAGAGAAGTAAATTCTTTTTAGGCACCTGAAATATGTTAACTAAGTTAGGACCAAGTTTGGTGTTAATACAATGGTAACTAAACAAGAAGGAAAGTAAAATATTTCATAGCATCCAATTTTCATTTCTTGAGAGAACAAAATATAAAACTTTACTGGTGGAGACAAATTTTGTCAGTGTAGAACAGATTTGACTGAGGACAAAAAAAAATTAAAAAATAAAAAAAAGCACATCTATAAAACTACCTTTTCTGAGCTCTTTATCTGTAAAGTGAGGGTGATACACAATAGCTCACCAGATTGATATGAGGCTTAGAACATCACAGGCAAAGTGTATGCCATGTAATAAATACCAGATCATACCTATTTAAAAATCCACTAGTCTAATACTTACACACAAAGCACAATTGATATTGAAAAGATAACTTCGAATATGATTTTATAGAAATACTACAATGCTATTCTAGTAACAACATTTAACATATATAAAAGAAATGACAGGAAAACAAAACTCATGGAAGGAACTGAGTTTGGGGATTCGGGGTGAAAGGACAAGGGTTAGTAAAGAACACAGATAATAATTCACAGAGGCAAGCTTGGTAACTCTAAGGAAGTCAGAGCTGGAAGACACAAGAGATTAGCCTGTGGGGACTTCCTGAAGTTTTTTGTCTTTTTAAAAAAGAGGCCAAAATCAAATCTGCTCTACCAGATCAATAGAGTAGAGCTGGGGATTCATGCACATCATTTCAGAACAAGCTCTTCAAATGGGGCTGGTTCCCTCACCCTGACCAAAAAAAAAAAATCATTGGTTTATGAGCTCTTAATTTAGTCTGAGTGTGTTTTGCAACTGAATTCCAAACAGCTTGAAGTATTTGGGGACAAGATAAATCTTGTTTAATTCAAGCCTCAAATTTTATGAGAACATGTAGTTTAAGCACTATGTTAGAAATATATGTTTTCAATATCAGATATAAGAAGAGCAAAATTGTTTTTCCACTACGAAAACTATAGAAATTAATATTTATGTTCATCTAAACAAAAGACTGAGTCATTTTAGCTTGGCTATCTAATGATTATAGCAGGTAAGGTTGGATTTTCATAATGATAAGATGTGAGATTTTCAAAATCACACGATGCTTTAGAACCTAATACTTGCTAGCATACACATAAGACAGATTTTAGTTTGGGCAAGAGCTTTACAGCAGGTGTCATCTCCTGTTTATATCCCTAAAACACCCTTAATAATGTCCTTCTATGGCAAAATCTAGCTCCAGATTCCCACCTAATGCTTTGCACGTTTGATTAGAAGATCAGAAAAATTTAAAATTTATTGTATCAAACCAGTTTGAGGGTTTTTTTTGTAATAGTGTTTCTCTCTAGGTAGTGATGAACTTTGAACAAATACCTGTTCAATATGCAGTAACAGGATACAATAAGAGAAAATATCTTTCCTCCCAACTGTTAGAGGCAGAAGTGCAGTGAAAAGTCACATTCTACCAATTTCCTCAGTGAGAGGTAAAATTAATTTGGCAAGTTGGTCCTAATTTCTGTACTTTTCCAACGAGAGATAAGACATCAAATACTTAAAAGGCAGTTGTTGCTGCAGCATTCTATGTGGGCCTGGCAATGGTCAGAGAGAAAAAAGCCTTGCATTGAAGAATCATACCCCTCTGTAGACCTATCCCCGCAATACAAAATGTTTCATACAACCTCTTCTGTAGGATCAGCCAAGGTACTAATGAGAGGAGCAGGGAAGACAGTGAGCAGAAAGGGCAAGGGTAGAGCTTAAAGACTCCACTGTTAAGTGAGGCTTGGCTTAAGAAAAACTTTCAGCTTGCAAGGGAGCTGGCAACTCCACACGTTATAGAACTGGCCTGATAACAGTTCCCCGTGCACTCAACACAGGTACATTAAACACACCAGCTCATGTTTGTTATTTAAAAATGAGTGCACTGAAGCTTACAAAAATTTCATGAAAAATTTTTTAAAAAGTTAACTACATGAGTATAGAAAAATGAGCAACTTATTCAATTGCAAGTTGAATAAGAGTTAGCAATGTATGTTTTTTTGGTTGGTTGTCTTTCTCCCCATTTCATTAATACATATACATAAGCACTGTGGGAGGATCAAAAGGGAGAGGGTTTGTATTTTTTTTTTTCACTACTGCACTGCTGGGAATCAAACCCACAGCCTCACACATTCTAGGCAAGCACTATGCCCCAAGGGAGAACAAAGTGCTTTTGCTCCCAAAAGAGCTAATGTAAGTTTAGGCCGAATTAGCAGAAGAATATGCTGCATACAGTAATGTATATTTCACATAACAATCCCAATTTCTTTCATTTTCTGATCATAGCTACAATACTGTGATCTGTTCCAGACAACACCATTGCAAAACCAGTGGTAGCTGGAGTCTATCCAGAAAAGGGTGGTGAAAACTTTTGATTAGGTTAAATGAGGAACTTAAAGGAAAAAAGGTATTCAGCAGTTGGGGAGAAAGTCAGGAGGGGAATCCTTTGGCCTGTCTGATTTAGAAAGGCTTTAAATGAAAATTACAACAGTATTACTAATAGTCAAGAAATGGAAAGACCCCACATGCCCATCAAATGATGAACAGATAAAGAAAATAAGGTAAATACACATGACAGGGCACTAGCCTGCCATAAAAAGAATGAAACCTTGCCATCTGCAACATGGATGGAACTGGACACTATTGTTAAGTGGAATAAACCAAGCAGAGAAGGACAAGTACTACATGATCTGACTCTTAAAGTATACAAAATTTTGATCTCATTGAAGTTGAGAGCAAAATGGTAGTTAGCAGAGGCTAGAGAGAAGAAGTGGGGGAGGGGTAAGCCAAGGCTGAGCAACAGACACTAAGTTACAGTTGGACAGAATTAAGGAGTACTACTGTCCTATTGTACAACGGGTTGGCTGCATATAACAATAATGTATTGCATGTATATTCAAAAAGCTAGAAGAAAGGCTTTTAAAGCTTCATCAGAAAATATGGAAGCCCGGGGATGTAGTTCAGTAAAGAGCTTGCCCAGTGGGTGGGTCATAAAGGGACAGAGGAAGGATCTGAAATTTGGCCAAAATATGTATATGCACAAAATATTCAAGATCCACAAAAACATTACATATTGTATTTATGCATATCAATAAAATGGGGGGAAAAAGAGATTGCCTAGCATGTACAAGGTCCGGGTTTGGATTCCCCAGCATCACATAAAAATCAGCCAAGCGTGGTGTCACTGCAATGAGTTGAAGCCAGCCGAAGCTATATAGTGAGGCCATGACCACCCTGTACTATGCAGCAAGACTGTCTTTAAAAAAGAACAGAAAAAAAAATGTGGAGATGAATGTTTATCCTGATTTGAATATTTCACATGTATATAATGTACTAAAACATCACATGGTACCCTGAAAATTTGAAGTTTTTATATATCACAAAAATAAATTCAAATAAAAAGTCTTCTGCAAAAAAAAAGTGACTATTTATTTATGTGCCTCAAAAAGCAGAAACAAAATCTAGCAGGAGCTACCGGAGGGCAGGTACACTCCAGCTTAGCAGGAGGAAGACCCTTTGCCAGGGCTGGCTGCAAAGGGAATGGTTTATGTTGCAGTGGGGAAATGTCATGCAATTGCACTGACGTCCACCTTGGAAATGATGGAGTTTGGACTAAGTAAGGGATTAGATGACTTTCAAGTTTTTTCCTATTTTTAAAAGTTTTATGATTCTAAAATCCTATTAGACTTCCCTTATCAGGACAGGAATCACAAAAGCTGGAAAGTAGGAAAAAAAAAGGGGGGGGGAAGGCAAAATAAAAAAAAATCCAAAATCTGATTAGCCTTCAGCCTACGCTTCATCACCTACCTAACTCTTCCAGATCATGAAGAATGGTGCTCCCATTAGCAGCATACGGTCCATAAGTTTCTAGAGTAATTTCTAGATTGCAATACCCATTACACATAAATAGCTTGTGCAAGTGGTTCAAATCTAAAACTAAAGATAATTCTTGACACAGTTCCTGGCCACATAGCCAGCTAAAGTGTGTTTCAGAGAGAATGACCACTTATTCATCAGCAACACAGATGTTTTACCTCTTATATTAATGTAACTTCCCTGGTCAGGCAATTCCCAAACCATCCTCCTTTGGTATAGAAACAGAAACAGATCATATGTACCTGCCCTTTCCTGTTACCTATGTCAAATTCATGTCAGTGGAGTATTTTTAAGCTTCTAATGTGAAGCACTTCATTACACTGTCCATAAAAGGCATATAATCTATATTCATGGGAGATTATCTCACACACACACACACACACACACACACACACACACACGCACACACACACACGAGGTCTGAGGTCTTTGGACAAGTCTGCATTCTATCACCTGGGCTGCGTGCTTCTAAACTTGGCTTCCAATCTCAAAGCTACATTCGCTTATTTTAAACCCTGGGGGCCTGCCTAGGTGTTGACAATGTGTTACTTGGCTGTGCAACTATTCTCTGATCTCTGGGTCACTCCTGTCAAAACAAGTGTAACTACACAGTGACCAAGGTGTTTGTATCAGGCAAGTTAATAATATTTTTGCTACTGATATGAGCAAAGAAATCATTTCCAAACTGATTGGTTTGTCTAGCATGACTTTGTTCTAAATGCTAATAGTATAAAATACTGCCAAGTCAAATACCTCTGAAATAAAAGTCTGCAAAAATATTAAACACTTCAGAATCCCTAAATAAAAGCCATCTATTTATAACTTAAAATTTAAATCAAGGTATTTTGTTGGCAGTTGTTTTGATGGAAGGAAGAAGTTAAAACAATTTTCTTAAGTATTACTATTTTACACCTTTTTTTATCCAGAACACAATATTTAAATAATATAACTTGAAAAAATTAGGATATTTTGACTATTATAGGTATTTTTGAACAAATTCTTATGTTTTTAAAGAAAAGCAAAAGAGTGTAGAATAGTGACTTAGAAAGTTTTTTTTTTCCAAAACCAAGAAGGAATTAAGAAACTCTGACCAGCATTCACCTTCCCCAACCAGATTCTATTTTATGGAGGCTGTCTCGATCTAGCCCATGTAAACAGAATTCCTAAATCAGTGTCTACAAAAGGCCAAAAGATTTCTACATCCTGTAGCTTTTTAACTTGCTAGAAAAGATGAATGAAGGAATAGCAGGATTCTACCCAGAGAGCATGTATATGTTTTTAATAGGTAAACAAAGTCATTTACTGGTTTACTGTCCAGAAATAGCTAACTACGAGGGATACCTTTTTGTACATGAACAACTCTTTTAAGATCATACATAACTTCTAGCAAGGTATGCATCTCCCCCACTGCTACTGTGAAATCGGAGCAAGGACAGCTTCTACTGATACCTCACAGGACTGCTGGAACCATTATGGGAGAGAAAGCCAAGGATCTAGTACATGAAGGTCCCATCCAGGACGGGCCTTGACACAGGACACATAATTCAGGTACAGAGCTACCTGCGTTCTGTCATAATTACAGGAAGTCTGGGTATAAGGCCTACTGGAGCTTGAAAACTGACCTGAGAAGGGTTGTCTCCTGTCAAGAACACAGAACAGCTGGAAAATAAGTTTTCAAAGAAATTCACCCTTTTACTCATTCATTCTGTTTGTCTTTCTGACACAAAACCTTGCTATGTTGCCCAGGCTAGCCTTGAAGATTCCAGCAAGGTGAACTAATCAGCTAAAGGCTTTGAATCTACTGGACATACAACAGTAACTGGACTTTTGAGGAAGTTTATTTCTAGGCCCTCAACAGCCTTTCTGTTAACAGACAAGAGGATCCAAGAAGCTGATAACATGGGGACAAATACGAGAACTGATGAAAAGAGTTCATGTCTCCACTTCGTGTGTGTGTGTGTGTGTGTGTGTGTGTGTGTGTGTCACTGGGGATTGAGTCCAGAGATTTCTACTGGACTATAACTCAGCCTATTTTTATCTTTGATTTTTGAGACAGGGTCTTGCTAGGTCACAAAGTTGCCCGGGTTGGCTCAAACTTGCGATCTTCCTGCCTCAGGTTCCTGGAGTGCTGGGATTACAGACCTGTGCCACCAGGGGCTTCTACATCCTTCTTTACTGTTACCACTGAGCTAGGGTCCTACCCTTATGACTTGACTTAGCATTACTAACTCCCTATTGGTTTTACTTGCAAATACAGTCATCTTGGGAACTAGAAGTTAAACACATGAATCCAGCAGTAGGTACACCTCAGTCCATAATTGAGTATTACTGTTGCGTGAATTCTTATTTGTGTGAGTACATGCAAATATTCAACTTGCTTTTTCTGTTGTTGTAGTTGTTTTTTGGAGACAGAGGCTTGCTATACAGAGAGGCTGACTCTAACTTGAGATTTCCCTGCCTCAGCCTCTGGAGTGCTGGAATTACAGGAGTGTGCCACCACGCTCAGTTTCAACTTATTTGAAATACCTATTAGTCGCTCATTATGTGCCAAGGCACAAACTATTAGGAAAGGAGTTTCAGGGAACTCTAGGAGGATGAGATAAAATTTATGTTCAGTTTTATGGAATGAGTAGGAATTCACAAGTAAAGCAGACAACCCAGACCCACCTCACAATTAAACCTCTGTGAAAAAAATCTTCCTAACTATTCCAGCCTGAAGGTATTTATCGTCTGAGTTTCAAGAATAATTATTGTTTGCACAGCTCATTTAGCCATTAAAGAAGTATTGCTCTGAGATACAGCTCCTGTTAATGTCTTGGCCTAAGACTTAAATCTTTTGTTATCAAACAACTTATAATGAGTGCATTCCCTGTTTACTAACTAGATTGTAGGTTTCTCTGTGTTAAATAACTGGTGAATCCTTCAACACAGAAGGAGCTCAGTAAGTGAATGTTGTTTTAATTTGATGAAATTAAAGAATATAAAAGATAGTATTTAGGTGAGAGGATTAGAAGCCTTATAATATGGTTCCAACTTCTCATGTATTACTCTTAATGTTTCTGGGTCTCGCTTTTTCTTTCCTTTGTCAAAAAAAGAAGACTGACTAGGTATCTATTGTTCAACAAGGTCTAAATTTTCATGACTATATGTTCAATTTTTAATTCAATAACCCTATCTAATTAGGGGTGATTTGGAAGTCTCCAGTGACTACTACTTTTTACAGTTTCTTTCCCTTCCTGTTTAAATTTTATGTAAGCCACTAAAAGGCTATAAAAATTCATTAAATACTATATGTAACATAAAGGTGAGGAGGACAATCAGAAACACTCAATTATCAATCTTAAAGTTTACATTTTAACTTTAAAATATAGTTTATATGTAGGTTAAGATCCAGTACAACAGAGCTAATTGCTTTACTTCAAGTACATGATATGAAAGACCAAGATGAATAATACTGACAAGCCGATTAAAGAATACTCACTTTTTCTTTCAAGTGATTATATTTACATGTTTTAAGTTTTCATAACAAAGTATTTATATTTACAAAACACCCCACACATACACAAAGAAACTGTAAAACACAAATCATGTATTTTATTTTGTAAAAAAAAAAAAAAGCCTATCTTAAATGAATAAGTAGGTTAAGAAGAAACAATATGATTAAAAAGATTATAATAACTTGGAAAAACACTAGTTTAATAATTATCAAAATTGAAATAGTTCCATTTGAAGTGGTTACAGTTCGAACTTTACAGTCACAAACTCTTTTGTTGAATTACATTAAATAAATTGGTTGTTAAAAACTAGTGCTTACAAAAGTAACTCTGATAACCAAGTTTGGAACAGACTCCATGACCACAAACTATGCCAGCCCTACCTTTTCTCTAGAGTTTGCCAAGATGAGTGTGTTATTAGCCAGGCTTGGCTGAAACAATCCATTGCCCACAAAGCTACTTTAATGTACTGTCTCTATTGAAAATCACAGTAATCCAACAATACATTACGATACTTTCCCATCACTGCAGCAATTCCCACCACAGGCAACACTTTGTCTCCAACAAAGAAGCCTCACATACTACGTCTGCAAAAACCCCAGTCCTGACTAGCACTGTAGGGCTGCCAAGAGGAACATCTGTGTGCTTGACAGTACACAAAACTGGCTCTTTTCTTCTGGCTTTCTCTTCCTTTCTTTCTTCCTTTTTATTTACTAGACAATAAACTATGTGACTGCTTGGTAAGGAAATGATCTTTCATTCCCTTCCTCTTCTCTTTTGTTTGTTTGTTTGTTTAACACACAGTTACACAACTACATCTGCCATGTACTATTAAAGCCCAAATTCTGAAAGTATAATGAAGTTTACTTTCTGATTCATATGAACTTAAGATTAAGGATCAGCTAAAGAGGCCTGACTTTAAAAATGAAGATCCCTAAAGGGATCCCAATTTTGAGAATATTCTAGAATTTCATTTATATTTATATAGTAAGTCTAAATAAAATCCAAAAATTCTCTTTAACATTTTGCTATAATTCTTACTACTGTATAGATTATTGAGTTTATCTGTGACATTTCTACATGTGTATATGTTAGTCTATTTGAATTTACCCTAAGCTAATATGCTTTTCCAAGTAAGATTCTTGGAAATTGTGTTTTTTGTAGAATATTTATTATGTAAGGCAGTATTTTGTAATGATATCATATATAGGAATTTTATACCAAGACAAACTTGTGTTTACTTTCATCTCAAAGAAATAAAAGAAATTGAGGTACAAGAGACAAGTGGATAAAATATGGTAAGAAATTCATTAGAGAAAAATTACTCATCATAAGCCTGAAACCTTGATCTGTTTCTTGGAAAAGAAAAAGCTTCTCAAGTTCTTTAATTATTAAATAAAGGAAAATTAAATCTAGATGTTTTTACTAAGAATATGGCTAATACTCTAAAAAGTATTCTGATGACTGCAAAGGAATGAACTGAGATTTTAAATATTAATCTTCAAAACTACCTTTCTTACAAGAGACTAATTTGGTAGTATGAATGTTGGGATCAATTAATTTAACAACTCTATTTCTAAAATCATATCTAACAAGAGTGAGAAGAAATGTGCCTAAGGATGTTTCCTGTGTTTTACTTAAAATAAAAACGATTTAGAAACAGTCTAAACATGCAACTATAGAAGTGTTGGTTAAGTAAGGCCAAAACCTCTCTATAAGGTATAATGTATTACCAAAAAGTAAAACACAAGACACTGTGTAAGTCATCGGTACTTTCAGGAAAACATCAGCTGACAATCATCCCTATTAAGGGATGGTTTGAGACCCTGGGGCTCTCCAGTCTTACTGAAAAAAGGGAGGGAGGGAGGGAAGGAATGAAGGAAGGAATGCAGGAAGGAAAGAAGGAAAGAAAAAATATAATAAAAATTGTTCACTCTAGTTAATAAATTAAAATGGTAGATTACAAAATGTAATAGATGATGCCAATCACTTTGAAAAAAGTTTAGAAAAAACATAGCATTGTGTCATATTTCTTAGTATGATAATTGACATGTGTTTGGTTTTAAAAAACTACTCTTAATATGAAAAAGCACTTTCTTGCATTATTGCCTCTTAGATGGTAAATCCTATTTTTTTGACAAAATAAAGGGCAATTCATTTCTTCTCAAAGATATATTAGCATTTTCCTGGGTTTACAAAAATTATTCCCTTGAAAATCATTTAAAATTTCACTTGACCACTATAATGAGTTAAGTTAGTACAATAATTTACAAGAGTGAGGACAGAAAAATCTCTTAGGTTTACTACTTTCAGTAATAGTATATAATCACAAATTATAGCTTAGAAAGTATAATGAAAATATAGCTGAATTATACCAATTTTCAAAGCCCAAACAAACAATAAAACATCTCTAATTTTTGATATACTGAAACAATATCCAAACAACAAATAATAATAACATATATAATTGTGAGTACTTCTAGTGGTGTCATTATAGCCAGGTATGAAATAAATGGAAAATAAAGAAGCTTTGTCTTTTAATTTAATTTTATTTCATTTTTTGAGACAAAGTCTCGCTGCTTTGCAGTCCAGGCTGGTCCTAAACTCATTACATAGCCCAGAGTAGCCTTGAAGTCACAGCAATTCTCCTGTCTCAGCCTTCCAAGTGCTGAGATTATTTGGTGCTGGGAAACTGAACTCAAGAGTTAGCAAGTACTCTAACTGCTGTGCCAATCCTCCAGCCCAGAAGTTTTAGTTTTTAAATCTAATATAATGAGGATTTTTTCTTCTACTTTTTGTGGTTAGACGTTACACCAACAAACTCATATTTACAAACAAGTAATAGAAAATGATTTTTAAAAAGTCCCAGTCCTAGTGATCTCAGTTTCTCACTGCACATATCAAAGTTCATAGTACACTTTTAAAGAAGCACTCTTCTAAAAATTTTCATCTGATTTTTGTGTGTGTTCATTATTACATAACAAAGTAATGTTCGTAAGTAAAATTAAAGGGAAACTGCCAACAAATAATACAACTGCTAAAGTATATACAGATCCCTTCTGATGGAATCACCCTGAACAAATGTCCTATGGAGGGGAGTGCTCACGTGTGTAACGAAGTCTAACTGACACAGGCAGGGGGACACTATGAACTCCCACATTCTGCTACATGGCGTGTCCTGCACTTCATGTGTTATTTCATTTATTCTCATACAGCGTTAGTGATACACATTACTATTACCATCATCTAAGTGAAGAAGAGTCCTGCAAATTACACAGCTTAGAAAGTTGGGATCCAAACCCTGTTTTTCTGACTTCAGTCTGCATTCTTTTTACTATGTTATTGAATTGAGAGCAGCCGACTAATTAAATGCTAAAATTAAGACTACCTTATGGCAGAAAACCTAGTAGTGAATGTCACCAGACTATAGAGATGCAATACTTTTTCCAGTGATTTTCTTCCTCTCAAAGATACTGGCAAAGTGCATTTATTTGTTCAGAGAAATAAAACTTAAATCAAATATTTGACATAAGAGAATTTGTAGATAACCAAACAATTTTATTATGAATATGTCAAAAAAGGTACATGAAAGTCTCAGGTTATGATCTGACTTCTAGAGAAGATGGACTATAAGCTCAATGATATAAATGAATTTTCCATTCAGAGAATCCTTATTTGATTAAGCAAATACATTTTAAGAAATAATTTTATAGGTATTTACTAATATTTATGAAATAAATTAACATAAACTCTTCTGTGAGTGGAGCAGTCTTTGAATGTGTGTAAGGAATTTATGGTGACCACTGCCTTGACTTCTAGTATCTACCGATGTGTACCAGCAACGAGTTTCACAGATACTTACAAAGATTAAGGCAGAGAATCTATTTAAATTCCTTGAGTATGGGTTCTCACTTAGCTTTCACTGTCTTCCTCCTCTTCAAAATGATTTTGTCTACCTTAAAGAGAACTTCTCACTTGGTGGCATCACATTCTTTGATATCTGAAGGCAGAATAACACTCCTGTTGTAGTTTGGATCTTGAGTGTCTGCTAAAAGCCTCATGTGCCTACAGATACTGTGTACTGTTGGGAGGTGGGACCTGATGAAAAGGGGTTGATGCTTGGGGATTGATCTGGAGAGGTGTGTGTTGGTTCCACCCCACCTCCCAGACTTGGCTCTGTTCTGCCATGCCAAGAGGGGTTCTCTCTGTAGCTCTGGCTCCAGCCCTATCATGTGGTTCTACTATTATCCAGCTGCCTGTGAATAGACTCTGACCTTCTGAAACTGGATGCGTGAACGTCTGGTATTCTGTCACAGCAATGAGAAAGTAACTAAGACAATTCCTTTGACAAACTGTTACCTGGTGAAGGACATATTAATACCTAAATTTCATTATAATGCAGTCATACAACCAAACTTGTTCCAAGTAATCAATCAGATCTTTATTATTTTAAAAAATCTTTTGCCTGTATGATGGTTTTAAAACTGAAAATATACCTATTTAAGAATTACCTATAATACACATTATTGCCTTTTTTGGCCATTATAACTTCATTTTAAAATTTACCGCACTATCTATGTTCTAATAAACAACAAAAGAAATGAATCATCCTGGTCTCAATCATTATGGAGAAAATCTGTGACTCTGTCATTCCACTATTAGGAGGAAATAAAATAAGTACATTGAAAAAATATGCACTCTGATGTTTATTGCAACACTATTCATAGATATGAAATCTACCTAAGTGACCATCAATGGATGAGCAGATAAAGAAAATGTCATCTACATATATGGAATACTATTACCCTTAAAAGAGGATAAAATCCTGTCATTTGCAATAATGCAGATGAACTTGGAAGGTGTTACAAATAAGTCCAATTTTTTGCTTGCCTAGCTATACTGAGTGAAAAAGCTGTTTTGAGTCATATATAAAAATATAATATAATTAATGTAAATAAGTAACAAAGCACCTCTTTATATATGTTGCTATAAACCAAAAAAAAAGGAAGACAAATAGCCTGTGGGCTGTAAGTTGGACACACTAGGAAAGTTAAATAAAATAATCTAAACAAAGAAAAATCAAGTATCATATATTCTCACTTATACATGGAATTTTAAAAAGCTGATGTTACAGAGATTGAGAACAGAATGGTAGTTACCAGAGACTGGGGGAAGGAAAGGAGGAATTTAACATTTAATAATTTATTGCACATTTTGAAATAGCTAGAAGATTTTAGATGTTCTTAACATAAAAAGATAAATTGCTAATTATAGTAATTATAAAATGCACACATGAACTGAAGAAATCTCACATTGTGCCCCATTAATATGTACAGTCAATTAAAAATAAAATACAACTTCTAAAAATAAAATATATTATTAAATATTCCAAAGTGGAAATTTCTTTTAAAGAGTATATATCTTTTATCTCTTAGTCTTATGGTCTCTTTCCATACAATATCATTATTTCTCCTGCCACCCTGCTACTTGCCTCAATTTCCTATATGGTTTTAGAAATAAACCACTTTTAATCTCTCAGTTGGGGAACCAAATAATTTTACTAAAAAACATATGTCAATAAGAGTTAATGAAGCTCTTTGTAAGTGCCTAAAGCAAGGTGATTTTGTGTTTGTATTTTTGAGGACAAGTTTATTTTGGCTCACGAGCAAGGTTTTTCATTGTATAAACATCTAAAATAGTTGGAAGATGAGCTGAAGGCAGAGTTTTTGGTCTCATTGCTAGATAATCCTGATTTTTTTCATATTTAAGTTAAGACTAATGATGTGCATAAATCTGCGGAAAGGAGGAGGAGATGGGGAGAAAAGGAGACAAAGGAAAAATGATAAAGGGAAGTGAAAATGATTAAGACGTGATATGTATATGCACCAATCTCCTATGTTTAATGTAACTAAATGTACTGCAAATACATGCTAAAAAATTGGGAGGAAAAATGGTACACATCTTAAGTAAAAAAAAAAAATCACTGGTTTTACTACAGAGGTTTTGTGGCCACTGTTTTTAGAATTCCACCTTATTTTTATGTCCTCTGCTCTGTGCTGCAGGACTATCACTTTACAAGCTTAATTCTGGATAAATGAAGCATTACTGCAATTAAAATTCAATGAATATTTCTTCCAATTCATGCTACTAGTAAAATGAGCCTCTTTATTCTTCGAGAAAATACAAATATAGTGATAACTGATATATTATTGTTAAGATTTATTAATCTTGCTTTTGACATCAGTCTTACAGTAAGGGACACACTCCAAGTCTAGAAAGAATATAGACAAATGATTAGGTACTGATTCCTGATTTTATTGTACTGTGTAGCAATTTTAAAAAAAAAGCCAACAACAACAACAACAACAACAACAACACACACTATCCAGTCAAATCTTCCTTTTTTTAACCATCTCCAATGGTAGCTTGTAGCTTTCCCACAGTATCAAGTTGCTGGTCTAGGTATACACACAACCTAGGTGATAACGCATTTAGATTTGAACTACTTTTTCTTTAAAGCCAACTTTACCAAACAACGCAACATCTACATTTTAAATAGTGGGTGAAATTCTACCATCCCTCTCCAAAAAAAAAAAAAAAAAAAAGGAACAAGGAGGTATATTGTACTAGACAAAAAAAAGAGAGAGAGAAAGAGAGAGAGAGAAGTATTGACAGTACAGCACTCACTAACACTCTTGGGACAGAAAGAACTGTTGTTAAGTTTTGTTCACATGTGAAAAAGCAATGAAGCACACATTGATTTTTATTTCATTAATTTTGGATCTCAGTATTGAAATACCTAAAGGAAGCCATCATTCTTAAGTAAACAAAAATATCAATCCTCTTTCCTGATCAATAGACAAGTGATATCAGCTTTTGTTTAAAAATAAATTTTAAATTTAAAATTAGATTAGTGGAGCACTAGTCTAACCCTAGAAAGGATCTGTTTTTAAGAAAAGACATACATTTCTATTGGTTACTTTATACATTTAGTTAAAAAAACAACCAAAAATCCTCACATCTTTCAGCCCTTCCTTGCTTGTAAATGTGGTGTAACATCCTGATCATTCATTAGTTAGACTCTACCTACTCCTCCAGATTACAAGCTGAAGGATGATGTTTCAAGCAGCATAAAGATGTTTATTTTCTATATCTTTCTCTAAATATGTTTGCATTTTTCTAGTCTTAAAACTAGACAGAGATTTTAGCTTACTTCCCTTACTTTCCCTATGTAAGCAGTTATTAATAAAAAAGACCTCTACAGAACAAAGTACATATAGTATAAAAAGTATATTCCAGAGGTCTTTAAGTCACCTAGTGAAATTTCTTGTCTCTCATTCTTATAAACTAACATTTTCTAAGATTTTTGGGCTCTATCATAACATCAATCATCATCTTCCTCCTCTTCCTCATCATCATTAGATTAGTCAAATAAGCTAGCATAAACTAATGAGCTGGAAATAAACTCAGGAAGTTTGGTTTTTAAATGCTGAAAAGTCAAGCTCACTGAAAAAGATAAGGCAGTTGAAATAAGAGACAAAATTAGTACAACTTACATCTGTCTAAAGGTAAGTCTGTTTAACATCCACTGTGTTATCTATCAAAAGAATCTGTGACTTGAATATTGTGAATTAGAAAAAAGAGGTAAAGATGAATTTTTTTATCTATATGTTCATGTTAATTATTGTGACCAGCTGCTGTGGAAGAAAGTGCATATAACTTATTTTAATGTAGTCAAGATAGCAGAAAATGTGTTGAGGTTAAGGAAGCTGAATTAGATACAATACCTGAGGATACAAGATTCAGCTTGGACCTTAGTGTCAAACTAAATTTCATATTGAAGCATGACATCTGAACACAGCGAATTTAAGATGGTAGGTTTCTTTTCGTTTTCGTTTTCTTTTCTTTTTATACTGACATATACCCCAGCTTTTTTTTTTTTTAAGACGATGTCTCTCTCAGCTGTTAAGTGGCCCAAGCTGAGCTTAAACTTGTGATCCTACTGTGTCAGGCCCCCAGAGTGCTGGGATTACAGATATACACCACCACACGTGGGTAAGACTGCAGAGTAAAAATAGCAAATTTTTTGATTTGCTCAAGGAAGTTCAGGAAGAGTATTTTGGTCTAAAAGAAGAGTGGATTAACATATGGCAACAGTGACTGCACTGATTCTCCAATGCCAATCCAGGATACAGTCAAAGAAGTGGGACATTTGGAAGACACCCACACGTGGGTGAAAACAGTCACAATTTCAAGAGATTCATAAATCATCATTAACATGGACAGTGTTCTACAGCTGCCTCAAGAAAGCTCTGTTTCAAGAACTGACTGCTCCAAATGAAGGTATGGCATATCTGGAATTCTGAAGATTAGTCTTGAAATCTTGGTTATCCCCAATTTTCTCACTTAATAACCTAAACTCAGGCAATTTTTTTTATCTATTTGGTTCCATAACATAGCTGCTTTCATAAAATTTCTCTAAATAAAGCTGAGAAGGCCAATTCAAGAAGTATAGAGTCATAGCTATCAAGAGGTCAATGGGAATTTACACAACAGCTCTTACGAATACCAGCACTTCCACTGACTTAACCAAAATTGGTTTTGGTGTAACACTAGACCAGTATTTGTGCACTTTTATCAAATGTAATGAGATTATATTTAAAATAACCTCCCCAAGATAAATGTTTTTAATCAACATGCAATTATAATAGTTAGTAGAAGAAAAACTCCTATATTGCCTACAGGTAAAAAGAAAATTTGAAAATATGGCCCATGTGTAAATAAAACAATCTAATGTAGTATGCCTTTGCCCTAAATCAATCAAGGAAAAATTCTAAGAGTCTTTAAAAAAAGGAAGCAGCCTTCCCAATTAAAACTACATCAAGGGGCTGGAGGAACAGCTCACCAGTTAAAAGTGTTTGCCTGGCAAGCACTAAGTCAAAAAATAAGTACCCGAGTTTGATTCCCCAGCACCACATAAACTGGGTGTGGTGGCACGCAGCTGTAATCCCAGCACTCTGGAGGCTGAGACAGAAGGATTGCAGTGATCCCAAGGCCAGCCTGGGCTCCATCATGAGTTCAGGACCAGCCTGGCTACAGAGCAAGACCCTGTCTCAAAAAAACAAAACAAAACAAAACAAAACAACAACAATGTTTTCATCAAATAAATCTATTTTTAGAAGTAATCAACAGTGCTATTAAACTCGAAATGGTCAAGATCTATGATTTCAAAACTGCTCCAATTATCTTTTTCATATTTCTGTTAAATTATCTTACTACAAATGCTATTTCTCCAGCTGTGAAGCTGGTCTAGCAGCTGCCTGAGCAAACTACGCCAACTCTACACCAATATATAGAGACAGCTGCCTTGCCTGTCCATACAGATGAAAGAAGAGTGCTAAAAGCCTAGAAAAATCTTCAGTACTGCAATGGCTGTGAAGGCAGCTGCTGGCCTGTCATACGGCTATAAAACGTGCTATGTGACAACAGTGACAAGGGCAGAGGGAAGAGTGAATATTACTGATTTCTACCAATAACTTTTTATTTCCAAATTGTTTTCATCATGGGATACTACATTGTTTTTGATACTTTTAGATTCTTCAGAATTCTATGTCCAGATACAAAACCTTACCATTACATAAGGTCCTGATTTTTACTTTAATAAATTAAACAACTAAGAATCTGTAAGATTTGCGCCTAAAAATTCAAGTGATAAGTGGCAACTGATTTTCTAGTATTAGCATTGTTATAAATAGTGAGGAACCATGCCAGGACTTGGATTTGAAGCAAGCAATTATTTGGTGGGAATTAATATTTGCAGAAAGGAAGTTTCTATTTCAACAGAACACCCCTCTTCATATATTCATTATGAAATAAAACTCTAAACAGAATTTATAAATAGAACTGATGTTTATATCTCTTTTAGAAAATGATTTTACTTCAACAAAAAATTCACTATACTTGATGATCATGATGTCTACAGTCACTCTGAAATAGTTAAAACATACAGTGGGGTAACATGATGTGAGTTGAAATGACAAATATTCATCCAGGGGACAGTCAACTGAAGTCATAATAGAAACCCATATTGTAGAGGTTGCTATTTTAAGTGTCTTGTGTTTCAATATGAAAATGACTGTTTGCTAACCCCATAATGAATGTTAGTGCAGGTTTATTAATTTAAAAAAATAGCAGGCCATACCTAGAATGATGAATCTTAAAAGTGTAGCCTCACTTGTGAAACAAAAGGCATTTAAAAATATAGGTTGGCTAAAAAGTACTTTAAAGACTTGGTCCACCCTTTCATGAATACAAACAAG
Source organism: Ctenodactylus gundi (assembly GCA_004027205.1). Lineage (NCBI taxonomy): Eukaryota > Metazoa > Chordata > Mammalia > Rodentia > Ctenodactylidae > Ctenodactylus > Ctenodactylus gundi. Next base: position 506,012 of record PVKB01000541.1, on the reverse strand, counting down.
GGACCCACAGGGGCATGGATGCTTCCCTTTGCTCTACACCATCCCTTGCATGGTACAACACCCAGTTATGAAATGCGGGGTAGATCCTGCTTGCCTGCTGCTAGCTATGAAGGAAGCAGAATCCCCTCACGTGAGCTCCTTCTACAAAGTGTTGGTCAGTGCCTCTCTGAGGACTGTGAGGTGGGGCTTCCTTGTCTTCTAATAGAACAGGCTGTCCTCATTGTTAATATTTAGCTAATAAATTTCTACATATGCAGGAGAATGTAGTCTGAGATTTCCCTGCAACAGAATTTCATAACAAGGTTTGTGAGAAGTACCCAGGGCTTACCTACTTCAAATCTCCTTGAAGTTATCAGTACTTACCAAAATGAGCCAAGGGTGGATCATGAACACAACAGCTCAGGTTAGTGTGAAACAATAAAATGGCATCATATGTAAACACTTAAGAATAGTCTAGCAGGACTGTAATCCTAGCACTCTGGGAAGCTGAGGCAGGAGGATTCCAACTTTGAGCCCAGCCTGGAAACTCAGTGATTTGATGTGATTCTGTCTCAAAATCAAAAATAAAAATGGTCTGGGGATGTATTCGGAGCAAAGGCCCAGAGATGGATCGTTGGTACTGCCAAAACTTTCCAAACAAGCAAACAAACAAACAACCTCACTCCTATGTAAACGTACAATCTTGTTAAATGCAAAATTTCAAGTAAGTTTCAATAAATCCAATATTTAATTTTGCAATGTTCAGACAACCTACATGAAAGGCCATTCTGAGTTCTGTTACAGTTTATTATGGAGAAATATACATACAACTATACTAAAGGAATGTTGGCAAGAAGTTTAACTATAAATCAGTATATTTATAAATATAAATTTACTTTCTAAAATCATTGGAAAAGAGAACTGAGAAAAATAAAGTGCCCTGAAACAACCTATGTACAGAACTTGGCAGACAACAGAAATGCATTTTAAGTTTGTGGAAAAACAAGATGAGCTACTCAATAACCTGTGTTAGGAAACTAGCATTACATCTGGAAATAAGAGGTTATCACCTCGTTAATCAAGCCATACATAAAAGAAGCTGTACAATGGTGTAGAGTTTACTTTGCCTTTTGGGGTAATGAAAATGTTCTGAAATTGGACACTGGAAATGTGTGCAAACCATCTATACACCATCAACTGTGTGCTTTTAAATTCCAACATGGCAAACTCTATTATTATATGTATTCTGCCACAATAAAACAATGAGTAGCTGAAACATTATAGAAATAAAGAAAAGCAAGTTTTGAGTATCTTATACATTATATATAAGTGTAGGAAACACCTTTTGATTCCAGAGTAGAATGTAGACTTTTCTAGATACATGGATTACAATTATTCCAATTGTATAACCAATCATCTTAAAATTCAGGACTTATCAATATAATTGTTTATTCTCCTGAAGAATCTGAAATTTGGAAAGGGTCCTGGAATGATGCTTGGTCTCTCCACCTCATAACTGGTGCAGTGGCTTGACTTAGGGCTGGGGGATCCATCTCCTTGATGACTCACACAGATGTATCAGTAAGTTGTACTGGTTGTTGGTGCTGTCCACACAGACAGCTCTGCAGGCCATGAAAGTGTGGGTTTCCTCACAAGATGACAAAGGAAGTGGAAGCTGCCAGGGACCCGAAGCCGGCACCTCTGCTAGATTTTACCGTTCAAAGATTCACACAGTCCAGATTCAAGGAGCAATACAATACTCCTCTCTTTTAATGAGAGGAATGTTAAAAAAAAGTCTGAATGTGTGTGTGGAGGGGTCATGTTTATGACTGCCACAGCAACTCATTTAAAAAGAAAAGATAACCACACTTGCCTGTATTAAAATTTAAACCCTTGCAAGAAAAATTACCAAGAAAAAGTTAAAACATGAAATCCTTTCAAAAAGGCAACTTTTCACATACATATAGTAAAGAATATCCAATACAGTAATTTTGGTATATGTACAGTGGAATACTACTCGTTTATAGAGACCTAGTTTTGAGGATTTTGTAGGTAAATGGAAGCAACTGGAGACCATCATGCTCACTGAAGTGAGTCAGACACAAAAGGCTCTATATCAAATTGTTTCTCTAACATGAGAAACACAGAATACAGTCATTTCATAGATCTAAGTGAGGAGGACAGTGGATGATGGGGAGCATGGGGAGAGCATCAAAAAAGGGAGAAGGAAAGAGTTTGTAACTCTGATGTGATATATATGTGCACAAAATACTGAAGTTCAGGGCATCACATATATACTTATTAATACAATAAGGAAAAAACCAAGAATATCCAGAATTGCAATGAAAAAGAAAAGAATAATCAAGAAGAAAAATGAACAAAGACTATGAAGAGTCAATTCATACAACAAGAAAACTGCCAATAGACAAGAAACAAAGATTCAACATCACTTTTTTTCTTTTCTTTTCTTTTCTTTCTTTCTTTCTTTCTTTCCTTCTTTCTTTCTTTCCTCCCTCCCTTCCTTTTTTGTTTACTTTCATTTTTTTGACACAGGGTCTCTCTCTGTAGTCCAAGCTGGCCTTGGACTCATGACAACTCACCTACCTCAGCCTCTCTTAGTGCTGAGATTACAGGTATGCGCCACCACACCCTGCTTTATGTGGTGCTGCGAAATTGAACTCAAGGCCTTGCGCTTGGAAGGCGAACACTTTAACTGCTGATTCCTCCAATCCTCAACATCACTGATACAGATTAGAAAATGAAAATTAAAATATCTCATCTATTAGACTGTCAAAAATAGTCTTTTTTAAAAACCAAAAATTGCACTCAGGAAGCTGGGACAGGAAGATTGCCATGAGTCCAAGGCCAGCCTGGGCTCCACAGTGAGTTCAGGACGAGCCTAGGCTGCAGAACAAGACCTTGTCTCAAAAAAAAAAGGTTTGTGAAAAAACTGTCATAAACCTTTGAATATAAAATGAAATAGCGTAGAGAGCAACTTGGCACTATCTAACAAACTCAACAATTAAGCTTCAAAATAATATAAACAAATACACCTGTCCCTGAAGACATTATAGAATGTTAATGTTCATAATGTTTGTAGTAACTAATGATTAGAAACTATAAAAGGGTTCATCAGCAGTAAAAAGTACAAACAAAACTTAGTATTCATAATTGGAATATTATGTAAGAGATAAAGTGCATTAATTATTAATAGATCTCAGAGTGCATACTTGAACATACTTTAAAAATGCAAAACTGGGCCAAAATGTTATAAGTGAAATATTTAACACTAATTTTAAACAAAAAAAATGCACAAAGTAGTATCTCCTATCCTTTATGGCTATATACTCATAGAGTAAAAATATAAAAGCTTGAAATATAAACTACATATTCAAGGCATTCATTGAGTCTGGAAAGAAAGATTAATGGTAATAGGGAATTAAGCAAAGTAACTATCCCAGAGAAAACTGGTTATTCACCACAGAATTCTGTGCCACCTCTACAGCTGTTGCTAGGAGGTGAAGGATTGTATGTCCTAGTGTCCTTATATCTTGCTGAGATTATGTGGCTTTCTCTTTCTCTCATCAGTGGAATATGAGCAGAAACAAGACATGCCACATGAAGATCAGAAATTTAGGCAGCAGAAGTATTTCCTGCAGTCTCTCTTTCCTTCTGCATCAGCTTGATATATGTGAACATGGCGACCTTGGAAACCACGTGCTGAATATAGTGAAGGCGTAAAATATACAAAGTCCAGGTCATTGTATTGCCACATGGGATATCTCCCAAAATTACGCAAAGTCGAACAGCAGTATTAGTTCTGAGATTTATTTCAGCTACCTTCATACAACAAGGTGCTTCTTTATTAAAAAGGAAAAAAACTATTAGCTTCTATTTCTCTAATTTAAAAGTGTGAGTTTTCTTCTTAGAAGTTAGCATTTGTTAATTTTAGGTGGTGAACACTCAGGTAAGCTGTTCAATTATTTCCTATGGTTCTTATATTAATAGTTCCAAGGAAATTTTGTAAAGAAAAAATTTAAAAAGCCATTCCTCTAATATTTATAGAAATGTTTTATTTTTTACTATAATTTACACTTTCTTTGTGGCATGCACCTAGAAGTTAAGCTCTCTCATATTACTCCAATTTTCTGAAGATTGTACTTCTTTCATCTTAAAGATTCAACTAGGCGCACAAATGCAGTTTTAAAAGTTTCTTCTTTCAATCAATGTTTATCTGGACAAATATAAAATTTCATTAATTGATAAAATAATGATTTTAAAAACATTGAAGATGTACAGAAAGAAAACGTATAATCTAAAAAGATGTGAAAGAAAAAAAGGGGAAACAAGTTCATACAAATGAACATACCAACAAGAAAAAAAAACCAAGGTCTATAATGTAAAGATCCATTTTATAATAACTGAAAAACACTACTGTGAAATCTTAAAACTACTGAATCTAATTTGTGTTAGAAACCAATTGAAGATATTCTAACATGATTTCAAGAACAAATTTTGCTTATCCAAAGTTTCTAACATGGGAATCTAAAAACTGTCCTTGTCTCTAATGCTCCATGTAAGACATCAATTCCATCATTTGCTATTTTCTAAATATCTTCTCATCCCATTCCTTCCTTTACATTCCTAAAGCCACTGACTAAAGAAAAGCATCAAAATGTCATACATAATCTGTTACCTCTCTCACGAGTTCATCTCACCTTCCCGAAAGCCCTCATCGTCACCCAAAGTCCGCAAACATGAGGAAGGCAGGCCAACATTCACCTGCTGGACATGCCCCATACTGTCCCTCGCTTTTCAGTTGCACAGCCTGATGTGCACGGCATACTGCAGCAACTCAAGCAATGCTAACTGTGCCTCCAAAAAGCAAAATTTATCAAGCCCACTTTACAGAGAAGCTAAGCAATCTTAAAGAACTTAAATCAATTATCCAAAATAGCTTGACAAGTACCAGAGGCAGGTTTGAATTTAGATTTGACTGGTTGCAAAACATACATTTTCATTATAACAAAACTGCTTCCTAAAAAAATTTTCCAAATTAAAACTTCAAAAATTTTTCTATACTAAAGGTTGAAGTAATGAAAACTTTGCTATCAAATTTGTTTTTAAGCTTAATGACAAGGTATTCTTCCTGTTTTTTCTTCCCTCCCTCCCTCTCGCCCTCTTTTCCTTCCTTCCTTCCTTTCTTCCTTCTGTCCTTCCTTTTCAGGGCTGGGGAATCAAACTCAAGAGCTTTGTGAATGCTAGGTCTGCACTCTACCATTGAATTACAACGCCAGCCCAACCTTTTAAATAGTCAACTGCAAGAAGTTAATTGTTTCAAAACACACATCTACAAACCTCAAACTAAGAATGTTTTCCAGTGTGAATTAATTGCTTTCCTATGGGTTTCACTGTAGCTGAACACTCAAGTAATACACATAATACCGATAATACAGGAAAATCCTCAATAACACCTAGAAATCCAATTAATGATAGCCTGGTTTTACTATATACTATATGTAACATTATTTTAATTGCTCTTTTAATGGGCATATGTGCAAAGGAAAAAGAAATGTTAAATGTTATTCTTGTTTTTACTAATTGTTTACACTAACGAAAGCACAAACAGTCCTCCTAGCCAAGGGTATTATTTAACTAAAGTCCAATTTAAGGTTCAAAATCTTGTTAAAAGACAATCAGTTTATCAAAATAACACCCAGCTATTACAAATATCACCCACCACTTATTAAAACAAAACTTATCTGTCCAAGATAGCCTTTTTGGGAAACAATTCTCTAGAATACAACACACCACTATATTTCTAATGGTTATCTCTGAGGTGTAGAATTCGTTTTCTCCCTTTTACCCTTGTATGATTTCTAAATTTTCTACAGACACCTTTGGAATAAAGAAAAAAAAATCTTACCAACAAGTCACAAATCACAGATCTACAAAATGATTATCATTCTAATTAAAATTGCAAGTTTTCTTTTTTTAAGGCATCACTTCAATTTAAAATTCCAGAATCTTTCCTAAGTCTTAAAAAATCAGTATAATAGGCAAAAAATTCAATAACCTGGTACTTTTGTGCTTTTGTAACAAGAAGTGCTGTTGTAACCAATATATTAATACTTAGATAAGAGATAAGCATAAAAATTGGAAGATGGCCCTACATTTTGTCCAGCAACTGTCAACAAAGACCATTCTAAAGGACAAAAAAAAAAAAAAAAAAAAAATCAAAGAACGGTATATTTTCATTATTTTTAGATAATTCTTTCCTTGGGAAATACCAAATAGTAAAATAGTACAAGCAGTAAGTATTACAAGCCATAAATTTAGTGAGGTAACTGGATGCAAAATTAACACAAGAAATTAACAAAACCCCAGCCATCTTTATATGCAAACAAAAATTATTATGAAGACACAGTTGAAGAAAAGATATCACTAGCAATAATCACAACAATAAAATAGGTAAAACACTTTAGAATAAAGATGAGATATATTTAAGATCTTCATAAAACAACCAAAAAATTCTGTAAAGCTTTGATCTATATGTCTTTCCCTATATCAATAATATACTATGTTGATTACTATCACTTTATAGTAATAAGTATTGAAACCAGGTAAGAAAGAATCAATACAGTTTGACTACTTTATGTCGTTTGCTTTTTCATATATCAGTTGGCCTGCTTCTTCTAAAAATGTCTATTAATACTTCACCAAGAACCATCCAACAGGATTATATCAAATTAAAAGCTTCTGTGCAGCAAAGAAATCAGTCACCGGAATGAAGGGAGAATGGGAAAGAAAACTGGCAGCTTATTCCTCAGAGAACATACCAGTATCTAGAATACACAAAGAACTGAAAATAAAATTGATGCCCCCAAAATAAAAGAGCCAATCAAAAAATGGGCAATTGAAATGAGAGTCTCACAAAAGAAACACAAGGACAAATAGTTGAAAAAGTGTTCAGTACCTTCAGCTATGAGAGGAATGCAAGCCAAAACAACACCTTACTCCAGTAAGAATGGCTGTTAACTTGAGTCATTTATAGGAAAAGAGACCTTGAACTCATTATGTTTAAAGAAATGAATCAGACACAGAAGCTTCATTATCACATGGTTTTCTAATATGGGAAACTCAAAGTATAAATAAATGAAAGAGCCAAATAAGAGTGATGTAGAAAACGGACAGAGATGTTCTAGAGAGAAAGGGAGAACATAGAAGTGGGTGAGAGGGTGGGAAGGAAGAAGGGGAGCAAAAATGGTGAAGATGCGATATGTATGTATGGGCACCAGTTCCTCAAGCTGAATGTAATTATGTACTGCAATGTACTAACAGGAAGAATAACTTTGGGGAGAATCTGGAAGACCCGATAAGGATTGTATTATTTTTAACCAAGAATCAACAGTGAATAAAATATACTCAAAGTGAAAATATTTTTTTAAATTCAGAAATAAATTCATTGATTCTGAATCAACAGGGATAAAAATGACATTTTAAATCTCAATATTAACTTTTTCTAGCCCATGAATATAGTATCTTTCCATTTAGCTTTTAAAGTTTCCTGTCATATTATTTTTTGTTTTTTTTCTGTGTAGTGGTTAGAATATTGTTAAATATATTCTGAAGCTTTTCATGCTCTTATATAGTCTTTAAATTTTCATTTTTCAATTGTTTATTCTTAGTATGTAGAAATACACTAATTTCTGAAGCTGAGTCAGGAGATCTACAGGCTCAAAGCCAGCCTAACTAATTTAGTAAGGCACTGTCTCTTAAAAAAGGGTTGGGGATACAACTCAGCATTAGAGTACTTGCCAAGAATTTACAAAGCCCTGGGTCCAATGTCTATTACCGCAGGAGACAACAACAACAAAAAAGGCAACACAAGCAATTTTGGCAAATAATGTACAAATAGAATTTATGATGTTTGAAAGCCTAAAAAAAGAAACGCAGGGTAAGAGCACATGATTTTCACTAGATTCCTTCTGGGTTTCATGCTCTACAATTGAAAAAATTATTTTTTCAAAATCCTCTGAGCTTTATACTCTTTGATGTGGGACTCTGCCACAAATACCTTCTGAAATGAGTAAGTGGGATTGTGACTTAAGTGGCTCAGTACTGAATATGGTTTGTCATTGTGATGTTTGGTTTCCATTCAAATACAGAAAATGAGATGCGTCTCATACATAAGGTGGTGTCACTCATAACATCTTCCAATTAATAAAGATTTAAAGTTGGAATTTCTTTAACCCCTGTTCATATCCCATTATATTAAAATATTGGGTTGTCATAAAAGTCAAGACACATTTTTGCAACATTTTGCATGAGTTAATTTTTGGAAGTACGAGAGCCAGTCATATCTATGTTATTGCTATGCCATTTTAACAGCTGACAGTTCTAGCCTCATTCTAAAAGAAACTGAACAATTGGTGCAGTTTTCAAGATTTTACAACAAGTAGAAGATACAAGACCAAACTGCATTTTTGCCATATTCTACTGTTTTACTTCCATTGAAGGGAAAAACACACATCAAGCTAATGAAAAGTTCAGTTCAGTTTATGGGGACAATGCTCTATAAGAACGTCTCTGCCAACGAGGGTTAGCAAAATTCCATGCTGATCATTTTGCTCTCAATGACAATCTTTGGTCAGGGAGACCCACTGAGGTTGATGGTGACAAAATAAAGGCAGTGATCAAGTCCAACCAACATCACACAAGAAATTGCAGAAATATCAGAAATCCATCACCCTAGCATTCACGACCATCTAAAGAAGCTGAATATTTAGGAAAGCTTGATATCTGCATTTTTCATGAATTCAAAAGGAGTTCACTTGACTGTGCATATAAAGATTTACAATATGTTCATTAAATGTGAGGAAAATGATCTTTTTTTTCAAGTGACTTTTGAGAAGTAGACTGTTTACAATAATGTGGTGCACAAAAGATTCTGGTCCCAAACTGATGATTTCCTCAAACATTTTCTCATTGAGAGCAGACATTCATCAGAGGAAGGTTGTGCTCAATGTGGTGGGATTTTAAAGGTGTCAAGTTTTTGAACTCCTATCAAGGAACCAAACAATCAACTCAAATATGAACTGTTAGCAATCAAACAGTATGAAAGACTGTATCATCCAGAAACACCAAGAGGTCATTAATTGTCAGAGTTATGTTCCATCACAACAATATGAGATCATACACAAAGTTGATCACCCATCAAAAATTATCGGAGCTTTGATGGCAAATGTTGTCACATCCACCGTATTTGTCTGGCCTTGTGTAGTCAGACTTCTACTTGTTTCACTCTCTTCAAAACTCCTTGTGGGGTAAGCAGGGCATGGTGGTACACGCCTGTAATCCCAGAGCTCAGGAGACTGAGGGAGCAGAATTGCCAAGTGTTTGAGGCCAATCTGGGCTACATTGTGAGTTCTGGATCAGCATGAACTACAGAACAAGATCCTCTCTCTCTCTCTTTCTCTCTCTCTCTCTCTCTCTCTCTCTCTCTCTCTCTCGCTCTCAAAAAGAAAAAAACACATCACTTTGTATTGTATAATGTTCAATTCAGATGAGTCTGTAAATCAGTATCTTGTTTAGCTTTCTGCCAACAAAGGTAGGTCCTTCTATGAACAAAGAAATATGAAAGTCACTGAAAGATGGTAAAAGAAAATTATGGAACAAAATAAGTAATATACCATTGATTGATCTTTGTTCTTTAAATAAATGACCTTTGGGGGGAAAAAAGGAAAATACAGCATAACTTTTCGAAAAAACCCTATAGATAATACAAGAAACCAAACATCACATAAATTTCTCCAAGAACTCAGATCTCTCACCTCCTTTAAAGTGAGAATAGTATGGTTGCTGGCAATTTTCAAAACATTTTGTTTCCCTTGATGATGATCATATGCCATGTTATGAAAATATTTTTGTGACACAGCTTGTGGCATGCATAAGGCCTCAGGTCCAATACCCAGCCTTGAAAAAACATACGTGTTTATGGATATTTCCCATAAATGGGTAAAAAAGTATTCTAGTATTAGGGCACTATAAATCTTTAAACAACTACACTAACCTTGGCATAAACTTTATAGCCACCCATTTCTGTTAATAAAAAAGATTAAGAGTATGGAGTCTTCTTCATAATTGGTTTATGGTTTTTAAGTACGGTTTTTAGTAGTTCCTTACTATGTTTACTTGCTGTTCTGCATCCTCCTTTGCATAGTTGGCAAATAAAAAATATGTCAAGAGAATCTCACTGATGGATGGGAGGCATAGCTCTGCAGTTAAGAGTGCTTTCCTGGGAAGCATAGGCCCCTGAGTTTGATTCTCTAGCACCACATAGGCTAGATGTGGTGGCACATGATACACCTGTAGAAAATAAATGAGTAAATGCAAAATAAAGGTCTGCACCGCTGGGCCTGACTCAATTTAAAAAAAAAAAAAAGAATGCTACTGAATATGGCTTAAGTGTTACAAAAGATAGACTGCTTTTGAATTTCTCCACCTGTGAAAGACTTGAAGAGATTTTATTCCATCCCATGAAAAGGAACTTTCTAAAAGTTGAAAACTCTGTATCTGTGAATACAAACATACTTTTAGCAATAAAGGGTAATCCACTAAAAAAAGAAATAGCACTAATTTCTGTATATTTATCTTACATACTGAAACCCTGCTAAATTCACTTTCAGTTTAACAAGTTCTTGCAAATTCCTTAGGATTTTCTACATAATGATCACTTCACCTGCAAAGACTTTCACCTCTTTGTCTCTAATATGGGTAACTTTTAACTTTTATTTCTTTTCTTTTTTTTTTAGGGCAGTGTCTCACTCTGGTAGTCAGGCTATCCTGATCTCACTATGCAGCCCAGGTTGGCCTCAAAATCATGACAATCCTCCTGCCTCAAGCTCCCAAGTTCTGGGATTACAGGCGTGCCATCACGCCCAGCTTCATGTGGTGCTGAGGAACTGAACTCAGAGTGTTGCACTTGCAAGGCAAAAGCTTTAACCACTGTGCCATTCTTCTTTTTCTTGTCTTGTACCTCTAAGCAAGAACCTCCAATACAATGTTGACTCAAAAGTAAAAAATCTGTACCCCATAAACATTTATGTTTTATCTCTAAACTTAGAACCATTCAGTTTTTTTTTTTAAATAAATGATCTTAACCAGCTTGAGGACATTCCTTCTATTCCTAGTTTGTTGAAGTATTAATCACATGAGGGTGTCAAATTTTGTCAAATATTTTCTCTAATCATATGGATTTTCTCCCTTATCTACTAGTACAATGAATTATATCAATTGATTTTTTTCATGTGTTGAACCAAGACTATATATGCAAGAAGAACTCCACTGCAGTCACAAGGTACAATCCATTAAAAAAACATTGTTCTGAATTGGTATCATTTTGTTAAGAATATATTCATCCATGTTTATAAAGTATATGGGTCTACAGCTCTCTCGATAACCTGATATTTATGTTCTGTTTATCATTATGAGGTGACAGAATAGGAAATCAAGCAAGATGTGATGTAGTACTCATATTTGACAATTATAAATTGAGTAAAATAATTACATTAATGACTCAGTGTACAGTAGCACAGCTCAGTCTCATCCCAGAATTGCTTTGTAGTTTTATAACTAATCTGCATCTGAGCAAAGCCTAATACTTAATAAGATATAATGGTGGTAGTTGGAGATCACTCCTAGTAAGCAAAAATTTAAAGCTCTGTATTTACTTCCAGGGTCCAATCAAACCACAAGGGTTTGCATTCTATCTTCCTAGGTAGCTTCTATAATCAAACACTAGCTATATAGAAAAATTAATACATGCATCAAAGCTATTGTTATATCTACATGCATTCATACTAATTGCTGCTTGCTCACATAACAAAAAAAATCACCTTTTTAGGGTATCAATTTGTTGATGAAAAATGATGTGTTAATAAACACTAATTCTCTACAATAGGATGGAGATGAGACTGCTTAATGTAATCACCAACTAAAAGTAAAATATTGGACAGGATCATAAAATTTGAATAGCATTTCTGACAATAAAATTTGAATAATGTTTCTGTATTTCATTTTCCTCCAAGATGAACATGTAAAAAGATGTTCATTAAACAAAGAATATTTCCTTACCTAGAGCAAGCATATCAGAGAAAGTACAGAAAATTTTATGAAAATATAAAACTAAAAACCAAAGTCCCCTAAAGAAGCAAAAACCCTAGTTTCCTCCCTACCCTTTACATTTAGTTTATGCAGAATTTTCTGAGTTATTGAATTAGTAAAATAAAATACTTCTTTTTAGATCAAGAGTATGATCTTGTACTATAAATAAAACATCTGTTTAGCTATTTTTTCCAGTGGTGATTGTAGTCATTATTTTATTTTTGAGTAGCTTAGTGTAAACAATAATAAAACTTTTGATCTTCAATGCATTCTGTATTAACTTCATCAACAAAGAGTTCTGAGCAAGACAATTAAGCACCACAAAAAGACTCTTCTCAATTTTCCCAAGGATGATTAGAAACGAATTAATTATACACACTTGAGGACATTACCATACCGTTCCTTAACTGAGAAAGGTTGTATAATAATTATTTCAATGATGTATGTAATGAAGTGACAATTGTAAACTAATAAACCACACAATGACAAGATACTTAAAATATATGATTAAAAATAAAATAACTACATAAAATCCAAAAACACTGTTAGTTATTTACTAAGTAAATGGCTTTTGCCATCTGAAGTTAATAGGCTTTATATCAGAGTAGCAAAATATTGTTCAGGATAACTGCTACATATCAAATAAATAAATCTTTGGTACTACTTGTTCTGGTGTTAACAATGTAATCTCAGAGAACAGGCATTACGACTTTTTTTTTTTTTTTTTTTTTTTACTTAGGAACTCACTTTCCAAACCACCATATTTTTTCTAGCCATGGTACTTTACAGAAACCTAACACACTCTTCTCTCCTACTCCCCTGCCCTCCATCCTGACAAAGCCACACTCTGTTCAGGTAGCCATTGTGGTACTTAAGAGAAAGGTAGCTGCCTTCCCAGTGTCTGAATTCCAAGAAGAGAATGCCTATGTGCCCCAGGTACAAGAGACCCAGCGCTTGGGGCTTAGTGCTCTAGGGTCTCTGACTTGCATTTCTCCATAATTCTGTCTTTGCATTTGTGTTCATAAGTAAAGCATGATAGGACACGAAAGCATGTTGGTTGCCAGGGTCTGGAGTCTAGGCTCACCTGTGGTCCACGTCCTCAGAAAAGTTTCTCAGCCATCAGGCTCAGAAATTTGGGTATATGGTATGGAATCTCAGTGCAAGGCAAGGATGTAACTCTTCCAGCCCCAAGCTCATAGTATGTTCTGTGGGCAAACCAGCAGAAACCTCATACCCAACCACATAAGCCAGATGTCTCCATATCCTAGAACAGTCAGCAATCCCACGGGTTACTGTCCACTGTGGGGAAGATTAACTTCCCACCCCTGGCTGGAGGACCCAACTTTCATTTTTCACTACTCAGCAAATTATGCAGCCATAGATCTTGACAAGTCTGAATCAACCAAGGTGATCACACTCTTATCAGGGATTGCTTTACCTTTCAGCACACTGTGTAATTCTGCAGAATTACCCCATATAGAAAGAATATCATCTGCAGAGAGGCCTTCTGGGAAAGTTTTCTTACTCATAAAAAATACAGAAAGAAGTTGGGCATGGTGGCATATGCCTGTAATCCCAGCACTCAGGGGGCTGAGGCAGGAGGATTGCCATGAGTTCAAGACCAGTTTGGGCTACATGCTGTGTCCAGAACCAGCCTGGCCTATAGAGTGAGACCCTGTCTGCCCTCCCCCACCCCCACCAAAATATATAGAAGAAATAGATGCCCTGATTTATGCATCTATAAACTCTAGATATGATGTCTCATCTTGCAACCATGACAAGACTGGGCCTGAATATAAAACCTATATAAGGAAGACCAATCTAGACTAGAGAATCACAAAAAGGAGGAGCCAGAGTTTATAATCACAGCACAATTATAGTTGCCTGATCTTTGAATTCCTTGTCACTGAGTTTACAAATTCCCTTATTGTTTGTGAAAATTAAAGTGGGGTTTTCTATTAATTGCAGCTAAAAACACCCTGAAATATGATAGTTACATCTGACAGGAATAATAGACATCTCACAGAACTTATATTAACAACTTTGAAAACAATATGTATTCTTTTGAGATGTCCCCAACCTGATTTTATCTATTTTAAATGAAATCATTCAAAAGTACCTCCTTCCTAAATATGTTAGACTACTTATATTAATATTAATATTTCTATTAGTTTCACTGACTACAGATAGAGATAACTTTATTCATCTAAACTGAGATGTATTGTTTTGATGAATTCACAGGAGCTATAAGAGGGAAAAAATTCTATTTCTAATAAGCCTACTTTCTGTCTCTCTCCAATTTAACCTTCCAAAGTTGCACCTTCATTGTGCTACATATCACATACATAGAAAGGAAAAAATAAAGCACACACACACACACACACAGAGAGAGAGAGAGAGAGAGAGAGAGAGAGAGAGAGAGAGAGAAGAATGTCACTACACTTTTTCAGGAAAATGGCATATATAGTTGTATACAAAGGTACAAAGAAATGTTCTTCCTTTGAGAATATTCTGGCATCAGGCTTTATGCCCTCCAAATGAGCCGGGACTTCATCTGCACATGGTAAAGTAACCATCACGCTTGCAGAGAGAAATCATGCTCGCAGATGCACATGTCCTCATTAGGGTCCCTCTGGCATCAGGGTCCTTGTCAAGAAAAGTCTTCCACCCTCAGCAGAGCTCCTTCTTTCCCAAGGGTAACCGCTTGGCTACCGGAAACTAGCTGTTCAATATGTTGACCAATCTTCTCCTAAGAACCGCCAATACCTGCACGGCAAATGATCTATTCCATGATAATAATAGTAAGAGTAATCATGATAAACCAGATAATAAAAGCCCTACTTTGCTAAATCTGTGTTAAGTAAAAGCATCCAACAGTAAGTTGGAGAAAAATTTATTTTCATCTAATTTTGAGAAAAATCACAATTTCTTGCAAAAACAAAAACCAGTCAAAATACATGATTGCAGCCTTTTTAAGAAATAACTTTTGGTAGTAAGAAAACTAATTAAACATTCTTTAGAAGCCATGGAGCTGACGTCAGCACACTGAGGAAGCAGCTGTCACTGTGAAGTAGGCTCCTGTCCTAATCCTGCTCTGACCTAGGCAGCGAGCCTGAGAACCTGTCAGAAAGGTGCTCTCACAGTGGGAGACATCAAGCAGCAGCTGCCTGTGCGCAGCAGGCTGCAGCCGCTCTCGCTCTCTCTTTAAAAATACAATGGCACTTTGGTTGCATAGTTCATAATATAAAGCATGTACAGTTCTCAACATTGCTGAGTAGGACACTGAGTATTTAGCTCCGTTGGTACATGGCTGTCAACAGCAGAAAGGGCGCCAGAATCTCTTCACAATTTGGAGCTCACTCTGCATCTACAGGATGCACAGCGTTATCTTTATATAACAGAGTGGTAACTGCCCTTTTTCAAAGAAGTTAATAAGGAAGAATCATTGATAGCATATAAAGGAAAATTCTAGTGACTTAAAATTGATTTCAGAACATTTAAGAAAAAATATATGAAAGAAATGTTATAAGAAAAGCACGTGTCTCGCTCGCGCGCTCTCTCTCTCTCTCTCTCTCTCTCTCTCTCTCTCTCTCTCTCTCTCTCTCATCTATACATATGCAAAATGATCAACCTAAAACCCATAAATTTTGCAATGGCCACCAGTACTACACAGGGCAAAGTCTCCAGTGGCAACACATATCTAATTGTTTGTCCCTGGGAGATGGAAATGTAAGCTCATTATGAAGAATCAAGAGTTAATGTGTCATGAATTCCTTCCTCACAAACTGTACAAGGGCCTACAAAGCGTGACTGGAGGGGCTGCTCCATGGGCCTTTCTCTCAAGTTTTGCTACTCTCTCTCCAAGAGAGTGCGTTTCTGTTATCACGTAGGCGGCACTGCTATCAAAATAATAATAGTAATAATGATAGACTGGATAATAAAAGCCCTAATTTGCTAATTCTATGTCTTAGGATGCTGCTACTTGTTGTCATTTAATGCTACAAATGGCTAGGGTAGGTAGTTAAATGTACCAACTTGGTTAAGCTATTATGTCCAATTGAGTCACAAATATCTCTATGTTGCCATGAAATTATTTTGTAAATAATTTTAATATCTGCAATCTAATAGCCCCAGTAATTTAAGTGGACCTCACCCAACAAGTCCAAGAACTTAAGAGTTAAATCTAAGATTTTCTGGAGAAGAAAATATTTTGCTCAAAATGATAGGACCAACTCCTGCTTGAATTTTTAGCCTCCAGCAGGCCCTATACATTTCCGACTTGCCAGCCCTAACAATTAGGTGAGCCAAGTCCTTAAAATTAAACCATCAATAGCTACAATTTAACTTCCCTGGAAAGCAAACTAATAACATATGGTAATACCAACGTTTCTGATTCATGAGCAGACTAGACTCAATTCTCTAGTCTACGCTGAGCGTTTTATTAGGACTAGTTAACATGATGCACTCAGGAACGTACAACACCCTCATTTCAGGAAAACTAAGTTCACCATCTCAACTTTGGTCAAGGCTTGAACCTCTGTAACTAGCAGTTTTCCTTAATGTCCCTCCCTCAACTAAGTTTCTCCTGGGCTAGAGATTTACACCAAAGAAGACCCTTTCCTTTTTGTTCAGTTTCCTCTGTGACATTTGACTCTAACTAATATGTGTGGGTGTGTGCACACAAAGGTGAGCACATCTATCATATCGAAATTTTGGAGAATGAGGCTCTCAAATGAATGTCCTAGGTTGCTGAAAATTTTGTCTCCTCCCTTTTTAAAAGCATGTTTAAAAATAGAACAGAAGAAGGAGAAAAAGCAAGTGGTAAGATAGTTTATTAAACACAAACATACTGTACTACTCCAACAAAAATCCTAATTCTGTGGTTGGCAGAGGGAATAGAGGAAGACCAATTAGATGCTGCCTGCAAGCCACGCTTTAAATAAATGCAAAACACAGGTGAGATGATGGGAAAGGGTTTATAAAGATATATCACAGAAACACACAACAGAGCTGGCTACAAAACTCTTCCAACATGAAATATCAGTAGGGGTAAAATGTTTCATAATAACAAATGATCAATTCCACTGGGAAATAAAATCATAAAATTTTAGGTGCCTAATAAATTCCTTTTGACATGACTATTTTAAAACAAATGTTTTGGTTCAAATATTTTCTTTACGTATTTGTATGACATACAGGAAAGGAAAGCAATACAGGCTCGAACCTGATGAGATTGGACTCGAGAGTCCTTGGCTTCTGGACAAAGTTCATGGCACCTTAGTTTGTTCACGTTCAAATGAAAGACAGGACTAATTCCTAATTCATTTGCTCTACCTACACTGAGTGATTATGAATTAATGAGATTAAATAATAAATGAGCAGTTCTTCCACAGTGTTCATTAATGAATTTAGCAAAGCTACGAGGTGCTTCCTGGCAGTATCCTGGGCCAGTTCGCCACTCTCATCTCTTGCAACTGTTCGACCACAAGAATCCCAGGCTCTGACGAGACATGAAGCACTTGGAGTTCCTGAACACTCCATCCTTCACTGTTTGTTTCCCCCATCCCTGTTACTTGGTATAAACTATTCAGTCTCTTTGTGTTCTAATCTTCCTGGCACATTTTTTCCCCATAAACTTAGATCCTTAGATCAAAATCTCATTCTATAAAGAATCCTTTCTAACATCCTGACACAGAGAACACTTTTCATTCCCCATCTTCCAAAATCTGGTCTACTATAAAGCAATGGTGAAGCCTTCAGAAAACCATGTACCATACTGTCATATTTCTTGCATGTGCTTTTTTTCTGCCTTTCTACCTAGCAATTGAGAGAGTCAAGAACCCAGAAATCATGATCTGGTTATCTCTGTATGCTTAACCTTTGGGACAGTACCTGGTATGTATTAGAAATCAACAAGTATTTTCTGAATAAATGCATTTTATCTCTTCTGATAATATGGTCCAAGAAGACACAAATGTCTTATAAACAGTCATGTTTTAGAACTATACAGGGTTAATATGTTATAGTGTGAATATTATTATAAGCTATTAAAATGATAATTTAGCCCACTTACAACTTATATTTGCTACCCAAAAGTGGGATGTTTGGGAGAGAACTATAAGTATAAAATATACCTAATTTTAAAAAGATATTAATTTTTAAAAAACCAAACATATTTATGATTACTAACATTTAACAGCTTATGGAGACAGAATTCACATATGAAATTTATCTATTTAAAGAGAATGATTCAGTAATTTTTTTGCTGTATTCTGTTTAGGTGGATTGTAGCTTAGTTTTGGAAATGATATGAGTGAAAAAATATTCTTTTAATTAATAAGATTATTTATGAATGAGTGCCAAAGTAAGTGAGTGCTTTAGACCAAATACACTACACAAACACCCCAGGAGTGACAAAATAGATTTTGAAATAAAATCCTTCCTTCTTTGATAAGTGAGCATTTAAAATATTGTAGTATACAGGAATTATGTAATTTTAATTGCAGTGAAAATTACCAAACAAATGATATTCTTCTCTTTTTTGAGACAGGGTCTCATTCTATAGTCCAGGATTCTTCTGAACTCACTATGTAGCCCGGGCTAGACTGGGACTCATGGTAATTCTCCTGCCTCAGCCTCCCTAGTACTGGGATTACCGGTGTGTGCCACCACTCTCGTCTTACGTGGCAAACTCAGGGCCTGGCACTTGCTAGACAAGTGCTTTAACCACCTGCAATTGTTATTCTACTGTTATCTGACTTTAACTGTAGCAATAAATCAGCTCCAAAATACAATATTAAGTAAAGCTTAAATGTAGACTAAGAGATAAAGATTTTTCTTATATAAAGACTATAAATATAGAAATATTTAAATTGTTATTTTCAGGGAGGTATTCTATCCACTTTTAATAGTTAAAAAATTAGCTATCCTAAGTAAAGTCTATAATTGAGCTTTTTCTACAAACTACAAGATTTTTTAGTTTTGCTTACATACAGTTTTCAGAAATTGGATTTCATTCTGAAAGACTAAACAGTACAACTTTAATTAAAGGTACCAAAAGAGGTTTCTAATACAAAATGGTGTCCTCTACCTAATATAATTTTACACAAAAACTTGTCCACCCATAGAAACCCAAGCACATTTATAACACTGGTTTTTGGTATGAAAAGATTACCATTGATGTTTTAGCCCAAAGGGGGGGGGGGGGGGGCGCGAACCTGAGCTGTAAGATATCCACAGAGCTATCTATTTATTTTAAGCTAATAAAACAAGTAGAAAATATTAGATTGTAACACTTGATATTTCAGATTTTAACTTCATAAAACCACTACATGTATGTTTAAAATAAAACAATGTGTTACTTCAAAGTTCTTAAAATCATTTGAGTCACTGTGAATTTTATCAATACAGCAATAAAACTACTTTCCTCTCTTGAAAAGGCAAAGGCTAAATTACCGACTGACTGGAACGTCTCAGCAATGCCAAGTCTCCCGTGGATCATTCCCAAACCACAAATCCTGACAGCATCCTGTTTTATAAGGAAGGCTTTCTACTTGGTTCAGCCCCAGAGACTTTGCAGGAGCACCTTCTTGAAAGGCACAAAGCACTGTGCAGTGAACCACTTCAGAGGTCATGCTCAAAGACAGGTACTCTGTCTCCATTTTAAAGGAACAAAAACAGTTGGGTTACTGAATGGAAAAATGCATTATTGCTTTGTTCCTTGTCCAGGCAGCTTCTCATTTTCTCACAACAGGTAGGCCCAAACACAAACTGCTACTGAAGGTTACAGACCTTACTAAAGGTTAAAATTCACTGGTATCTGTGGTTGTCCTAGGTAGACCCATTTTTTACAGATCCTGGCTACATGCCAGAGCCTAATTAAGCCACCAACAGTGCCAGATGGTTAACCCTCTGTATACCCACCTCCAGCTACTTGTAAAGTACTTTGATATACTTTTACTTTCCCCCCCCAAAAAAATACAGATATGTACCAGACCATCCAAGTACAGCAGGTGTGAGTATGGGTGTGTGCATGTACATACACACACAAGTACTTGACTCCAACATTTACTATAAAGATAAAGAAACTCAACTACCAAGGCTACAGGTAGGGAAAACCCCAGACTGTCAATGTGGGTTGGTTTTACTAGTTAGAATTTGGAGAAATTCACAAAAGAATTCTACATTTTAATAATGCTTAATCTTAGGAAATAGATTTTTCATTAAAAGAAAAAGAAAACAAGTATTTGGATTACAATGTCTGTTGGGAATCCTTTTTACCGAATGCACAAAACATTACATAGAGCTTTTGAAATTCTCAAAGCCCCTGGTGTTCATTAAAAAAAGAAAGCACCCTTTTAAGATTTAGGTGCTTTATCTGTTCCAAAATGAAAAGATCAAACATAAAACCTTATTTGTAAGGAAAGCAAGTGTCTCTGGGTCTCTGGCTAAGCTCAACAGCAATGGGATGAATGAGGGGAAGCAGTGACAATGGTCAAAATGGGTGAAAGGAAGCTCTCTGTTGGGCCAGCCTTCCCTGATTGCAATCTTTAGACCCAGGACCCATACCTCTGTTTAACTACTATATCCTGAATAAAAGTGAATTCTACTCTAATGAGAAGCAAGTGAAGTTGCATGATGAGGGGAGCACTGGGTAACCTAACTGAGCCCATCTAATCTGACATCAGAGAAGATGGCTGTGTGAAGATAATTTAAGAATAAATCGAAATCCAAGTGAAATCCAGGAAATTGATTAGTCAGGCTAATTATTTTCTCTTTTTGACAAGCAGGTATCTCACTACAAACAATACATAATTAAATAATCTTCTCTCACTCTGTATTCCCTAACAACAGGAACCCACTACAGATGTTCCGCTTCCATCTTTGTGCTAGCACTGAAGCAATTTTCACCGAAGCAGAATGACAGGAATCATTTTTTAGCTATCGAGGGGCCAAGTTCATACTCCCATTTTATCCCAACAGCTTTTCTCCATTCTTCTTATGCTTCGATTATTTGTATTTAATACTCCTATTTCTTTGTAGGAAAACAGCATCAAAGTGGACTGCTTTCCCTGAAACTATCAAGAATGCACAGAAGTATTCCTATCTGGAGATGCAGATTTCACACCTATACAACTCCACAATATGGCCAAAACAAAAGGGTGACTTAATTAATTGCTGGCTAAGAGCCATATTCTTTGCAAATCAGGGCTTCTACAGATGACATATGGTTTGTTATTTCCTACAAATATGAAAAGCTTTTTGAAGTGATTATACTTGGGATCTGTCAAAATAATTCTGTATATAAAACAGCAGCACTAAAAATGAAAGTAACATCTGAAAAAAAGAACACATCAGTGTAAGAATTTAAAAACAGTTTTCATTTTAAAGGAATAAACAGTGACTAGCATGCAGTCTTATTTGAATTTCACCTCATGCCCCATGTATTACATGCCAGCTTTGGTTACATTAAAGTGAAATGTTACTTGTAAAGCAGGAGTAGCTCGTTATTTGACCACATTTTAAAAGATAGAACATATTTTGTATTTAATTTTCATCATAGTATTTACTGTATTAAATTCAATCAACATCATTTTTCCCCTCAAAATTGTGCTTACAGAGAAGGGAGAAGGAGAAAGGGGAAAGAGAAAAAGAAGGGGATGATAAGAAGGGTAGAAGAGGTGGAGGAGGTATTTAATCTGAGTTCCAGCCCTTGAGAGGCTGAGGCAGGATTCCCATGAATTTGCAGCCAGCATGGACTACAGAGGGAGTCTAGGATCAGCTTAAACTACAGAGAGATAAGCTGCTCAAAAAAACCCTTAATATTACCATATTACCCATTATTATATCTCTGACACCCAGGATACAGAGGTAGCACTAAATTGTCATTGTCCACTACAACAAGCCCTTACTCCTTTCTGAAAAGTGCAAGGCAAAAGGGAGCTCTGGTTACTGAACTCTGGTTCAAAGTAAGGAATAATCCAGGCCTGAAAGCAACTTAAGTGCTTTCTCATCAAGGCCTAATAGGATTTAGAACCATCCACTTACAAATACTGCATTCCAATACTCAAGAGACGGGCAAGTGGCACAACACAGAAAAAGCTAGGTTTCTCTATGCCTACATGAGTTTTATACCTAATATACCTCATAATGCCACTAATTATAGTGTGAATTAGAAAAAGCAAGTCAAAATTATAATTTTTTATTGAATTCAAATAACTAGCACACAGACTATCACATATTATACAGTTAATAAATATTAAATAATGAATTGTGGAGATGAACAAAAATATAAATGCAGAATATTAAAATGTTAAACAGATTTCTGCAGTAGGTTGGAATACATTTCTTTCTTTTATTATTATAAACCTAGTTCTTTTCACAGGACATAAAGGATGTGATGTACTAGGTCTAACTTACTCATAACATTTGCTCTTTAGAATCCTGAAAGTAAGTAGAAAGGACAGACCTCATCAACATTATTGATAGCCATCAGCCTAAAAATCACATCGCTGGAGGCGCACCAACCTGCTGTGCACATGGTCCTGCACTGGGAGAGCGCACCACTGCCGACACAAGGATGAAACCCACAGGCAAGCAAGCAAAATCAAGTCACAAACGGCGGCCTTTCACACGAACTTGGTCAGATGACGCGCTCACACAGAGCAATAAAGATAAAAATGGCTTCACCTGACACTACTTTACCTTGTACTACTTAAAACTGAATCAGTATACTTACGGTAAAGTCATGGAGAAGCACTGTGCTGTCAATGGAAAACTGCACACATATGGCACAACATAGACTAAATAAAGCATCTACCTTGGTGATCTTTTAATAGTTCTATTCCATCACCTATTTTCAGCTAAAAATCGTTAAAGTCTAGCATCTAAGAACCTAGACACAGGACAAAAAAAAAAAAACTATTTTTTTCCCATGGGGTGGTAACCAGATGTCAATAGCTGCAGCTGTGACTATATAATTACCTGTTTGCATTAACGGACACCACAGTTTAGATTTAATAGGTCAGATGACAATGCAGCAAAATGCATTTAGCCTATGATTACCCCTTTCCAAACATTCTCTCACTCGCAACTTCGACCCTGGGAACATAGCAGACACAGACTTAGGTCAATAAGAAACACAGGCCAGCACAATAGGCCTTGCCTCAAACAGCGCTGTTGACAGACACCAGCACAAAGGAAATGAATAGAGTCCCCCTCAGTTCTCACACAGAGTGAAGAATGACTCAGTGTACTGCTGCTTTGGTGCCCTGTTTGTACAGTGTATACAGCTTTTGTCCTCAGCCACTGTTCACTGCCCAGTGGGGGCTAAAGAGCCTCGGAAGTGCAGGAGGAAGAATGCTCCACACTTTCCCGTGTGGCCAGCTCCTGTATCCATATGCACATGACAGGTCAAGTGAGCACACAAAACTCCTCTTACCCTAGTTTACATGAGTGAAGTAATTTCGGAGTCAAAATACAAGTGAGGTAAAGTAGAAAAGTTACTATTAAACATTAACACTGTTGCTGACTAAATTATTGTTACTTGTTTTTTTTTTTTTTTTCCTTTTCTGTCAGACTCTAATGGCCACATATATAATCCTTTTCAGAGGCTTGTTTCAGGTAAAAAGCAAAATCAGGGTTGGCTCAAAGTAGGAAGTGAAGTGAAGTAGGCCATGACTCAAACAGACATTGTTAGAATAAGGCCAGGAAGCAGCTGAGAAGGCAAAAGCCCAGAGGCAGGTCGGGCACAAAGGCAGGAGGGGCAGTGGCGTTTTCTTTTTCTTCTTCTTTTTCTTTTAAATGTTTTTTAGTACGCTATCTCAGGCATATAAATTTTTTGGCATACTTATTGAAGTAATGGGTATAACAATAAAAAACAGAATGTTAAGACAAGTCACTGAGGACTACGACAGCTTCTGTTTGCTTACAATGGTTTGCTTGGAACTGGCCAAGAAAACCTACCTAGAGAAAGATACCAGCTCAAGTGTTGAATGAAATGTTTATTTCCCCAGGCCAAAAATATCTTAGCAGAATGGCATCTGTATGTAAGTTATGTGTTTTAGAATTAAATGTTAAATCTGGTTCTACTGTGTGACCTTGCACATGATTGAGCATCCTCATTTCTTCATCTATGAAATGAGATATCTACCCATTTCTTCATTCGAAAAGAATCAGTATTATTTGTTAATCTTTATTTCTTATTTGACATTAGTTATACTTATTTCTGAGGTAGAGCATCATCGTTTGATACATACAATGTGTAGTGATGTAGTGATTCAATCAGGATAATTAGCATTTCCTTAATATTAACATTTTTATGTGTTAGGAACTTCCCTATTCTTATCCTCTGGTTATTTTGAATATGTGATTATTGCTGCAGACCTACTCTACTGTAGAACATTCGAACTCCTCCCCTCTAATTGTGCTTTGTGTCCATCTACCACCCCTCCACCTGCCCTTGCAGCCTACAATCACCGATTCTACTTCAAAAAATAATTATTGAGATAATAATACCTTCTTTGGTTGCTGCAAGGAAAAAATAAACTCATACACATGAGTTACTGGAATAGGACCTAACACCATGAAAGCATTCAATAAATATTACTTGTAAGTTTTAACTCCTATTGCTAATATAACCACTACTATAGTCTACAAGTACCAATTTCACAACCATCACTACTGCTCCCACAGTGAGTGGGCTAATATACTCATGGCTTTAAAGGGAAATTTTCCCTGATGAATGAGATTACTTATGTCATGAGTTTATCCAAAGGCTGTTTTCTGTGGTCCACAACAACAACAACAAAAAAAGAATTTAAGTTTTATGAATGATGTACATACAATGCAGCCATATATGATATACACATATCTATTAAGCTGTTAAAATCCATATGATTTGAAATTTTACCCAAATCTAAATGAATATACAACCTAATAATTATTCTTGGGAAGGTAAAACAACAGCAAACATTAATTAACTGGTTGCTATTTTAGAGGCTTGATATTCTTCCAAAAGATTTTATCTAAAATACTTTTATTTTTATAGTGAAAAAAGAGGAGACCGAGCCTTAAGTACCTTGCTTAAGATTAAACTGGTAAATGTGGACCAGAGGAATAGTTCAGTGATTAGAGCTCTTGCCTACCAAGTGCCAGGCCCTGAGTTCAATTCCAAGCACTACATAAGCTGAGCATGGTAGCACACACCTATAACTCCAGCACCTGGGAGGCTGAGGCAAGAGGATTGCCATGTGTTCAAGGCCAGCCTGGACTACACAATGAGTTCAGAACCAGCCTAGACTACAAAGCAAGACCTTGTCTCAAAAAACAAAAACAAAAACAAAAACAAACAAACAAACAAAAAACCAGACTGCTAAATAAGCAAATCCAGCCAACCTGACTTCAGAACTTGTCATAAATATTACACTACACTCTACACTCTTCCAATAAGAAGGCATCTATAACAATCCGCTAAGTAGCACTGCCCTATGTTTAGCAAAAAGAAGTCACTGTCTTTAAAGGCCTGCCATAGAAATAAACCATAAATCATAAATGATAGTATACTATGAATTAAAATGTTTAAGATATATATTTCTATCCTTTTGGAAGAATCAGTGTTGCTAACCACAAGATTTCAGACGTCAAAAAGTAAAATGTGTTGCTTAATTGCTTTTGTAAATCCTCATCACTACCTAGCTACTTATGAATTCTATTTTACGTGTTAATTATGTCTACAATGAATCAGAGAATGCAAACAAATAAATTAATAAAAATAAGTGCTTTGAGGTAGACGATTTTAAAGCATGTAATTGATTACAAAAAGAAAAAGCAAAAAACCCTTCAAAGGCTTTCAATTACTTTCATTATGCCTCCTTCTGTTTAAATCTCCCAAATTGTTGGTCTTCAGAAGATCAATACCAAAAGAACAATGTCAGAAGGTTAAGAAAATAAATGCCCTTTACTTTTAAAAGTTTATTCCATGTGGCTCTGGTTTAATTTATTCTTCAAAGTACAAACTTGTAAACAAATACAAACATTCTACATCCAGCAATATGCTAGAATAAGTAAAGTGACCAAAGTTTCTGCTAAAAAGAAAAAACATAGTGGTTAGAATACCAAAACATTTTCTTTATTTGTGTCACTGAGCCAGCAGTTTAAAAGTGACTATAGGAGGCTGGAAGATTGACTCAGTGATTAAAGCTCTTGCCTAGCAAGTGCCAAGTACCTGAGTTCGATTCCCCCGCAGGCCAGGTGTGGTAGCAATCCCAGCACTTGCAAGGCTGAGACAAAAGGCTTGCCCTGAGTCCAAGGCCTGCATGGTCTACAGAGTGAGACCCTGTCTCAAAAAAAAAAAAAAAAAAATCAACTATAGAAAGGCAGAAATAAAGGGGAGCTAACTTCAAAAGAACAGAGCACTGAAGTTAGACTTCACAAAAACCTGAGCTTCTTTTAATATTACTATAAAGGATCATTATACAATGAGGAAGAAAGTTATCTACAGTATGAAGATTCTAAGCTTCTATGAAAGTAAATCACCTCAAAATACGTAACTCAGCAATCAGAGCACCTGCCTAGCAAGCACAAGGCACTGGGTTTGACTTTTCACTTGGGTGTGGTGACACACACATGTAATCTCAGCACTTGAGAGGCTGAGGCAGGAGGACTATCATGTATTTGAGGCCAGCCAGAGCTACAAAATGAATTCAGGACCAGGACGGACTATAGAGCAAGACCCTCTATCAAAAATAAAAGCACCTGAACTTCTTTTCATATAATTATAAAGAATCATCACATAATAAAAATGAAGTTATATACAACATGAAAACTGAAAACTGTAAACTTCTATGAAAGCAAGCCACCTCAAAATATATAAAAGCAAAAATTAAAATAATTATTGGAAAAAATTTTCCGTAACAGTGATTTTATAATTACTATTACAACTTGTCCCAATACTGGGCAAAAAGAAAAGCTTTGACAAATTTCAAAAACTGGAATATTTCCTCTTACCCCAATATAACTATACTAGAAATCTATCACTTAAAATTCTCATTTAGAAATTGAAAATTTATTTCCACATAACTCATGAGTCAAAGAAATAATGAGATCTAGACAGTAGTATGAAAAACTAGCCAATGTGATCAAGTAAACTACTTTAACAGCATGCTGTACACTAAAAATATTTAATTTATGAATTTAATTTATTTACTGGCCTGCAGTTTGGCTTAAGTTATTTTGTCATTCATAAGGATTCATAGTTAGTGTAATTCATAATCACATATACTATACATAAAAGTATGACTTTTTTCTTTTTATAGTAAATTATATTCTATTCATTTTGTACTTATTAGAAATCTTCCTTGGCTAGACTATCTCAAAGTTCAATTTGTTAGTGACTTTTATCTTCAAATTTTCTACTCTGAAGGCATACATTTATTATTCTTTGATTTCAATGTACATATCTTTTAACAAAAGAAATGTTAAAAAATTATATGCATGCCTTTAAAAGCAGTCTTGACTTCTGGCAAGTTTCTTTTTCTCTAAACTTATAACCTGGATACAAAACATGGCAAGAGTCGTTCGTGAGCAGGGAGGAAAAGAACAGTAAGAACAAGAACCCTGAGTGAAGCTTTTGGGGTATGCTAGACAGGTGCCGAGCTATGAAAATTTGTTAGACTGCACCCCACAGTGTTGCTCATTCTAAAATGCTAATTCAACCCAGAAGTTGAAAATGGACTGAAAATATGAAGGCCTGAGCAATATTTCAGATCATTAAATGTAAGTATATTGTCTAAATGTCAAACACTTTTTAAAAATGCTAGACAAGGTATAGCATATCTTTTGACAACAGGCAAGGAAAGGAATGAGAGCAGGAAATATGGTATGTAGATAATGACTCCTGCTCTCAGAAACAAAGAAGCCATGCAAACTCAGCGCTGACATCTCTCCTTCCCTCCCTCCCTCTTTTTCTCTCCTCACTTCCCTTCTCTCTGCATGTCTCTGTGATTCTTCTCCCTTTCTGGATCAGTTTTCTGTTTTCAAGTTTGGATGGCATATAATCTGGCTAATCAAAGCTCATGAATTTATGAGTTAAAGCCCCAGACAAGAAGAAACTGATTTTCATCCTCTTGTTCCCAGCGCCTAATTCCCAGGGATAAAACTTGGATCAGTTCCAGCCTAGTTCAGATGTCTACTCCAATCTAATCACCTGTAGCGAGGTGAAAAAGGCCACATGGTTTTAACACAGCTGTCCACACACAACTGCCTGGGTGGTGAGGGGTAGCTAGCTGTGCTGTTGTAAGCAGGACATGACACAGGGACTCAGCATCAATGTATGAGCGAGCACCAGGCTTTCCGATGGAATCCTTGCACCACCCTGTGCCTGGTATGAAAGCGACACACTGGAAAAGTTTGTGCCTAGGGTGGAGTGAAAGGCAGATTTTCTCAAGGAAAAGAGCACAGCAGAGAGACGTATAGACAGTGCTGCCTCAAGAAGCTAAAAGGTCATGATCAGAAATTGCCAGTTCTTACTTTTGTATGATATATGACCAGACATGCACATACTCCTTATATTCTTTTGAATGTACACATTTAAGTTAGTAAAAGTCAGTATAGCAAACATCATTTTGCTCATCTGTCAAGTGTGATTATGCACTCAAATACATGTTCAGACTACCAATCCTAATACAATCCTTTATCTCTTCCTGTCCCTTCCCTGCATCTACCAACTGGTGGACTCTTTCTCTGAAATGCCTTTGAATCAGTCCCTTCCACTCTATCAACAATGCCACATCCAAACCTATCTCATTACCTCTTTTCTACATTTGTGCAATAGCCTCTCAACTGATCTCTTGCCTCTGAATCTCCATATTTTATACAAGCAATTTACATAATTCCTACTTTAAAACAAAATCCTATTCTTGTCAGCTGCTTACTTAAAAAATAGTCTCTACTTGTTCCTTACAGCTTATGGCTGAAGTCCCAAGAATGCCTGCATATGAAAACCACCTAGATTCCTGGCCCTCATCCTATACTTTCTGAATCAGAATCTCTGAAAGTGGAGTTTAGCAATCTGCCTTTTTAAAAAAAGGTCTCCACCAGATTCTGAGGGAAGCCGCTCAAGTGTCAATCTCTGGGTCTGTGTTAGGGACTCCTATTCTGTGACATGAAGACTCCCTGAATGGAACGTGATCCGGGCCCACTCACACCTGATTCCAACCTCTTTCTAGTCTCACTCCCTTGTAACTTCTCTTTCTCACTCTTTCACAAAACACATGTCAGACTGCCAAGCATCTAAATATTTGCCTCCTCCTCCTTCCTGCTCTCTTTTATGGGAATATCAACTCACTTTTTAGTCATAAATTCACTGGTCATCTTCTCTGCAAAGCCTTCCTTGAATGCCCCTACCACTTATTTACTCTTCATTACAGAGTCTGAGACATTCTAATGCCATGGTTAAGAACACAGCCTTTCTAACTAGTCTGCTAATGTTTGAACCCTGCCTCTGAGAATTACTAATGAGCATATAACATGTGGCTTTGGACAAGTTACTCAACCTCTCAACCTCTTTGTGCCCTTAGTTGTCCTCAAACTATAAAATGGGACTCATAACATAATGTGAGTCCAATATAATTCTAAGAGTTAATAGTATATAAAGTATTTGCCTGGGCCCTAGGAAAATTATGCTTAAACATTACCTTCCTGTTAAAAAGCTATACCCTTCTCTTAGAAAGAAAGAATCTTAATTCTTACTGAATCTTACTGAATCTTAATTCTATCCTAAGGCTATCAGTTTAAAAATTCCCCTTTTTATATTATTTCTTTATTTTTTGAAAAGTGTCTCACTCTGTCACCCAGGCTGATGAACTCACTATGTAGCCCAAGCTAGACTTCAACTCTCAGCAATCCTCCCATCTCAGCCTCACAAGTGAGGAAATTACAGGCATGCATCACCAAGATCAGTTTAGGTATTACTGGGGAATCAAACTCAGGGCCTTGTGCTTACTAGGTGGGCACTTTAATCACTGACTTATGCTGTTAGCCCCAAGAATTACCCTTTTTTTGGTTGTGGTACCAAAAAAAAAAAAAAGAAAGAAAGAAAGAAAGAAAGAAAGAAAGAAAGAAAGAAAGAAAGAAAAGAAAAGAAAAAGAAAGAGAAAATAAAGTCAAAATAACTTATTTTTATTTTCTTCTCAAATGATGACCATGAGGCTAGGCCCATACTTCAGTGACCAAGAATTTGCCTAGCACACCTGAGGTCCTGAGTTCAATCTCCAGCTTTGGGAAATAAACAAATACAGAATAATGTACTAAGCCTACTTTTAAAAAGCCATCATCTAAGAATGAAGGCCTTTTTTTTTTTTTAAATTGTGTAGAGACTAAAGAGGTAAAAACAAATCAGATAGCTGAGATATCTATTTGAGTAACTTCAAATAAGAAAGAAAATACTGAACCTGGCTTTGAGCTGTTCTATATATAGAAAAGTGGAGTCTAGCACTATAGCTCAGGGGTAGAGCATTTGCCTAGCATATATGACACACTGGGTTTGGCATCCAGCATTGAAAAAAAAGTAGACAGAAAACTAAAAACCTAGAGAGAGATCTCACAGAACAAAAGTTTCATTGCTAATAAAATGAAATTTTAAGAAATCCTGTAAGTTTTCAAAATAACTGGAAATACTACAAAACTTTCTATAAATCTTGCCTTTTTTCTAATTACTAAAGTAGGATCTGAAATAGAAAACACAGTAAATAACAACTCGGTGATCTGCAATAAAAGGAAAACAGATACAGTTACATAAGATGAGAAAAAAAACAGGAACACTAAGTCTGTGCTCGGATGTCAAATGAGCACACTCTGTGATGCTGCACCTCACTGTCAGATGCATTCCTACCTATTTTCCGTACTTTGCTTCTGAAATGTCAGCTATTAAGAAACAGCTGAAAAAAATATCTTGAAATCTGATAACAAACGCCTACTCTTCTGCACATAAGTCTCCCTGGATTCATTTATTCTGTCAAAAATATTTACTGAGCACCTTCTACTTCACATATTTGAATACAGCGGTGAACAAAGGGGCAGTCAGGTGTGATAACATTTATCACATGAGCAGCCTGTGTTTTAAAACAAGTTCAGCAACACTTCGCTTCTCATACACATTGCTATAAGGGCATATGGCTTGCTATAAGGGCATATGGCTTCACCTTCAAATTATCAACATTCATGACACTAAAAAATAAACCTTCCATTCCATCAGAACTTCAGACAGTGGGTTTTTAACCTAAGACCATGGATGGGTACCTAAAGGTTCATGGGTATGTTGTTGGATATCTGGGAACCCTCCAATTTTGCGTACAAAAAAAAGTTTATGTTTATAAAGTTTTCTGTACCAATGGTCCATAACCTTTTTGACAGCTGGGACTGGTTGGAAGACAACTTTTCCATAGACTGGGGACTGAGGCCCTAGCATCACAGCTTCAGCTCTACCTCAGATAACCACTAAGTTTTAACCTAGCTCCTTCACATGTGCAATTCATAGTACTGTCGGTACTCCTCTGAGAATCTAATGCCGCTGCTGATCTGATAGGAGGTGGAATTCAGGCAATACCAAGGCTAAGGAATCTC
Source organism: Ctenodactylus gundi (assembly GCA_004027205.1). Lineage (NCBI taxonomy): Eukaryota > Metazoa > Chordata > Mammalia > Rodentia > Ctenodactylidae > Ctenodactylus > Ctenodactylus gundi. The sequence continues at coordinate 474,248 of PVKB01000541.1, read as the reverse complement.
CCACACCTGCTTGCTGCTCAGCTCTTGCTATGTAACTGGGTTCCTGAAAGGCCACAGACTGATATCCATCTGTGGCCTGGAGGTTGGGGACCTCCATCCTAGACAACAGTCTCAAGTAGACCAAGAAAGTACAAACCATCAATATTCTAGGTGCAGAAAATCTCTTGTCAATCCTTCCTACTGAAAAAGCTGCTGCCAGATACGGTCCCAAGGGACACTCAGTGAATTCCTTATCTGCCATTTCTTTGCACCATGTTCAACAACTGAATATGATTGACAAGTTCTGTTTCACTCATCTAACTTCTGTCCTCGAATGTTTTGAGTACCAACAATCTAGCCAGTCTGTTAGACAAAGACTTCTTCCAAAAAAATTGTTTACAGAATTTGGGCTCCAGCAACCCATGCAATATAATCCATGTGTATTACTGAACCACAGAAAAGTAACTCCTTAATTTGTGGTCAGAATAACCGCTGCAGAACAACCTACAGTGGGTGGCCATGAAACTATCACAATTATAAAGTAACCAAGCAAATAATATGCTATGTCTCTAAGAGATAAAATGTTATAAATCCAAAACATACATTGCTATAAATAAAGTCTGTGGTTATTTCCCCACATACTCCGACTAACATTACAGTGACAAGAGCTACTCTTAGCAAGTTTTATAGAGGAATAGTTAAAGCGATTTGACAGCAGACTCAGTGGCACCACATATACCATCTGGGCTAAGAAACAAGGTAAACTGCACTATATGTAACTTTGAGAGAGTACTGCCCTTAATATAAACAAACCATGGATTTTCCTTTAGAAAAGAACAGCAAAAGAGAACAGCAGGACCAGTGCTACCGAACCAGCTAGCCTATGACTTGGGAAAGTACTGAAGAAGAGCAACTGGTGTACATACAAGCATATTTGTTGACAGCTAAAATTAGATCATTTCCCCCAAAACTAATACCATAGATTTTAGAGTTAGGAAGAATCTTACAAAACAATCACTAAAGTTATGGTATAATAAAAATTTTCTTTATTACTTAAATCATATTAAAATATACATGGACTAAAGATGTCAAACATCCAAAATAATGATAAACCTTAAAATGTGAATAAAAAAGATGATGAATTTTCTCAAAACTTAAATTAGAATCTATCACCATGTAATTTCTACATTGTTTCAATCATTAGAAAGGAAAATTTATTTTTAAGATAGAAAACTGAGAGATAGTCAACAGGGCAAAGTAAATATACAACATACAGATTGCAATAAGAAAATGAGAGCTAGCTTCTACAACTACTCAGTAAAAATAATAAAAAGTTAATGCTCAAATTGGTTCATGGTGAAGAAATCTGAGTGACAACAAATTTGTAAGTTATGTAAAAAAAAGTACACATTCTAGATGGTAAAGGGCTCTGCTTCTGTGTACTGGATGTGCTTCTTATATAGGAAGGCTATCACAGTCAGGGTCTATGAGGAGGAAGGCCAAGGCGTAGAAAGGAGAAACTCACTACACACCCCCAATTTCAAAGAGGGAGAAAGCCCTGACCTTTGGAAACAGCAGCTCATAGACAGGTGGCTAGGGAAAAGTGCAACTAGAAGTAAAAACAGAAACGCTATACTATAAACCTAAGTGTGAGGCTCAAGATACAAAGTTATAACTGATTTTTTAAAAGCATAAAAAAAAAACCTGGGCCTTGCTGAAAAACTTGAAATTAACAAACGACTGGTAAAATTATGAAGTTTCATATTTTAAGTACTTCAACTTAAGAGGATTTTCCATTGATTCGTTACAAAATGCATTATTTCTACAAGTTGAAACAAAGAGAAAAGATCAGCAACAGAAACACCAATGTAAATACAACTTTCCTAATACAACTTTTGACATTGAAAAATATTAGCCTTGATACCACAGTGATCATTATATAGAATAAATTATTTAAAGCTTTAATCTAAAATGAAGAGACTTAACAAAATTAATTAGGCTTGGGTTAGTTGATAAAGGTGTTTTCAAAATAAAGTATATAAGAAAGAAGAATATAGGAAAAAGAATACTTGTATAAATTGTAATTTATTCATCTTCAAACCACAAAATTTTAATGTAAAAGAACACAGCATTTATAATATATAAAAATTCCTTACTTTTCTTTTTCTTATAAAAAACTAGAAATATTTTGCTTGATTAATTACTTAACTTTAAAAAAAACTTGTAAGTAGAGCTGTAGACACAGAAATGCAGACAGACCGCACTGCAATGCAATTATTAAAAAGGCATATACAGTACTTGTTAATTCAGGCCTAAAAGGGCAAGATAGGAATCATTCACTTATTAGTCAATGACAGCTTCTGACTGACAATGGTGCAGCTGAATGTAGCTGAATTTGTTACAGTGGAAGTTGGCTAAACATTACTGGATAACATCTCTAGCAACATGATTTGGTGAACAAAAACGGAAAAGTGCGCAGTAAGGCTTTTACTTAATGTTCTAAAGTTATCTTGCAAAAGACAATTATGAAAAAAATATTGTTCAATTTAAAAAACTGATGCTTAAAGGTATGCTCCCCCCAACACATAATTTAAATATTTTAAAAGAACTGAAAAGATAACAATCTGTCCTAACTGAAGACTCCTTAGGTTTTTATCCTCCTAGTGCACTGCAAATCAGGTTGAGCTCCAATCCAAATCGCTAAAAATAGTTTATTGACTTTATATAAACTTAATTCTTCTAAGTCTTAGTCTCCCTGACTAAAAAAATGGGACAATTTCTTAACTCAGAATGCTATTGTATTTATCCTTCTTTCTCTAAAAAATTCAATATAATTTACCTCAGATATCAAAAAAGAATAAAAAGACTATGATTAAATATTTGAGGGTTAAATACAGATTTTGAATTATGACTTTAATTTCAAGTAATCTTCATATCTGCAAAACAAAAAAAGTAAGTATGCAGCTTCCAAGAATTATAACCTTTTTTATTCTTGTAGAAAATGTAGTGGACAACCACTCCTTAGAAAATGAACATATACAGACTCAATTAACATGAATCAATACACAATAATCAGAAGTGTAAGAGGCAAAAACTCCTCAGTACTAAAATTATGAATTAAGACCTTTTTCACTATAGAGAGTTCAAAAGATGCTATCAGAAGTTTTCTGAAACAAATATATCTCAGTAGTCATTTCAAAATATAAAGGGCATTCAATCATTGATACTTTGCTGTTTCCTACTTTTACTTGGAGATAGGAAGACATACATCTTAAAATTCAGGCCACTTAAGAAGATAAATAACTCATCCTGAAAAACACAAGAAAAAAAAGCCTATGTAGATAATGGCTGATGCACATTCCAAATGTTTGTAATGTGGGTGCATTTTTATTTATTTATCTTTTTTGAGCAAGATATACCTGGGTTAGAATCCCAACTTGGCCATTTAAGTTGAGAAACTCAAAGCAATTGAGCTGTGGCCACTTAACATGATGATAATTCCCAATTCCATCTGTCCTCTCCCATAACACACCACAATGAAATGTCAATTGAAAAAAAAGATTAAATACCAATATTCAAAGGCTCTCCTCATCAAGGTCACTTAAATTCACTGAGACTCATTTTTCCTATCTATTTAGTAGGTTTAATGTTATAGTAAAGTAATGTTTTAAAGTATAATATCTGGCACTGACAAGCAGAAAACATTTAATTATTTTAGTTGTCATGATAACAATGAACTTTAATGATAATAAGAAACTTTCATTATCATACCAACCATTTGAAATAACACTATTATTTAATCAATTTTAAAGACAAGAAAATTAAGGTTCCTGGGGAAATATATGTGATATGTAAATTGAAAAATAATGTAAAGTAACATAATTTTTAAAAGATCATACAATTAATAAGCAGAGCCAGAATTCAAATTCAGAAATCCTTATTCTATGGCCAATAAGCTCAAATGATATGCTACTCAGAAAAGCAAATAAACATAAAAGTTAACCACTTAAAATTGTTGTTTTTTATTTACACTCTGCAAAGCACTACATAGATACATACATACATAGATATTTTTCCTGAAGGTGAAACATATATTTATTTTCTTAAAGTGGCAAGATTATTTTGGTGGGAAAACACCAAAATTTGCCTAACAGTCCTAAAAGTGAGAAAACTGTTGCTGTAATTATCAGTCAACACAATCATCACTGCTGTCGTCAGCCGTAGCATCAACACACAGCTTACATAAGCAGCATACTTTACTGGTTATGCATAAGCTTTACTTTGGGAACTTTAGGATGTCTCCTTCCATGACATAAATGAAACAAAGAATTTAAAATATTCATGCTGAAGTCACAATATTTTGAAAACAAGCTAAATTCAGAATTAACATTTCTAAATAAGCTATATTTAGGGTACTGGCTAAAATATTTGCAATTGTATTGAGAAAAAGGTACTTATTTTCTAGGATAGATTCTGAGATTTAAAAAGTGAATATTTAGGTGTTAACTTTCAAACTAGTTTGGCATTTTACCTTTCTAGTAAATAATAAATAAATGTCATGTAAGAGACAGAGCAAAATAGATATTAAGTAAAACAGAAGTTACCTGGTTAACTCAAGCAAAATTGGTAGGCCTCAAAATACATACATTTACAGAAATATATTCTGAAAGCCAAATAATTTCAAATCATATATTTAACACTTAAAGTGGTACAGCTGTCTGTATATTTATCATAACAAATATCTGATACCACCATTTTCATAAGAACACAGTATATAAAAAATGCTTTGAGAGAAAACATATCAAGTACAGATTCATTTGTTTAATAAATTCAAAATGACAGGCAGTAGCATAAAATCCACATGAACATTATAATATGCTCAATCAGTACTAATTAGGGATTTAATTATACCTACTTGGTATCTAATCTGCATTTTGAAAAGGGACACAGAGTATTCTATTTTAGGCCCAAACTTAAGGTTCTGAATTAAAACTTCTAAAAGACATCTAACTGGAGTATATTTGTGGGAAATTTTTTTTCTTTAAATTAGAATATGCTAAGAAAAACACTTTCAAGTACTAGATGAACTCTACTGAATCTAAATGATTCTCATTCACTAAATGAAAGAAAAATGAATATATATAAACAGACATTTATAGACAAAATAAGTGTTTTTTTTCAATTACTAAAATGCTATAGTTTTAAAAACAGAGGCCCATCAAAACAATCCTACAACCATCATTTTGGCTCTTTTGGTGGTGGTGCTGGGGACCAAGCCAAGGCTTCACTGACGCTAAGCATGAGCTTTACCACTAAGCTATATCACCAGTATGTCTTGGAAAAATTCTGTTGGTTAAATTAGCCTGGGGTTTAAATTATTGAGTAAATGAACTTCTCTTGTACATAGACTATACTGAGAGATAAGGAGTTAGAACCAAGGTTTCTTGTCCTCCACTTTCAAGTCTTTCCTGATACCTGCCTTATGCAGTCATCTTCCCAGCACACACCCAAAGCTATTCCTGTCAGGTGGCATTCCATTTCATATAACAAATGCCTAAAATAAGTCAACTTAAAAAGAGAAGAAATTTATCTTGCTTTACAGTTAGGAGGTTTCAGCCCATGATCACGTGGCTCTTTTTGCTTTTGGAACTGTGGCGAGGAAATATAGCATGGAGGGTACACAGGGTGAAGGAAGCCGCTTACTTGGTATCAAGCAAAAATAAACAAAGAAGAGGCAGCCCTCTCAACATTCCTTTCAAGGAGCCACCCAACAAAATACCTTCCTTCCACAAGGCCCTACTTACTGAGGGTTTCACGACATCCCAGGAGACTCAGAGGCTGGGAACAAAGATTTCAGGACTTGGGCCACTGGGAGACCTGCAAGATCCAGACTACAGCACTACTGGACTGCCACCTTATAATTTTTATCTTCTAAAATTTTATAAAGCATTTTCCAGAGGAATGTATAAAGAAAAACACCCAGAGAAGTAGAAAGATGACCAAAATAAAAGAAAGCATATAACACTCTCAAAGAAGCTAGCCACCAGTGTTGAATAATACGGACCACTTTAACAAAAATTGTTGGACAGATAATCAGAGGTTACTGAGGAACTTAAGTGGGTGCTTTCAATTAGTGTAATGATGAAGTTATCTCATTGTGACCTTCAAGGAGAGCTAGACTCTAGCCCCTTCCTGTCTCTGCATCCCAGCTGCCAAGAGGTGAACAGCTTTTCTCCACTATATATTCCCTCTTATTATGATGTTCTGCTTCACCAATAGGCTCAAAAGCAAAAGAATAAATTGACTATGGATTAAAACCTCTGAAACCATGAATCTTTCTTCCTTAAAATTTTATTACTTTAGGTACTTTTGCCACACTCACAGCAAGCTAACACACATCACTAACTTGCTAGTCACACGACTGGGCCACCATTATGGTTTAGATCTGGAATGCCTCCAAAACCCTCATATATTTGGATGTTGTGGATTATCTATGGATTTCCAGTGTTATTAAGAGATGAGGCCTAGGACAGTGTGGCAGATTACTGGGTATGTGGCAGATCGCTGAGGGTGTGGCCAGGAAGGATATGTACTCTTGTACAGGTTTCTTTCTACTGCCCACTAAGGCTGTCCTGGAAGGTATACACTCTTGTCCCAGCTTCTTTCTGCCGCCCTGAGTCTTCCTCTTGAGATGCAGCGAGCAGTTATTCTCTGCCAGACCCTTCCTACCATTGCCTGCCACCCATGAAAGGACTGAGACATCCTGGAACTGTGTGCTGAAATAAACCTTTGCTCACCTAAGCTGTGGATGTCAGGTATTGTGTCTCAGCAATGAAAAAGTAACTAAGCCATCTTAAAAGCAAACCCTCTAATCTCAGGCAAGCCTTCAGATGCCTGCTGCCCTGGCAAAAACTTTGAATGGACTTCAGGAGATATCCAGCCAAGCACTCCTGGCCCTCAGCAATGTACTGCCCTAAACAATAAATTTTTATGGTTTTAAGCCACTAAGTTTTGGAGTAAATTGTTTTACAGACATAGATAATTCATACAATAACACCAAGTTCATTCTCAATTCTGTGCCATGACTCATGCCATTTGTCCCAGACGTGTCTTTTGATTATCAATTTCCCAACAACTCGTCTTTCAGCACCTAAGGAAAGTTCATCTCTTGGGAATGCATTCTTTTTTTTTTTTAATGTTACTATTCCAACATTCTTTTCTTAGTGTCTCAATCCTGTTTGACACATTACTTGTTTAGGCATTTATTCACACATTTCTCTATGTTACTAGATGCATATATCTTTCCTATACTTTTCATATACTGTCTTTAAAATTGCGTTCAGCACACTATAATAAATATTCGATAAGAAAATCAAAGTACACACAACACACACACACATACACACCTTGGAAGTATATTTGAGCAGAATAAAGTAGATATTAACGAAAATGAACTCAGAGAACCCATACTGGCTGACTCAAGTCTGCTGACTTACTAGCTGCCATCTTTGGGTAAGTTACTTACAATCTCTGTAAGCATTAGTTCCTTCAGTGCTTTGGGTTTTTTGTTTGACTGCTTGTTGGTTTTAATGCAGATACTAACTGCATCTACTTAAGAGTAATAAAGAGATGAAAGAAGTAAGGCAAGCACATCTCTTCACAGAGTGCCTAGCAGAGAGCATTCAACAAATATTAGTTATCATTGTTCTTATAACTGATCACAAATTACAAAATAAACACATGCTGGAATTCTGAGGCCCTAACAGTCTACAGATGTTATCAAGTTGCAATCTGAATTAATATAAAATTGCACAAACTAAACTAAAATTCAGACCTTCTGTTAAGATGTCCTTTAATTTTTCAAAATCCATTCTTAAGTCAATAGAACTACAGACTGAACCAATTGTAGTAGTATGCCTTTGGCCTTTTTTCCTCCTTATCCTATTAATATATTAACTTCAAAGTTTTTATGAGAGCATGTGATTGCTTGCATTAACAAGCAGCCACCAAAGTAGTTTCCAGATTCACTTGTGGTCACTTTATAGTCCTGAGAAGGCATATAAGAAAAACTTACAAGACACAGATTTAGACAATCTCTGGATTGATACAGCTATACTGTGACTGCTAAATGTATTAATTTTTCATGTCAATCAAAATAGAATCCAATAGAACAAAATTTTAAAAATTGCTATTACATATATCTAAACAAAGAAAAATGTCTCTAGTGTTATTCACATTCTGAATTACATGTTTCATGAACCTAGAGTATTTCTAAGACCATATTCTATAATTTTATCATATCCGAACATATAATTTATATTTGAACATATTCTTAAGGCATCTTATTAAAAAGTGAAATATAGATGTTCTTTTATCCCCCCAAAATTAGAGATCTGTGAATGAAAAGCTAATACGATGGTTTTAAATTATCAATCTATTAAAAATTTTTAATTCTGTCCCATGGCCTCTGGAATAAAAATAGGCACACCTAATTCAAATTCTTAGTTTCCCTTTTCTCTATCAATATACCTAGAAAAACCTAGTCTGATTTTTGAAACACTCAACATACACTCCAGTCTCTATCTGACCCTACATACTGCGCAACCTGAAATAGAAACAAAGACTGGGAAATTAGCTTGTTTATTCCACCTTAGTGTCAAACAAGAGTACAAATAACATTCAGAGCACGTGCTAGTTACCTTACAGCTGCCAATCATGTTTGTTTTGAAACTCTTTAATATCCAGAGCTGTCAATCATATGTGGTTTGACAGAGATGTCAATGTAGAGGTAGTGCTTTAAAAGACAAAACCCTCATTTACACATTAATAAATAAATACAAATCTGAACTTCAAAATTTTATAGAAATGTTCATAACTTTTGAAAAATAAAAGTATAACTTCATGAGATAAAAAGATTAAAAGAATTTGTCTCTTTAGCCAAGGGATTTTATAGTTCGGTATAAACAAAATACTCCTTGCCTAATAACTGATCAGAATTATTATGACTACAAATGGGAATGAGAAATCAAACTGATATAAATCTGGCCAAACATGCAAAAATATCAGTATAATACATTCTCCTTTTCTTACCTCCTCAACATAGTCCAACTCATTATCTACCTGGTCATTCACATTGGAAATAAAACACTACTCAAAATGTTTCCCATTAGCTCACAATCCACAACTACCCAGTCATGTGTAACACCTGACTTTTCTACCTCCTAAATGACTAAAGAAAGTTTCTCTTTTACCCACCCTCAAACTAATTCACATTTTCAATGTTTCTTTGTATTAGCTTCCTTACTGACCTAACCCCAGCACCACTCCTCCAATACATACTCCAAATCTCTGCTAGAATGATCTCAATGAAACCTAAATTTCATCCATGTTACCTGTCACAATATTTTAATGGTTACTTGCCACCTTCAAAATAAAGCCCCATTTTTAAAAAATGACATATGCATTCCTGAAAAATCTGACTCCTGTCTACCTTCCACTTGCCCATCATGCCTCCTAAACCTAAGTTCTTTACTGTTCAACTAAGCCACCTAAGCTGCCAGGAAAGGCAGGCTCTCTCTCATTGGAAATATACTAGGTTCTTACCCACAAAAAGTAAATAAAACAGCAATCATGGTAGCCTAATATTTCTCTATATCATTTTCAAAGCTTAAGTGGCAGATAGCCACAAGAAAGTTTGGAAAGGAGGCTGGAGGCATGGTACAGTAATTAAAGCACTTGCCCAGCAAGTGCAAGGCCCTGAGTTCAACTCCCCAGCACAATAAAGCCAGGCATGATGGCTCATGGTGCATGCCTGTAATCCCAATACTCAGGAGGCTGAGGCAAGAGGGGTGCCTCAAGTCCAAAGCCAGCCTTGGCTTCATAGTGAGTTCAGGAACCAACCTGGGTTACAGAGCTTGTATCAGAAAGAAAGGAAGGAAGGAAGGAAGGAAGGAAGGAAGGAAGGAAGGAAGGAAGGAAGGAAGGAAGGGAGGGAGGAAGGAAGGAAGGAAGGAAGGAAGGAAGGGCGGGCAGGCAGGCAGGCGGGCAGGCAGGCAGGCAGACAAGCTGGAAAGGAGCCCTAGGAAGAACTTGAGCCTTCCTGCATATACAAATCAAGTGATTTAATAAATAGTCTGTGAATAATATAAGCTTTCATTTCAAGACAAAAATCTGGAAAATAACTTGATAATTTTAAAAACTTATTTTCCCCCTAAAACAATGTATGCAGACATAGAGCTAAAGTTGTTATCTGTATGTATATACATAGGTAGAATAAAAAAGTAATCAAACTATTCAGGTTTAGTATTGGCTGCAGTGAACTACTTCCTTGGACATAATGTTAGATATCAGAAAGAAAATGAACTTAAGTTTCGACTACTATACTGGTTATAATTTAAAGAAAGAAAAGAGACAAAGAGAAGAATTGAAGGGCTGGGCATGGTGGCACACACTTGTTATACAGCTGGCTTAGGAGACTGACACTGGAAGATCATGAGTTTGACTCCAGCATGGGCAAAGAATATGACCATAGCAAACACACAAATAAACAATCAAACAACAACAAAACCACACTTCAACTGGATTTTAGACTCACAGAAACAGAAGTAAAAATCAAAAAGTCTTTTATTACCACTGTTATTTTCTACTCATCCACATTTTGTCAACATATTATCCTTTTTATCTGTACAATTACCAATGTTTTCAATTATTTGCTATCTATTCCTCCTTCTCCCACTAGAATGCTCATTTCATGAGAATAGAAATGAGTATTTGTTTAGTGGACCAGCCCTTACATCAGTGCCTAACAAACAGGATAGGTACAGTAAAGTATCTGAATGAATGAATGAATGAATGAGCACACAAATGAACAAATCAATTCTTGCATCACACAGCAACTCCCTCTTCCTGATCAACATTCGTGAATGTACTGATTTTGCCAGTACTTTGAAAGTTTAACTGTGTATTTCTGTTGACGATAACTAGATACCTTGCAAGTGCTTCTAGAGAAACAGGAGCTAACAGAGATAACTACAGAACAACAACATATATATATATTTATATATATATATATATATATATATATATTTAACCCTACTACATACATACAAAAGACTCCACCACAGTGACTGCTCCACAGAGACTAGAGAGCTTATAAAATTTCTGTAAGTTACCCTTTTCCTCTTGAATGATTTTTACTAGATTGCCTCATTAGGGAGAAATAGATGGAAATGGGGAGTTCAAACACAGTAATTTCCATAATGCAATGTGCATCTGTAGTTTGGGTATAGTTTTAAATGAAAATTTTAAATATTTAATAAATGTTGCAATGGATTCCAGTATTTAATAATTTAAAGCTATACTATACATAAAGTAAATTCTAGTCATATAGCACTCACTAGAGAAATACCTAATCTCAAACACTGACATTTAAAATGGTGCAGCTGGAGGAACACTGTAGCAGTTACAGGGCTTGCCTAGAAAGTACAAGGCCCTGAGTTTAATTCCCCAGGACCACATAAGCTAGGAACGGTGGGCACGCATCTGTAATCCCAGCACCCAAGAGGTTGAGGCAAGGGGACTGGTGTGAGTTTGAAGCCAGCCTGGGCTACATAGTAAGTTCAGGACCAGGATGGATTACAGAGTAAGACACTATCTCAATAAATAAACAAACAAAACTTTGTGGTTCAATAATTAAGGAATAAGAATCATGTCTGCAATTCTAGATCTCAAAGGCATTCTGAAATACTATAGAAATAATGACAAGCTGATGCTGTAAAATTTTAATAAGAAAAAAGAACAGTGTGGATAACAGAATATTCACAAAGAAATACTGATAAAGAAGTACTGTTAACAAAATTTTATTCTTAAATATAAAGAAATACTATGTGCTTATTACTAGTATTAGGAAGTTATAATAAACTTGACTGAACAAATTAATACACACACTAATATCTCAACATAATCGCCTATAAAATCCATCTTTCTATAAAGTCAACAGCTGATTCTCTAGCTGCATGTTCAGTAAAATTTAAGAATAAAATTGCTACTACAACTGGATTGCATCCAGGCTAGAATGAAGAAAACTTTATCATTATAACTGAGCACTAGAGAAATACATTATGTAAACAACACTTTATTTTTAGATTATTGATATACTTTCTATTAAAACTGATAAACTACAACTCTGCTGACAGTACTCAGAGATGAGGATGTCACCCTTAAGGAATAATGTTAGGACTGTATATATCCACACCTGCGTCCTCTGTAAATACACCTCAGTAGAAATTTTTGAGAGATGTCATCACTAAGTAATAAAGATTTCAGTAATAACAAAACAACAATAGTATCATCTGTTCACCACATGCCAGTCATGTCATATTTACATATAACAAATTTGATGTCTTTAAGAACTATACAATACAAATACATTACAGCACTAATATACAGATGCATCCTATTTAGAAATGTCTTTAGGTCTTAACTACTTTTGATTGAGAGTCTATGTTATTTAATATGCCAAAGATGAGTCATTATCTCTCACGCCAACAACCAGAAAAGGCCCATTTTCTCTCCCAGGTATCACTCACCTTACTAAAGCACTGGTCGGTACCTATACATCTGAAGTAGAAGTGTGTTGGAGCAGGCTCACACCAGTCTGTGAGAACCCATGGTGTGTACGTCTTTCCTGCTCTGCATTCAGTGACAACATGTTTATAACTCGGAATCAGCCACAAAGGGAAAATATAAAGCACAGACAATGGCAAACTGGGGCCTTTCTTAAAATACAGAAATATGATTGTTAAATATTTACCCATATATCACAGATCTGACCACATGAATACTTTAATTTTGTCAGATACAAGCCTGTATCCCTAACTGGATAAGCCCGATACTCAGGTGCACAGAGTTCTCAGAAAGAGGCAACTCACTTTCATATTTGTTCACTTACAACCTCTCCTTATTCATGTCCATAATTCATTTTTAAAAATCACAAACTGCTTAATCTCTACAATTAATCCCAAAATTCCTCATGAAATTTGAAAAACTATTACAAAAAACTAATACATCAACAACTATAAAATGTATCCTAATAACAGAAATATTCAAGCTTAAGCCTAGCCTAGGGAACTTAGCAACTTGTAGGATCTAGTCTCAAAAATCAAAAATATAAAAAATGAGCTGGGGATGTATTGTGAAGGCTCAATCTCTAGAACCAAAAAGGGGGGGGGGGAGGCATATACATTAATAATTAATGAAAAATTATTTCTATCTCATTTATTACTGTCTTTCCACTTCAGAATCTTAGTTCAACATCTTCTTTTAACCTGATATTTTACCCCTAGCTCTCTCATTTTGGTGCTTTCCCCACTGCATATTTACATTCATAACTATCTTTTTAAATATGGACTATGAATAGAATGAATTCTGTTTCTATAATAGAAAAAAGAATAATCCTGAAAAAGAGAAAAGAAAAGAAATGATAAATAAAGGAAATAAGGTAAAATAAATGATAAAGCACCACCGTTTGGAGAGGTAAGAGAGAGGAGCATGAAGAACCAAAGAAGTTTCTCAGAAAACCATGACACAGGAGGGACAAAAAAAAGGTTATAATTTGTTACGAAATCTGTTTTGACACGGTGTGGAATGGTTTGTTAACAAGACAAACATGTACATCTTCCCTTAAACTGTTCTCACTGCTTTAAGAAGACATGAATGTCACCTAACACAATAAGCACTTCAGACTTCTCTTCTAGTTGCATTATCAAGAGATACAGTGTGTCTTTTCGAATATCACCTATGTCCAACAGTATTTTTGAGGTACACTGACTTTTATAAATACTCTCAAAGCTCTTAGCAATGATTTTACTTACTCTCCATCAACTTCTGGTCTTCTACACACACAGTGAAACTTGGCGCCAAAATCTATATAAAGATCATTCTCCACAATGTGAAAGATTCGTCCAATGACCAGTTTATCCTTGGCAGGGCCCATCTGAGTAAGAGGAGAGCGTCTCAGCATGGATGCAAAGGATTCCACATTTTTCACAGAACCCTAAATAAGAAGAGACATTTATATACATAAATTCAACATAAAGATACACTGTGGTAAGTATAACAAATTCTTAAAGGAAAAAAATTAAAAAGGCAGTTTGCTATGTTTACATTTTGTAGCAATAAGAAAAGAATATAAGTGGAATTTGACTTATGAAAGCCAATTATGCTCTTAAATTTCCTCTTCTTCCCTTTCCTTCCTTGAGAGTAACCTGAGAACAGCCAGTGGCTGGGCCTGGTATGGGATGATGAGATGCAGTGGTCCAGTATGAGTCTCAGAAGCCCACACAGGCAAGAAACACAAGCTAGTCTCCATACGAGCCTTCCAGAATGGAGCCTGGACTGCACCAGCATCTGAATGTGAAGACAGCATCCAAGGAAGTTTATTTATTTTATTCCCAGTACTGACCATCTGCAAAAAAGGCCTACTGATTCAGGTTTAGTGAAAGTGACTATTCTTTTTGTTGCAGTATGGATCTGGAGTGTCCACCAAGGGTCTCATGTTCTATGGATACTGTGTCCTATTGGAGGTGGGGACGGGCTGGAAATGGTGAATGCTTTGAGTCTGACCCGGAGGGAGTGTGAGCTGGCTTTGCCCTACCTCCCAGACTTCACTCTTCTGACATGCTGTGAAAATCTCTTGTCTCTGGGGCTCAGGCTCTGGCCCTGGACCTGGCTTCAGGCCTGCCATGTGACTCTATCATTTTTCACCTGCCCCCACCCTACACCCCCATGAAAGGACTGAGAACTTCTAAACTGAGAGATAAAATAAATCTTATCTCCCTATAGGGTGTTGAGTCACAGCAACATAAAAGTAACTAAGACTTTTTAAATATACATTCAAATATATATTCAGATAATAAAAAGGGCCCTTCACTACAATTATGAGTCAAAATATGAGTTCTCGTTATATAATAATTTTAAATGTCTTCAGTGTTTAATTTCCCTTTTTTTCCTAAAGAAAAATTCCAAAGGAAAATATCTTCTTTTACCATTTTGTCCTGCTCATTTTCTAGAACTATTTTTGCAGAATGAATTTGTTAAGGTATGGGTGAACACATAATGTAGTCTGATTACTCCTTTTTTCCTTCCAAGTTTTTTTCCCAAACACACTTTTGCAAAAATCTATAAGTACAAATTTGTGCCTTATAGTCACCTTTTATTTGCAATATATAATGATGTATGCATGCATGCTCTGGCACAAACTAAAGGAAGTACTAAATTTCTATTTTTGGGAATTAATCACAGAACAATATTGACAATTTGATCTAGTTACCTACATCCTATACTTAAAGTGAGTTTTACATTTGTTATCCAAGGAGAACTGTTAAGAGTTCAAAAGTGTATTTACCTTTTAAGCTATACAACTACATTTACAACACACTTTTAATGCATGTATTATTCCAAAGATTACAAACTTAAAAGGTAGCTCACAAAGGGGTGTGGCAGAGAGAAGAATATGCACCCAATCTAACAGGTGCAACCTCTATTCAACTCCAGTTGCAATTCCAATGCAGTCGTTGCCACAAGAAGCAACAAGTCCATACATTAATGAAAAATTTCCCAATTTTAAGTGCTTATATGTTGCAAAAGAAAAGTTTTCCATTTTACAAATCAGATGAAAAATACCCAGGTGTTTAATTTGATTCACAGATCACAAGTTTACAAACTCTGCCTCAGGAAAAACAAAGTCAAAACATCTGGTTGATGCCAGATGTCTTCCAATGTCTCTCTTAAGACATTGGAAGGAAGCTATGGTGATAAATTTATTTCAGCGGGCTGAAATACACTGGGAAGGAATTCTTAATTCTGAAGGGTCAATCTAAGACAAAGTCAGCAGATGCAGATGTCATCTAGGGCTGAAAGGATAGCCAGGACTGTATGTCATGAGCCACACTAATTTTTACTTTCACCAAGTATAACATTAAAGCTCCTTCAACAAACACCTTTGAAAAATCTAGTTCTTTCTTGCAGAGAGACCAAAAAAAAAAAAAAAAAAAAGACACGCCTCCAAGAAGAAGCACAGAAACAGCATTGATTTGCCCTCTAGAGGTAGCTCAGAGAGAATAATACTAAAAAAGCCACCAATGACAAGAGCAGTTACTAAGCTCTTCTGCTGAGAGCCATTGTACCCTCCATCCACAGCAGCAGCCACCAGAGAAACTGAATGAGCACTGATTCAAGGGAAAGGAGAGAGAGTATCAATTTGGGAGCCTTGTTCTATTTGAAACCTGGGAGTCCTGCCCATGTGTCTCTATTTTCCCATTACCTCACTGGCGCATTTATATCTATCTCCTTTTTCATATTCTTTTCTCTCTTTTTTTGGAAGACTCAACTGAAAATACAGTCTAATTGAAGTAGCCTCAGATGACAAGATAATCAAGTAGTAGATCCAGTTGCTAAGTGTCTACTGAAGACAATTCACCCATCAATAGGTCTTCTTCTGAAATACCCTAATCTCCTTGACAATTATGAAGAGATGCTTGGGCTAAGACTAGCGTAAAGTTACATGGTATTTCTCCCTTGGTTTTAGGACATTCAGGAATCCACAGTGCAAGTATGTAATTACAGCCACTAGGGAAGCTGAAGCAGAAGGATCAAGTTTGAGGCCAGATGAGGCAACTTTTGGGCCCTGTCACAAGTAAAAGGGCTGGGGATGGAGCTCAGTGATACAGTGCTTGCCTGCCACATGTGAGGCTGTGTGTCCCATTTCTAGTACCAAAATAAATAAATAAATAAATAGAAAAATCAAGTGGAAATAAAATGTTATTGCTTTCTATTCCATTAATTTCGTGGTTAATTCATCTCCTATTACAATGGAAGTGAGTGTGCTTTCATGAGTAACATGATTTTATCATAAGTAGAAGACCGCTAAGTTAACATTTAAATTTGTTTTAAATTGCACATTCACGATGGCTCACTGATATTCAGAACTATATCAACAAGCAAACAAAAGCCACACTCTACACACTACTTGTTAAGTGTATTCTAAAAATAATAAACATAGCAACTCCCATAGTACATTTTGACAAAATGTACTTTTTTTCCTTAATATTATTCTCTTTGCACTACCTCAAGACGGCAAATCATTGATCTTTCTGTGTTTCTCCTGTAAGATATGGTTTTTTTCTAGTTCATAAAGTATCTAAACCAAATTTGTTAGCTATTCTTGTTATGCTAATGCAGACTGCAAAGATTGCAGGCACACTGTCAACTGTTGAGTCTCTGGTCAGAGGTAAAGCAGGTGACTTGGAAATGATTGCTTCCTTTAAGAGCTAGCTATAAAGAGACTTGAAATAAATATCCCCTTCAATCCAGCAACACCCCTCCTGTGAATATATCCAAAAGAGGCCAAAACAACATATAACAGAGATATATGTATACCCATGTTCATAGCAGCACAACTAACAATAGCAAAAATATGGAAGGCACCAAAATACCCATTAACAGACCAGTGGATACACAAAATGTGGCATTTATACACAATGGAATACTATGCATCAATAAAGTCCAATAGCATGGAGGTTTTTGCAGGCAAATGGAAGAAACTAGAGAACATCATGCTTAGTGAAGTAAGTCAGAAGCAGAAGGTGAAACATCAAATGGTCTCTCTGATATGAGAGACCCAGATCACAACACCTATGGAACTTAAGGCGAAAGACAAAGAGAAAGAGGGGAGTAGGGTGGGGGAGGAGGGAGGAAGGGGTGGGGAGGGGGAGGGACAAAAGGAGAGTGGGAAAGCCCTTGTCACCTTGACAAGAAATGTATGTGCACAAAATGCTCAACTCCATTGTAAACCTTGAATTTTGCTCACACACACACACACACACACACACACACACACACACACACATGTATCAATAAAATATGAGAAAAAAGAGCTAGCTATAGAGCTCAAATTTCCTGTTATTCCTCTTTACTAACTATATTCTGCCTTTGAAGGCTGAAAATTGGAAAGGATTGGGTCCTTATTAGAAAACAGGTGATATGGCAGGGGGACACAAAGATAAGTAAGCATGACACTAGGGCCTGGGGTCTAAAAAAATTACTGAAAATAATTGTTACTTACACTTTGGTTGTAAGGGTCTTGCATCCTTGGTTAAATGGAATTAGCACTAGGCAGTTAAAAGAAGATCCTATTCAATGGGATGAAAATACTGACTAGATTTCTCTGACTTGGAAAACCCAGAACACAGACATTCTTTGGAACCATATGCAGTGATTGCCGGAGCCAGGGGGAAGGGATAGGGAGGGGGTGGGTAAGTAAAAAATGGGAAGGGATTGTAAAGTCAATGTGGTACATAGATGTACGAAACACCCAAATTCATTGCAAATACCATGTATTGCATTTGTATATTAATAAAAATAGTGGGAGAAAAAGAAAAAGAAAATACTGACCAGAGAAAAAACAAGAGAAACTGGAAAGGTCAACTGGTGGGAAGCTCCACGAAAGGCTAGGAAGGACAGAGATGATAAAGGCCTACATCTAAGCAGTGGCCACAGAAAAATAGAAATGATATAGAGGGCAAATAATACAAACAAGTCAAGTAATACGGCAAGGACTCTACCTCAGTTGGCTGTAAAAAGTGAAGGGAATAGGAGGAAGAGCAGAGAAACAGAGGTAAAAGAGTAAGCTTACTTTTGTGCACGTTAGTTTTATTATGTAAATCACTGGCTACCTGGGCTAGATACTTTAAGAAAACAATGTAGGGATGCAGATGTAGCTTAGTGGCCATGGGTTCAAACTCCACCATCTTCCAAAAAGTTATATATTTCTATTCCTTTTGCATAAATTTATGCTTATAGTCATATTATACAGCCACAAATCTCACAAAAGACACATCAAATACTAACTGGAATAATTTATTAATTTCCTTCTTCATATTACCACAGAAATTCTAGATACAAAGAATGTTACTCTGAAATTATCATGAATTAAGTATACATACATATTATGACTATAGTGCATATAAAGTCATTTAATCAAAAACAGGGTGGGATGGAGCTCAGAACCTGTTAGGGCTAAAAGAAACGTGAGACATCAACTAGCCCAACTACTTCATTTTTCATGAGTATCATACCTTCTTTTTCAAGCTACTTAAATAAAAAGATTGTTAGGTAAAAGTTGCCATAAAAAGCAGAAACATCATTAACAATACCTAAAAGGAAAGATATAGTATAGTACAATAGGAGAAATGCTTAGGAAACTTGAATCCTACAAGCAACTTAACCATTAAATAGTTTTTAAAAATCTTAGATAAGTCATTTAACCCCTCTGTTATTTTCTTAAGTGAAAATACAAGAACTGTGTACTTAAAATTTTTCTCATGATAGAGTAGAATTTCTTAAATATTTTCAAATACAAGGGATTTAATAAAATACATGTTAAAAATGGAAAACATTGTTTTGCCCACCTTCCCCTTTCAAAGCAAACAAACAAAAAGAAATGGTATATTATATTATTTCTTATTCAGAAAAAAATACAACACGCATCCTCTCTGACA
Source organism: Ctenodactylus gundi (assembly GCA_004027205.1). Taxonomy (NCBI): domain Eukaryota; kingdom Metazoa; phylum Chordata; class Mammalia; order Rodentia; family Ctenodactylidae; genus Ctenodactylus; species Ctenodactylus gundi. The sequence continues at coordinate 454,713 of PVKB01000541.1, read as the reverse complement.
AGAAATTTTAGAATGACTCACTTCTATTAACTCTCCTGGCAATAAGTTTTATTTTCTCCCCACTAACCAATACGTGTGGCTCATGATGGTATATTATTTAAGAGTCATCTCTCTCCGTCTTAAATCTCCATTAGGTGTTAAAGAATCAATGAGAAAATTACAAAGTGTCAATACTGAAAAGAAGAGTAACAAGTCCAAAGCACACCAGTACACTTGCTAGTGAACACAAAGCATCTAGGACACTGGTAATTAATGAAAGAAATTGAAGGCAATTACAGTGCAAAAAAGGGCAGAAAGATGAACCCCCCCAAAAAAAGTCAATCTGTCCTGAAGCATTCCACAGAGATGCGGGTTTGATCACGTCAGGAGTAATAGAAGGCTGGATGAGAAGACAGGATAAAAACAAGGAGAATAAAAACTAACAGAGGCACAGCAGTCAATCTTCTGTTAAGCACAAAATACCTCAAGAGCACAATACTTGATAAGAGGTGCTAATTAGCCTGGTCTAGTGACACAGGTCTGTAATCCCAGCACTCTGGGAGGTGGAAGCAGAAGGATCACAAGTTTGAGTCCAGCCTGGGGAACTTAGTGACTCAGAGAGATCCTGTCTCAAAATCAAAAACAGGCTGGGATATAGCTCAGTGTGAATGTCCTTGGTTGGATTCCCCATACTGGGAGTGGGGCATGGAAAAGGCACTTAATGCTCTATCAAAAATGGATAACAATATTTTTTTCTCTCCTATAAAAATTTTGAGTAAATTTCCCAGAGGAGAACTAGGTTTGGGATGACTCGTTACACAACAATATATAACTTACAAAATGAATTATTTTTTAAAAAGAATTAAATGACAGCTACACAGCTATTAGTGAGGAATCCATTGGGAAGGCCCTTAAAGACTAAAGTCTGGCCCTATGACTCACATCTTAGCTCGACCCCTTACCAGCTCTACACTGTACTGCCTCTCTCTGTGCCATTCACTCATCTATGAAACGTAGCTAATAGTTACAGTACCTAGTATATAGGGCTGCTGTAAACAAACACGTGGTCATATCTAAGGCATTCAAACAGTGCCTAGAGCTTCATGCACTCTCTAAAATGTAGTCTTAAAATTTTTTCCCAGTTGCCATCAAATCTTACTGATTAGCCTAATATTTTTTTCAAACAGAATGATTTTTGTCCTCAAGGGAAATCTGGCCATGTCTCAAGATACGTCTCACCATCGTAACTGGGGTCGTTACTGGAAATCTACTGGAAAAAGGCCAGGGATGTTGCTAAACATCCAACAGTGCACAAAACAGCACCCCCAAAGCAAAGAATTATCTGGTCCAATTACCACTAGTGCATGTCAAGGCTGAAAATCCCTAGACCAACAACCCAGCAGCACATAGCAGAACAATGCACTTTCCATTAAGGGAGATCAAGTGTAACAGACAAGGCGAAAGACTAGTGAGAAAGCAGGATATTGGAATGGCTACCAACTAGCTCCAGATCGAGTGTGAAGGAAGACAGATCAGAGATCCAGTCTAAGTTCTTTCTTAGAATACAATTTTAACCTTCTGCTGGAGAACATGACTAAAACTGTAGTCTATGAAAGAATTCAAGAATTTGAGCATTTCAAGAAAAGACAGTTGTTAGTAATGATGTTTTACAAATAACTGTATATCTTCAAGTGAAGAAAAATAAAAATGAAAGCTTTAGAAGATGATATTGAAAAGTTGAGTAAAGACTTACAGTTTCTATGATAGTCTGTGTGAAAGAAGCTAGAAGTTGCCAGTCTTTCCTAATAATAAAAAGCTGAACAAACTGAAAAATTAAACAAGTCTTTTAAAATCCATTTGAAAGGTGCAGGGGCGGTCAAAGGAGAAACTGCTACCACCAAAACCAGACCAATACAGAGAACTGCTGGCCAAAGCAGAAACTTCCAAGCACAAACCCCTTGTAAGAACCCGTGTAGTGGACAGGAAATTTGAGCTGTATGAACTGCTAGAGGCTTGGTCAACAAATCCAAAAGAGAAAACTCCTGGGGACACAGGCATTGGAGACTGAGTTAGCTTTCCATCACTGGGACAGAATACCCGACAAACACAACTTAAGGAAGAAAAGATTGATTTTTGGCTCGTGGTTTCAAAGGTTTCAGTCCATGATAAGTTGGCTCCAAGGCAAACATCACGACTGAGGCACAGGGCAGCGAAAAGCTTCTCAGTTCAAGTAGCAGGAACAAGAAAGAACAACAAAAAGCCAGAGACAGGAAGCGGCTGAGGAAAGGATCTATCTTTCAAAGCCATGCTCCCAGGAACTCTCCTCACCTAATTAGGCGCTAACTTCCAGTAAGTCCACTGTGTCAGTCAGTGGTTTAATTAGCTGTGAAGTCAGTGCCAACAGGATCCCAGCAGCTAACTCCTCCTCTGAACATGGGTACACTGTGGGTCAAGCTCTCCATAGGTAAGTCTGTGGGGTTCACTTTAATCTGAATCACTGTAGAGGAATTCACACTTTTGTGACTTTTTATCCCTAAAAATTCAACCTTGTATTCTAGGTAAATGGAGAAGAAGAATTCCTTTGTGCTTCAGGTAAGGGGGAAAGGAAGAAGTAATGCTGAAATACGCAAAAGCATTATGTTCTGTTAAACAAACTATGTCCTTACGAGAAACCAGAGTTTAACCTGCTGGGGTTGTATCAGAGCCTAACTGACCTAGAAGCAGGGAAATAAGCAACCCCAGCAAGCAAGCTTTAACTACCTGATCCATGAAGTGGGGGATGGAAGAAGCATGTGTGAAGGTTGTAGCTTTGGCACAAGCTTACTGAAAGACTGAGACCTCTTCATAGAACATCTCCCCTTACTTTCATATTAGTAAAGATACAGGAGAGATATTGAGCTTACTGAACCAGAAATCTAAAACAACTATAAGTAAGATATTAAGGGATCTAGTGGGTAAAGTACACAGCACAAAAAACAAATGGACAATGTTAGCAAAAACATGAAAATTTGGGGCTGGTGGAATGGCTCAGCATTTAAAGTGCTTGCCTAGCAAGTGCTAAGTCAAGTGCTAAATACCCGAGTTCAATTCCCCAGCACCACATGGGCACCTGTAATCCCAGTTCTTGGGAGGCTGAGGGAGGAGGATTGCCTTGAGTCCAACTTGGGCTCCATAGTGAGTTCAGGACCAGCCTAGTCTACAGAGCTATACTCTCAAAAAAAAAAAAAATTTTTTTTTTTTTTTTTTTAGGAAAGAAGCCAGAAATAATGAAAATCACAAACTCTGACAAAAATGAAGAATGCTTTGGATGGATCTTAGTAGACTGGATATAGGTGAGGGGAAAATACTCTGATCTTGATGATATTTCAAAAGGAAATTTAAAAAAGAGAGAGAAAAGACTGCAAAAAATGGAGGAAAGCAGAATGGGACAACTGCAAAAGGTGTTAAGATATATACAATGGAATTTCAGGAGAAAAGAGCAAGAACAGAGGAAATATTTTGAAAATGACTGAGAATTTCCCTAAGTTAATGTCAAACATCATACTACAGATCCAGAAAGCTTTCAGAGTGCCAATCAGGATAAGTAAATCAATAAGGATAAGTGCCAAACACTCCACCGTATTATTTTTAACCTAGGGGAAAAAAAATCAAAGGTGAAGAAAATCCTGAAAGAAACCAGATGGGAAAAAACACCTTACCTACACACAGGCATAAAAATAAGAATTGTTTACAGGTTATCAGAAACAATGCAAGTAAGAACAGGGGGATATAAAACAATCTAAAAGTTATAAAAACAACAACAACAAAAAGACTTTCTCAGACAAACAAAAAATTGAGGTAATGTTGCCAATGAGCCTTGTAAAAAAAAAAAAGGTAAAAGAAATTCTTTATTTTATAAAGGTAAGAAACTCAAATCTACATAAAGAAAGGAAAAACACCAGAAAAGGAATAAAAGCAAGTAAAAGAAGAGCTTATTTTTCTTCTTCTTAATTTTTCTGATAACTTATTTATATTTTATTAATCACAGAGGCCAACTCACCAAGAAAATGTTAACAATTGTTAATATGTTAACAATCCTTAATTAACAATCCTTAAACCTAACAATAGAAAGCTAAAACAAATGAAACAAAAAGAACCAAAACAAAACATGGTAAAACTACAAAGAAAAATAGACACACCTACTATTATATTTGGAGATGTCAATGCTTCCATCACAAATGACAGATCCAACATGTAAAAATACTGCCAAACTCAGCATCACCATCAATCAACTGGATATAATGAACATCTATAGACCACTTCATTCTACAATAGCAGAATACATATTCTTCTCAAGCTCACATGGAATATTCATAAAGTTAGACATACCTTAACAGATTTAAGAGTAGAAATCAAAATGTCTGCTCTCAGACAATGGAATTATACTAGAAACAGTGGCGAGAAAGCTCAAAAATCCAAAAATAGCTGAAGAGTAAATTAGATGCTTCTAAACACATGGGAAAAAGAATAAATCTCTAGAGAATTAAAAATGCACTGAACTAAATGAAAATGAAAACAGAATTTAATCAAAATTTGTGGGATGCAGTGAAAGCTGTGATTAAAGAAAAATGTATAGTACTGAATGAATACAGTAAAAAAAAAGTTCTGAAATCAATCACCTAAGCTTCCACCTTGGCAAATCAATAAAAGCATATGAAATCCAAATTAAACAAGAAAAAATTTAAATCAGAGCACAAAGCAATGAAATTGAAAACAAAATCAATAGAGAAAAATCAACAAAGACAAAAGCTGGTTCTTTAAAAAGATCAATAAATTTCATAAGCCTCCAGCTAGGTTCACAAAGAAAGAAAATAGACAGAAATTACAAATACAGTATCCCCTTTCATTCCTAGGAGATATATTTGATGGCCCCAGCAGATTCTGAAACTACAGACAGTACTGAGCAGCATACACAGTTTTCCCTGTATATCCATACTTATGATACAGTTTAATTTTAAAATAGGCACATAAAGAAAATAGTACATAAAAATGGGACAATTATAACAATTTTTATAGTGAAGTAAGTTATATAAATATGGTATCTCTTCCTCAAAATATCTTATGTTTGTACTGTATCCCCTTCTTGTTGACTGACTAAAAGCACACAAAGCAAAACCACACATAAGAGGGATCTACGATACCGAAATCGAAAGGGTGACATCTAGAGTGATAGTCACTATATATAGACCCCCACTATACTAAAAGGGTAAAAGAGGAATACTATGAAGAACTCTATCTATAAATTTGAAAACCTTATGAAATGGGGCAATTCCTTGAGAAACATAATTCACCAAAACTCACATAAAAAACAATATGTATAGGCCTATGAAATATAAATTCAACCAATAATGAATGCCCTTCTAAAACAGAAAACACCAGGTCAAGAAGAAATCACTAGTGAATTACATCAAATATTTATGGAATAAATTAATTACATCATTTCCCTACAATCCCTCTTATATGACAAAAAAGGAGGGAATAGGAAATACTTATAACTCATCATATGAGACCAGTATTGTCCTAATACCAAAACTACACAAGCATTTTAGAATAAAAACTGTAGACCAGTATCTCTCATGAACAAACTGTTAGCAAACTGAATCAAGTAAAATAGAACAAGAATTATATACCTCAGCCAAATGAGATTTATAACAGGTTCAATATGTGAAAATCAATAAATATAACCACATCAATAAGCTGAAGAAAAATAGCCTGCTCTTACCAACAGCGGCTGAAAAAGCATCTGACTAATTCCAACATCTACTCACGACTTAATAATAAACTAGGAATAGAGGAGAATTTTCAACTTGATAAAAAGTATCTCTAAAACCCTATGGCTAACGGCATAAATCATGAGAAAGTGAAGCTTTCCTACCAAGCTTAGGAAGAATACAAGGATGTACCCTCTCTAACATCATACTAGTAGTTAATACAGTAAGACCAATGCCAAAAAGAAAACAACAACAAAACCCAAGAAAACTAAATACTAAACATACAGGGGGCTGGAGGAATGGCACAGCAGTTAAAGCATTTGCCTAGAAAGCACAAGGCCCTGAGTTCAATTCCCCAGCATCATATAAACCAGCTGTGGTGGCACATGCCTGTAATCCCAACATCAGGAGGCTGAGATAGGAGGATTACTGTGAGTTCAAGGCTAGTCTAGGCTACATAATAAGTTCAAAGACCAGCCTAGTGTACAGAGTGAGACCTTGTTTCTCTCTCTCTCTCTCTCTCTCTCTCTCTCTCTCTCTATATATATATATATATATATATATATAGTAAGTATACAGAGTGGGAAGGAAGAAGTGTCTTGCATATAGCATGATCACTTATGTATAATAATCTGAAAAAAACCTTCTGAAACTAATAAATGATTACAGAAATGTTGTAGATAAAATATTACACAAACAACTATGTAGCCAAAGTACTACTGAAGTCATCAATGAAGATACTGAAGAAAATGAAGATGGCAAAAAGTAGAAGTAAATCCGTGAGTTATTGCTAAAAAATTAACATAGAAAAGATTTATGCTAAGAAGCTTTTATTTCTAATAGAACAGTATTATAAAAACAGTATTGAGAATACCAAAATTATTCTTTTCTTCACTTCGTCATGAGACCCATCACAACCTATACTAATGAAAGCTAGAAGGAAAGTACTGCTATCAAGAAAAATCAAGCAAGCAAAACTTACTGAGAAAGTTAAAGAAGAGATGAAGATTTAGAGCCAATAAATACAAATCTAGAGTAGGCTCCAGGAAAGAGAACATGTCAACACTTACCTAACACGTAAGAGACTGTGGGCTCAATAAATAAATGGAAAAAAAAGAACCCAAAACTCCTGCTTCACCATTTAATTGCTTGTGAGAGAATGTATGACGGTGTGCACGCTTTAAAATGTATATACTAAAGAGTAGTGGAGAGAAATTACTTATACAGGATCCCCTTGCATTCCTGGGGAATATGTTAAAGTAAACATTGAAACATGTACCCCAACATTTCTTAATGATGGAGAATGGTTTCAAAACTTTAGGAACTTTTGTAACAGAGGTATATCACAGTAGTGGGAAAACAGTCCTGCTAAACAGAGAAAAATATAAAAGGAAGTTAGGCTCATAGTCTCTCTTTCTCTCCCCTTGGGAAAGCTGTGATACAGATGCTAACTGTTATGTTTTGGACCTGGAATATCCACTGAAAGCCTCATGCATTTGGATATTGCAGAGTATTTATGGAACCACGTGTCATCAAGAGATGAGGCCTAGTCAGTAGAGGCAGAACAATGGGGACTGACCTGGAAGGGGCAGGTCACTGGGACATGAGCAGGATAGACCAGCTCCATCCTTCCTTGCTCATGTGGCTTCCTCTCTACCATGACATGAACAGCTTTCCTCCTTTGTGGCCTCTACTCTGTGCTTCCACTATTGCAGCCAACCCTGAATGGCCTGAGACCTTCTGAAACTGAGCTAAAATAAATCTTTCCTCCTTTAAGTTGTGGACGTTGGGTAATGTGTCCTAGCAACAAATAAGTAACTAAGACAGAAACTGGTACCAGAAAAGTGGGTCATTGCTATGACTTTACCCAACAATGTCATTTAGAAGCCTCTGGAACTGGCTTGCAAAATTTTGGAAAGGCTTGAAGATGCTGATTAGAGAGGTCTTGGAATGCTGTGAGCCAAGGTTGAAGGGAGATTCTGATCAGAACTCAGAAGACCAGAATTCCGAGAGAACTAAGAACTGGATAGGCTGGTCTCAAGAAGTTTTAGGACTTTATCAGCAACTGGTCTAAAAGCCATGTATGCTATGCTCTGGCAAGAAGTGTGTTGGCATTTTGTCCCTTTCCTAAGAATTTGTCTGAAACTGAGATTATGAACAGAGAACTGCTTAATTTGCTAGAGGAAATTACAGGCTGTCACATTGGTACTGCTTACAGCTTTTACCAGCTCTACATTGAAAAGCAGGAAAAAATGGCAAAGAAAAAAGATACAAACCATTTGCAGCATTGTCAGACTGAAAAAGAGCTCTAAACATAAGGCAAAAGAGCACACAGTTGTTAAAGAGATTAGCACTAAAAAAGAAGTCAAGTACTTAGAATTATTTAAAAAAAAAAAAAGGGTACCATGAGTGTGTCTCAGGAATCAACAAGACTCCACCCTCTACCAACTAAAGCCTGGAAAGGCAAACAGTTTGATCTGCAAAGGAAGCCCCAGGGCACCCTGCAGAGCAACCGATGAACATAAATCTTCAAGGAGTTCAGCCATCTAAGAACTCAGAAGCTTCTTCAGTAATTGTCCAACAGTCCCAGACTACTGCTCAAACCAGCAGCAGACCTTGACATCATCCACATGGTGTTGGTTTCAAAGACACTCAGAATGCAAGAGTTCGGAGGTCATGGAGGCTTCCACCCAGATTTCAGAAGAAGACCATAGAGGCTAGGTAGTGTTCCCCTGGCAAGGTGGTGCAAAAAGTTGTGAAAGGGAAGCCAACGGTACACTTGGAGACCCTGGGGGTTTGTAGATGCTAGGAGTGTGGATTGTCTGTAAGGAAGGCCACAGATTATGAGTGGAGCCAGCCCAAAAGAGAAGTCATGGAGTATACCAGTCAGAAATTCTTAGGGGTGGAGCCACCTGAGGTCATTGGAGCAAACATCTTGCCACAATGTGGCCCAAGTGCTGAACATGGAGCTACGGGATTTAATGGAAATGCAGGATTTGGTGCTTCCCCTGCTGGTTTCTGTGCTAGCTTTTGTCCTATTGATTTCTATCCTCCTATTCCCTTCTCCTGAAATGGAAATGTTTACCCTATGCCATAGTATATTGGAAGTGTTTAATTTTTATTTTTTTCATACAGGGGGTTAAAACTAAGAGTTTGCCTTAAGTCTCGGGGAAACTTTGAACTTAAGACTTTTTAGCAGTGCTGGAACTATTAAGACTTTAGTAACTCGTACAGATGACTTTAATAAATCCTAGATGGACTTAATGCATTCTGCTTAACAAAGTGGACATGAGTCTTTGGTGGCCAGAGGCAGAATGTTATCATTTGGAGATACCTAAGGAAAGATGTGCTGTTCAGAGGTGGGGCTTGGTCAGAAAAGGCAGGACACTGGTCCTTGACCTGGGAGGGGCAAAAGAATAGGGCTTGACCCTGAACACGGGGATATGACCTGAAATGATGTATATTAACACCACCTTTCCTTGCTTACTTGGCTTCCTGTCTGTCATGCTGTGAGCAACTCTTCCTCTAGCTTTGCCTTCCACTGCTGCCTATTACCCATGAATAGACTGAGACCTTATGAAACTGTGAGAGGAAAAAAAAAATCTTTCCTCCTTTATGCTGTGGATGTTGGGTAACGTGCCCCAGGAAATAAGGAAGTAAGATACTAACATGCTAGAGAGAGGAGGGAAGACAGACATAACCTGGGGCCAAAGGGTACTATTATGGATATGGAATCCCCATAAGCCTCATGTATCTGGATGCAGTGCGATACCTATGGAACCATATGCTGTTGGGAAATGTGGCCAGGTGAGAAGAGGAAGATGACTGGGGTTTGACCTGGAGGAATTTTGTCAGCTTGTTGAGATTGGGGGCACCCAGAATTTCAGGTTTGTGTTATTGACTTGTGGGTCAGGACGGGCGGTGAGGAGGGTAACTTAACCCCAGGCTCTTTGGCCCAACTCGCGGCTTGAACTAAATAAAGGAAGGAAGAAGAGACACTGTTGCAATTTCTTCCTGGGAAAGCTCTAGCTCTCCAGCCTCTGTATGCTTCCACCACTGTCAGCTGACCATGAATGGACCGTGTGAGACCTTCTGAAACTGTGAGCTAAATAAATCTTTCCTCCACTAAGTAGATCTTGGGTATTCTGTCAAAGCAAGGAGAAAGCCTAATCAGACGAGTTGTGTAACTAAAAGCTAAGGCATGCAGGCAGACACAGAATTTTACTTCCAACTACTCCTGAAAGTGGAACACTTTCAAAACTAGATCAAACATCATGTTGTAAGATCTTACATAACTGAGTTGATACTATACAATTTATTTAGTAATGCATATCACATTTAAAATTTATTAAGTTTTTATCTTCCTCTTATATTTCAAGATGAAAGAGAAAATTACTGTCTTGTTCACGACTAAAAAAGATGCATAAATATACAATCTTGGTTTCTAAAAGACAAAGAAAATAAAATTATTGTATTCACTGACTATTCTAAAAAAAAACTCTTCTAGAATCAATTTTTATTCTATCTATGGCACTATCTATCTAAACACTAGCCACATTCCGAATTTTAACAAACACACCAAAATTTTTTGAAATGTTATATAAAAATTACTGCAAAAAGTTTTCACAAATCTGATATAAAAATGCTACTGCTAACTACTTCTACTTATTCTCACTCTACACAATACAAATATAAGGATAATGCAAATAAATAATGCCTGAAAAAAATCCTAGATAGGAGCCAGTTCCTAAACACACACTCAAAAATGTCCCTAGAGCAAGACTGTGAACACAAGATGAAATACCAAAGTGGTTTCAAAGGAAAAGAACCTTAATATGGGTTGTGGAATTAATTCTTGGTTATTTGGGATGAGTTTCTTTGAAGTGATTCAATTTAAAGGCATTAGTTGATCTCATTCCCAGGGATAAAGAGCACTGGTAGTCCATGGTATATGAAGGTAAAGTTATATTTAAATACCTGAAGACATTTACACCCAAGTGCCCACGAAAAAAGTGGCTCTGAGGGGAGCAAGTGTTTTCCTATTAAGTCAAAAATATAAATATATATATACATTGCTATTAAAAATCCTCAGCTAAAGGTCATTGTAAGGAATCTCAAAGTTTCTATGTGTCTTAGTTACTTGCTCATTGCTGTGACTCAATACCCGACACCCACAAATTTAGGGGAGGAAAGGTTTATTTTGGCTCACAGTTTCAGAAGCTCACAGTCCATTCAGGAGTGGCTGGCAGCAATCAAGCAATCAAAGTACATGGCAGACAGAGGTGGAGGCAGCTCCTCACAACATCATTAATGGGAAGGCAAGTTGATACTAGCTGAGACTAGTAGTCCAAGGAAGGCAGGAAGCAGCTTATACATCTTCTCAGGTCTCCTCCCAGTGATTAGCCCCTCCCAGATCCAGGTGTGGCAGGTGTGATAAACCCCCACTACATGTCCTTAATCGTAATTCACATGCGGTTAATCCAATTTACATGCCATTCATCCAATTTACATGCCTGTAGTCCACCCATCCAGACTAGGCCCCAATCTCCCAACAGCACATGGTTCCACAGACAATCTGTAACATTTAAATGCATGAGACTTTTGGGGACATTACAGATGTAAACCACAATACTATGAAAGTTAAAAAAAGAAATCTTTGGACTGAGATTTCTAAAAACAAACAAATAAAAAAATCCCAAAGTCTAATTCTGCAGATGGCTGAATGACAATGCAAACTGAATTCCCAAATTTTCAGGTTCTCTGATGTTAGTCTAGGACTGATTAGGAAGGCAGTGGATCCTGAAAGCTGCAATAAATTAATATAAGCAGACTCTAGGGAAGTTGGAAATTTTATATCCTTATATTCTGCTAATTGTTCTCTGCCATTAAGAGAAGCCCTACCATCCCAACCTGGAGGGATTAATCTTCCCTTTCCTGAAAATCCTGCAATGGTCTACCACGAGAAAATTACAAGCGACTACTGATCCTTGTAAGCATCCATCTCTATTACTAATCATTGCTTCTAGACTAGCAATATACAATATGGTATCCTATAGACATATATAGTTATTTAACTCTAATTTTAAATATAAACTAAATTATATTAGAAATTTATTTCATCAGTTGTACTAGCCATATGTTAGTACAACAGCCACAGTGGTAGCAGAAATAGGTGCACAAAGCACTTTGCAGAGCATTTCCATCATCTAAAAGAATTCTATTAGATCTTTAAACTCATTTTAGCAGACTTCAAAGAATAAGATACAAAGTGTAGTCCAAAGTGGAATGTATACAAAAATCGAATGCATAATTTCATCAATTTTTATCAATATAAGCCAGGGATAAGTGTGAGAATGGATCATAAGAGTACTACATCATGGTGAAAGGAAAAGAATACTAAGATCTAATTTATTAATACAGGCTTGCTAAGCAGAAACTCTGGATGCAGTATGTTAGCTTAATTGACAGAGTAACTTCAAATAGCCTACTTGGTTGGCTGAATTTAGTCCTAAAGACAGACAACATTAAATGAAAATATATAACAAGGCCTAGAAAAAAGATATATGGATAAACCTCTCCAAATAGGCACAGAATGAGAACACAAACAGTTATTCTTTTGCTATAACAAAATACCTGAACCTCAGTACCTTTTAAAGAAAGACAGCTCACAGTTTTGGAATCTGAAAGTCCAAACAGTATGGTGCCAGACCAGAGGGCCTCCCTATGGCAAATGGCATCAGATGGGAATGCACATGAGAGAGAGATCACCTGGTGACATATTAACCCAGAGAGTAATTCAGGAGTCAGGATTATTCCTAAGAACTCGGTCTAAGAGGAATTAAATGGGATCCCAATAGAATTACACCAATTACTTCTAAGGGCACCCCTCATAACCCAAACATCTTGTATTAGGCTCCACCTTATAAAGGTTTCCTCACCTCTTACATTACCACCACACTAGAAACCAAATTTCCAACAACACATGAACCCTTAGGGAATAAACCACACCTAAATCACTGCAAATCACACGTGAATGACCTCTTTAGCCCAGAAGAATCTTAATATTCAGTTGGACAAGATGACCAGTCTGTAGATGTCAGCCAACTTCTCTTCCTACCTACTTCTGTCCTTCCCAAAGGAGTTCAAGAACAAAGTATAGTTGGGCATAGTGGTACACACCTGTTAACCCCAGCAACTTGGGAGGCTGAGGCAGGTAAACAAGTTCAAGGACAGACTTGACCTTGTCTTAAAATACATACATACATACATACATACATACATACATACATACAGGCTGAGAATGTAAGTCAGCACTCCTTGGATTCAATCTCTAGTGAAAAAAAAATAAAGGAGGAGGAGGAGGTGGGGTGATTCTTAGTGCTAGGAGGGATAGTTCAACATGCCCCTCCAGACCACTGGTCACCTAAAAATTTCACTAAGGGTATACATAAATCCAGGAACAAAGGCTTCTACTAACCTATGTTGATATGGTTACAGCGCCTGATAAATGACCAATCTACCAAGAGCAGAAACCAAACTAAGAACCCAAGCCAGGCCCGGTGGTGCAGACCTGTAATGCCAACACTCTGAGAGGCTGAGTCAAGAGAATCAAGAGTTCAACCACAGACTGGGCAACTTAGAAAATCAAAATAAAACAAAAACAAAAACAAATTGAACAACAAATATATATATATATTATATACACATACATTATTCCCTGGGAAGATCAACTAACCACTAGGTGGCAGGCTGGTTACACTACAGGACAGCAACACCAACACACTGGGATAGACATTCTGATATGGACTTGCCTCACCTGCGCACAATAATTCTACCAAAACCTCCATTTCTGTGCTTACAGAATCCCTTATTTACTGACAAGTTATTTCAAACAGCATTTCTTGTAAAATAAATCATTTTACAGCAAATAATATGGTGTAATAGGCTTAGAGCTTATAGAAGTCCTTGGTCTTTCCTGTCATGGGCCTAACAGACTAGTGAAATAATTTTTTAAATTCAATTTTCTATTTTGAGGTCATTATAGATTTGCATGCAGTTTTAAGATATAATGCAGAGATATACTGTACTCTTGCATCTTGTCAGACTACCACAACTAAGAAATTAACACATACAAGTCTTGCTGAGATTTCACCAGTTTTACATGTAATCATTTGTATGTATATTTGGTTCTTATCACAACTAGTTTCTTGCACTCACCACCACAGTCAGATACAGAACAGTTCCAGTGACACAGGATCCCTCATGTTGTCATTTTATAACTCCCATCTTCCTTCTACCTACTCCTCCCATTCATGACTAACACTCATCCCTTCCCTGTCACAAATTCTGTCATTTCAAGAATGCCATATAAATGGAATAACACAGTATGTGACTGTTAAAGGGATGCTGTCAATTTGAATGGGTCAGGAAGCACCCAGGGTAGAGCTCATAGGTGTGAGTGAGTTATGGGTCAGTGAATGAGGGAAGAACATCCACCCCAGATATAGGCAGCCCAACTGCCAACTCATGTAAATAAAAGGAAGGAAGAAAAAAAGATTGTTACAATTTTTCCTGGGAAAGCTCGGACCCTCCCAGAGTTGTCTATGGACATTAACTTGCTCCTGTCTACATGTTGCTGATCTTTAGTCTCCGGTCTTCACCACTGTTCTTTGAACAAACAAGATCCACAGCACACTCACACCAGCTATCCTGCAGTTCTGGCCAGGTGTTGTACCTCACAGTCGTTGGACCCTCCAGCTCTTGCATGTGCAGGCTGCCATTCTAGACTATTTCTCTCCCTAACTTATAAGCCCTTCAAAAAAAAAAAAAATCCCTTTTCTCCATTACTTCTGTCAATTCTGCCTCTCACAGAACTCTAGCCAATACAGTAACATAGTATGTAATCCTTTGAGATTTTTTTCTATTCAGTATATTTCCCTGAGAGTCATTCAAGTTGCTGCATTTATCTATCATTTTGTACTTTTTAGTGTTAAATCGTATTTTGCAGTAAGGATATACTAGTTTATTTAACCATTCACCAGCTGTGGACTGTTTCCACTTTTTAGTACTATAAATAAAGCTGTTACTAACAATTTGCGTGAACGTTGTCATGTAAACGTAAGTATTCACGCCTTTGGGATAAATACTCTCTGCCTAGTAAAATCCAGCTCCAGTGTCCCTCCCCCACCCTACCCAGGAAAAAAACCAACGATACTTGGGTATATGTTGGTCAAATATCAGGCAATTGGTTGAACTGCTAACTCTTTGACAACTACCTGGGCCAGGACTAATTGCCTACCAGCTGCCAACACTGGAATCCTCAAAGCTTTAAAAAGGAAAGCAAAACCCAAAGTGAATCAAGACAATTTAATTCTATTCTCAAATCCCAACCAAATATTGCTGGTTTCTTTTATTTTCTCAGTTACTAAATCTCAATAGTTCAAAACAAACTTGTTGGCGTAAGTCATGTTACAAAAGTGAATATTAACCAAAGAAAAAAATTGACATAGTCGAAAAAAAACAAAGCAGGCACATGAAAAGAAGAAGTGAGATTTCTGAGTAAAAAATAAAAATAAAGAAAGAGTACAAATAGTAAAAGTTAATGCTGACTTGGGAAGTCACAAAGGTTTGATTGGCTTAGATCATATCCACAGAAAACAAAATATATACAGAATACAAACATCTTTTCTATTATGAAATGTATAGTACTGTTTAGGAGCATATCATAGATGTTGATAAAAACCTCCTTTCCCTTGAGAATTCTATCTCATTCAATTCACTCTTTCATTGTCCTTATGTTAAGGGATCATTTCCTCTAAACCTACTTGAAAAATGTTAAGATTCCACTGTGGAACTAAACATTTCGGAAGATCTTTATTACCAACTTACAGATAACTCTCCTAGAATTCTATAATGTAAAAACAGGTTGACCTCATGGTTAAAACCAGAAACACTTTTAATATTTCTTCACATATTGATATTTAAAAATATATAATTATAAAAGTTGTCAATATAAAACTGAGAGACAAAGGGTTAACTAAAACTATAATTCTGCCACCATAATAATTTAGTAAACTGAAAACTTATATAAAACTTAGAGAAATTTTCCCTTTATATTGAAACAAAATGTTTAAGAAATCTTTTTTTCAGGAGTTTAAAAAAAACCAAATGTCTGATTTAAATATTTTGCTTCCTGAAATATTCCAGCATTTTGAAATAACAAATACTCATAAAGTAAAAAATAACATTTAAAAATGTTTCATGAAATCCATGTAATATATTAGTAACAAAAGGTAAAACTATAAGCTGTGTTGTAATATCATTATGCTAAATAAATCAGCTCAACTAGTAAGTTAATTCTACTGTGTGGCCCTCGAAATCTCTGAAAACCATTTTTTCAATATGCTAAAATCAATGATACCCTCTACTGTTAAGGAACAGTATTAAGACTTAAAACAAATACTTGCTCACTTACTGCCACCTTGTGGTTATGAGTTACATGCTACAAGCACAACTACCAGTTCTAACAAACTTAATATTATCTAAGTGACATAAGGGAAATTAAGGTTCTAAAATTGAAAAGAGAGAAAAAATCAGATAAAAACTTATCAGAAATAAAGACATCTGACAAAAATACCTTTACTAAAACATTTACTAAATCTTTACACAAAATAAGTGCTTTACTGGTCACAAAAATGAGCAGAACTTGATCCCTACCCTAAAACTAAGCAAAACCAAAGTAAAACAACTAGTTGAAAAAGGGGGCACATAAGCCACTACTAACACTAATGAAACCACAACAGCAGCAAAAAGAGGTGATTAGGTACAAGATACGGAATCAAGAACATCCAAACAAAGCAATGGAAGTGCCGGCTCTTTAAATTTCACTTCCTTTTATCTAGTACCCTCACTGAAATATTAGGGTAAAAATTCACTATGCACTGCCCTTGCTTCAATTCCAGACTGCAAGAGAAAGGATAATCTGCTTGGGACTCACTGAACATAACTTTTTTTTTTTTTTTTTAAGACAGGGTCTCATTTTGTAGTCCAGGCTGGTCCTGAGTTCACTGTGGAACCCAGGCTGGCCTTGAATACACACCAACCTTCCTATCTTAGCCACCAGAGTAATGAAATTACAGGCATGTACCTCAATATCTGGCTTATGTGATGCTGTGGACTTGAACTCAGGATCTTGCCTTTGTGAGGCAAAGGCTCTACTGCTGCACTATTCCTTCAGCCCCACACATCATATTTCTGAGACCCACATATATGTAAGCCAGTACTTTAAGTACTTATAGTAATTAAATCAATGAGTATTACTTGAAACTTTATCACTATATATACACATCTTTAAAGGCATTAACAGGCCATTTGAGATGTTAGTTTTTTACTTATAATTATTCAAATATCAAACTGTTTTTAAAACCAAATTTTATCATAGTTAAATCATATATAATCAATTCCTATGTACAGCTAAATCATTAGACAAAGGATGAAGAGGGTGAATAATTTTCAGGAGCTATCACTAGAAAATAGCACAAAACAGGTTCATAAATGACATTAATGTAACTTAAGAGCTGTGGGTGTACCGTGAAGGTAATATAAAAAAGTCCCAGGACATTAGAAAGGTGTTTCATCTAGCTGGTGAAATCATAAAGGCCTAATAGAAGAGGTGATTTTTACAATGGAATTTGCAGACAGGGGAGCAAATTTCAGGGTAAAGAGTAACAATAATTTGTAAAACAATAATGATTTATTTAGAGACTAGCAATCTCCAAAAATTTTTCAAATGGAAACCAAGGAAATCATACATAAAGCCCCAATGTAATTTTTGTTGGTATATACTAGTTTGAATTGACAGTATATCTTTATTATGAAGTAAAAAAATGTAGTAATTTTGATTGAAATCAAAGATGAGAAATATGTCATTTCTCAATACATGTATTTTGTTTTGGTTACCTTTACCAAGAAAATCCACCCATGGTTCACGGTGTAGCCCATTGGTAGAACACTCACCTAGCAGGCACCAGGCCCTGGGTTCAATTCCCAGAACCACAAGGGCAGAAGGAAAAAAAGCAAATCTATTTATCTGTCCAACGCTCATAAGAAGGTAAGAAAATAATCATTTCCATGTACTTCCTATTTATTACCGTACAAATAGGTTAAGTATCTACCAAAGTCTATGTGTTTATTTTCTCCCAAAATATACCCTGCAAATATACTCTGATAACATGCAAAAAAGTAAATATTCATTATAACATGATTTCTGTAAGGAACAAAAGAAACAAAACCTAAAGGCTCTTAAGGCCTTTTCTAGTTAAATAACTTCTTTTATATCTATACCATGAAATACAGCCCAATCTTTCAATGAGATACATAATATTACATATATGAAACATTAAGTAATTCAAAAGTTATACATAAATAAAAACAGCAATTTTCAGCAGCAGCAACTAAAATATGCTATATGTTATTAAGTATCAGGCATTTGTTCTAAGTGCTTTAAATAATTGTTTTATTTCATAATAATCTTATGACATGAGGTTTCCTTTCATACAAATAGAAAAACACAGATAGTAACCAACTTTCCAAGAAAAAGCAGCTAGTAAATGATAGAAGGATCAGTATTTAATCCAAGACTATCTGAATCCAGAGCTTATACTCTTAAGTTATAATTTAAACTAGAGTATAAACCAACATGTGTGTTTTAAACTACATCTTTTAAAACTGAAGTTAAGCAAAATGGTGTGCACATACCGGGGGTTTTACTTTGGGTGATGGTATTTTTATTTGTTTGGCTGTGGCATTTTCTGAAATGAAGATTATTTTCTCTTTAAATACTACAGCTCAAACTCTAGTTGAAGTAAAGGTCTATTTACATCTTAAAATACCATATTACATGCTTTTATTTTTAAAGGAAAAAACAACCATTTTTAGAGTAGTTAAAGTTTTACTGCAAAACTGAAAGGACAGCAGAGAGCTATGCCCATACACCAAGCATTCCTTACTCTCCGATACACATCCCCCCCATTATTAATGTGTTCTACTGAAGCATATGTTATAAATGATAAACCTACATGGTTTGACAAAGTTTATTATTAATTAAGAAAATCGTGGGGTTTCATTTGAAGACTGTGATGCTAGAAGCACTTGTGTGAAACCATTCTCAAGAAGGTAGGAGGAAAGAGGCTGGAGCCACATAGGAGCTAAACTGTCTTGAGTGTGAGCTTACTCTACTCCAGTCTATGTACTGACAACCTTAAATATATTACTTCATGAAAACTTTCCAATAACTCCAATTAGAGAAAAGCTAAGTAATCTGACCAGGTCATTTGGCTAGGAAGATGACAGAACAAGTATCAAACACTGTGAGCCTGAAAACTGAGCTTAAAAACTGTTAACCTCTGCATGAGGCTCCTATGGTGCTATGGCAAGAGATAAATACCAGTTTTTGTAGGTAATGTGAATAGCAGTTCACAAGATTCACAAGAAAAGCAAAATGACCAACTCCTTACATCTGATCATAGAAACTTTAGGAAGATAACAGTCTTGAAGTGTGCACAAACTGGACCAGTGAGGAACTGGCAGTATGAATTAAGAAAGCATGTTAGGTGCGCTAGTGCACGCACGTAATCCCAGCACTTGGGAGGCTGAGGCAAGAGGACTGCTGTGAATTCAAGACCAGACTGAGCTCCATAGTGAGTTCAGGACCAGCCTGGATTACAGAGTGAGACCTTGCCTAAAAGAAAGAAAAACAAAAAGAAAGAGAGAGAGAGAGAGAGAGAGAGAGAGAGAGAGAGAGAGAGAGAGAGAGAGAAATTTTTAAAAAGGTCCACTTAACTTGAAATGCTTCAGAGCTGAGCATCTATAAAATGGAGCCGGCAACTGACCTCCTGATACCCTCCTCCTCGGGGAATGTTATTCCATTACACCAAATGTCCAAGAGTTATACACACACACAAAAGATGAACATGCACAGACATATTTATCCTCCATCTGCTGTGTGTCAGAAAAGTCATGACTTACTTTTGCAAAAGCGGGGCTAGTTTATTTCTGGAAGTACTACACTCAGTCGCATATATGTACTTCTGTATAGGGAAAAACACACGTTAAGCTTGTGGAAAGTTGTGTACAGTTTACAAGGATAATGCTCTATAAGAATGCAGAGGGCACAGCAGTTAGAGCGCTTGCCTAGCAAGCGCAAAGCCCTGAGTTCGATTCCCCCAAAATTCTGTGGTCATTTTGATCTCAAGAACTCTCCTGGCATGGGGGGCCGCCAAGGTTAATTACAAGATAAAAGTATTGAGCGAGTCAAACCAGTATTACATGAGAGACTGCAGAAACACTATCATTCAAGAGTTCACAACCACCTGAAGAATACTGGATATAGAGGCAAACATCCAGGCCCTGCTCCCACCCTACCTACGCTCCGAGTCGGGCCGCGCCGCGCGCGCCCTGGGCCAGCCGCCCCAACGCCCCGCCCAGCCGGCCGCGCGTCGGGGCGTGGCACCCGCGACGCCCTCTCACCCGCTCCAGCCCCGCCTGCCGCCGCAGTGCTGCGTGCTGCTCCCACGCGCTCGCGAAGCCGCCAGGCCGCGTCTGGGGGTCTGAGGAATCGGAACTCCCGCCTTCTGAGCCACTCTCAGTGGCCCCACCGCGAAAGGGCCTGGAAAAGACAGCTACTCGCAGAAAATGGCCTTCGGCAGCAACGGCACGAGCCCTGTACAGCGCCGCCATGACGCCTCTGCAACCTCTGACCTACGGCCTGCGTGTCGCAAGCGCGCGGGTCAGGGGGCGGGGCGCTGGAAGGCCCGCCCACCTCCCTCCAGGCGAGTACCGGGGGAGGAGTGGCGGTGCGGGGAGGCTTCTGGGTGAGCTGAACGGAGGAAGTCCGCTGCGACTCTGCGTGCAGCGTGCGCTGGACTCGCAGAAGCGTACGAGTAGGCGACATTTGCAGTTCTCCACATCAGAGCATTCGGCCGTGAGGCTCTCTTCCCCACGTCGTTGCAGTCT
This sequence comes from Ctenodactylus gundi, assembly GCA_004027205.1. Lineage (NCBI taxonomy): Eukaryota > Metazoa > Chordata > Mammalia > Rodentia > Ctenodactylidae > Ctenodactylus > Ctenodactylus gundi. The sequence continues at coordinate 433,972 of PVKB01000541.1, read as the reverse complement.
CCCCGCAAACGTGAGGTTCCCCTTGATTATTCTGTTTAGAATTGGAAGCCAGGCACACACTATTCGGCTTTTCCTTGTGTGTGTGTGTGAGACACTTAGTACTGTCTAATACGCCATATATTGTACTTGAAATAATAGTGTTTACCTCCCCCCCGTAAGTTCAAAAGTCCTCCCTCCCCCGTCTCCTCCCCTCACCCCCACTTTCTCCTACTTCGGTCCCTGGGCGCCCAGCTTACTGGCTGTACCACACGCACAGCGCAATTGCATAAATACCCCAAGAAGGCCCTGGCCTCACTCCAAACCGAATCCACACCCCGTCCCTCTTTGCCAGCCTACGATATACCATACTTCTACCAAGATGGATTCAACCCCCGCCCTCCAGCTCCAGCCCACTATACATATTTATTTTTGCTTCGGTTCAAGCCGGTGCTAGCTTCGGCTCTTTAAACCCAGTTTTCTGCCTAACTGGTGCCATGTCATTGTTCTCAGCGAAACCTTATACTTCCCAACTTTGTGAACAACAGGAAGTAAGGAGTTTGCTTTTGGAAATTCCAAGTGAGCACACGGGCACATAGTAGGCCCAGCAGACGTTTGTAAAACTCAGGATCTAAGTTTGTTCTTCTTTGCCACTTCTGCAGCCACTTTGGGAGGCTGAGGCGGGCAGGAGCATCTCAAGTTTGAGGGCAGCCTGGGCAACTTCACAGATTTAGTGAGACCCAACCTCAAAATCAAAAATTGCTGGGGATGTAGCGTAAGTGGGAAGGCTCTGGGCTGAATTCTTAGTACCACCGAAAAAAAAGAAAAGAAAAAAAAAACGGATTGTCTATATATTGCACCATCGCAGGCCCACCCACTCTCACTTTTTCCTTTTAACCTTAGTGTTCATTGCCAGAATTTGCCCACCCTCTTCAAAACCAAACCTAACACTAAATTTAAGGAAGAGTTTACAAAATAAGCAGTCCACCCATTCTCTGTCCAACAGTTTTGTTACCCCTCAATTAGTAGTTTGAGGGCAGGGGGCACACACCTTTCTATATCATTTGAAAGTACTTTGAGAGAAAGAACACTATTTTCAAAATGCATTTGACCATGAATTTAATTATTTTTTATGTGCTCAACCTATATAGCATAATGTACAGAATACTGAGTACACTGACCTTAGGATGGTGCCTAATAGTTGTGAATCACATAGAATTCATTATTACTAGCCAATTGTGGGATATTTTAAAATTCTACAGGGGCTTTAAATTCTATTCCAATTCTGCTTGGCATTTAAAACTATTTTGTTTTCCTCTTGACCTTTAATGGACTCGGTTTTGTGTTACTCTCTGGTTGTTGCTACTTCACTTCCTTTCAAGAGGAAATATGGTGAGTTGTAAAGAGTATGGTCAGCAACCTTTAAGAACCGTCAGTTGTAGTCCTGACTCATCCTAATCTTAGGCAAGTCAACTTCACGTTGCTGACTTGGTTTCCTCACTTGTAAAGCGAAGCTATTACCTTTCTAGCACATATAAGAAAGCATAAACTACATTATGGACAGAACAAGTTCGGTGACTGAGATCTCAGCTTTAAGTATATACTCTTCACACTCAGTTTCAGCCAGAAGAAATTCAAGGACCATGAAAACAGGCATTTGAGAACAGTTCTTTCAGAGGTTTTATTCTCCCCCATAATTTTTGTAACATTTAATGTACATGTTGATTGTCTGTATGTACTCTCTGGACAAGTAAATCTGGAATCTTTTTGTTTTACTCAAATATTGAAGCTCACTTTCACAATAAGCACTCTTTTTTTTAGACAGGGTCTCGCTCTGTAGCCCAAGCTGACCTTGGACTCACTGCAGTACTCCTGTGTCAGCCTCCCAAGTGCTGAGATTAAAGGCGTCTGCCACCATACCCCTTATGTGGTGCTGAGGAATCCAACTCTGGGATTTGGCGCTTGACTTAGCGTTTGCTAGGCAAGTGCTTTAACCGCTGAACCATTCAACCAGCCTACAATAAGCTTTTTTTTAAAACTGCAAAATTTGTCAGAATGTAAAAGTTTCTATCCACTGACTTCAAATCATGCCTTAGTTTTCTGCCTTTGGCAGAGCATCAGAAGCATCGGATGAAAGAAAAAGTGAGTCAACAAGAGAGGAAGTCTACAGGCTTTTTTGCCTACACAATCACAACACAAATATCTGCTGTACTGCAGTATTTCCGCGTTTTTATAGCATTTGAAGGATCCTGATCTGGCTCTTCTTGCGTATTTCTCTTGCTTTATTAAAAATACACTCTTTTCTTCTCTGTAGCTTCCAAGGTGTTAATACACATAGCACAGGTATTTGTAATGACAACTGTGAAATAGGAAAAATCCACAGCCTAGGCAAAGTTTAAAGTTAGCCAGCCTAAGCTGTGCCATCGTAAGCCTTTCTCTAAGCTTTTCTCTTCATTGTGTTTCTCAGAGAAGTTTCGGGTCACTAACTATAAACTCAACATCCTGTTTGATAAAAAGTTCAGCTTAACAGGCCACCCTGACCCTTTCCCAACTCAAAAACTGTTTGTCAGGGGTATTGTTTTAACATGTTCCAGGAACTATAAAACTTTGCTCAAAAAATAATGACCGAAAATGATGGTGTTGCTCACCCCCATTGTGGTTTTTGCCTTTATGAACTGGGTTCCAAAACTGGTAGGGGTCAAGAGGTTTTGGTAGGGCAAAGGACTAGTTAATTCCTCCTAAGTGAGTGGCACTGCTCCTGTGTGTTACTGTCTCATTTGGGTGCAAAAAAGTGAAGAGAAAAACTCCTAGCTGTGTGTGTGTCTTTTGCCTTATCTGTAGAATTGTGACACTGCCACATCCCTCAGTAAAGAATTAAAAATGACCTTCAAATGTCAGGGCACTTACTGAAAACTCAATAAAAACTGGCTATTAGTGGCTAAGTGGAGGTGACTAAAGAGGTAATTAGAAATTCGTGCCTCTTAACCACATAAAAAAGGTCTAGAGACATTAATATCACCTTGCAGTCATGTCAGTCATAGAGATGGCTAAGATCACTTACAGGATCATGTACAGAGGTGCCTCAACCCCAGAGCCTCATATTGGCAGCAGGCCATGGCCTTGGAAGGACCTACAGGGCCTGACGAGGATCAAGTGAAGATCCACCCCATCAGCATGCTCCTATTAGGTTCTAACGCCACTGCTGATCTGACAGGAGTCGGGGCTTTGCTCCCCCTACCCTCCTGCTGCAGCTTGCCATTTCAGAATCATCCCCAAATTGTTACTGCAGGACAAGTGCAGCCCCCAACCCCCTTTGTAGAATGGTTTTCAACTAGACTGGTCCCTGGTGCCCACAAACGTTAGGGATCACTGATGTAGAAGGTGACTGGAAATAGGCAATAGCATAGTTGGAAAAATACTTCAAAAAAAAAAAAAAAAGTCAAACTGGAAAGGACAAAGTTCTAGAAACCTAGGAAACCATTACAGCATGCCTAGGTACTCAAGTGAAAGATCAACTTCACTAAAATATACGTATTCAAACAAGAAAATTGTATTTGGCTGTTATTGCACAGTAAAAAAAAACCACCACATTAAAATAATCACACTACCACCCAACCTCAGTTAACATCAAAATTATATGAGACTGGTGAAAATTTCATTCACTTGACAGTATTTATTTGAATTATGAAATGGTTGGCAGGTGACGGGCACATGCAGGCCCTTGCCCTCTGAGAATTGAGAGGAAACCCTCTTGATTTTAGCATCACAGCGCAATATGAGAATTGTGAAGTTTGCTAGTTTACTTAAAAATGATAACACTTTATATTAACAGTGACCTACTCATGGTCTCTGTAATTAATGAAAATGGCATAGACCATAAAAATGAATAGTGGAGGCACAGCAGTCACTGAGAGGGCTTTGGGGCTGGGAGGCTGACCTCTGGGCCTGTAGCATGCCCACTGTCCAAGGTCTCAGCCTGCGCCATGGCCATCTCTGCCTCCTCAGAGCATTTGTAGAAGACGCAGGAGATCCACAGCCTCCATAAAGACCTATGAGGGGTGCCCGAGTAGCTGTGGAGACTGCCAGGACCAAGAAGTTGATCAATAATTTCAATGAAAAGCAACAGAAAATAAATGAAACCCTGGCAAAGTAAAAAGGAACTACAGTATGCAACCGATCTTTCTGTAACCCCTTGATGCCCAAGGTGCAAAACTATCAGAAGGAACTTGCCAAACTCCATCAAGAGGAAGAGAGAAGCCTATATGAACAGTCACACGTGGGGGCTAAGGAAATATTAAGTACACCACATGTTTTATAGAATGAATACATGAATCAGCTGTAGTCTCAAAGACTACTCCTGCAGAGTACTGAAAGCCTCTATCGAGTTAACCGAAGTAGTGACCTGTTCACTGGATTGCCACAGACTGACCAACTTGGCTCAGAAATCAAAGAGGGAGTGAGCATTTAAAACCATCTGAAATATACTATGAGCAGACTGGTAAACACAAGAGCAAAGGACTAGTTAATTCCTCCTAAGTGAGTGGCACTGCTAAAGGCAAAAGATTCTTTGTTAATTCATTCATCAGCTGTCTTGCAACTTTCAGTGGTGCTGTCCCTACTTGAGAACTACACAAACAGGACTCTTTGGTGAAAATCATGACATATGGTGTGAAAGTGAATGAAGGACTGTCTGTGAAAAAAGCCTTAGGTGGTACTTCTTTTCTCCCAGTCTCTGTCAAGGAACATTTTCTTGCAAAAAGAACTGTAAAAGCTAGTGGGGGAGGGCTAGTTCTTGAGGAAGATCTGGTATTTTAATTGGAAAACAGCTGTCCGGGGAGGGGCTGAGTGAGGAGGTATGGACACTTGGATGTGACTGGAAGAATCTGTGAGGAAGATTGTTATTTTTTGTATAGAAAAGTGGAAGTGTATCAAAACTTGGAATTGTTACACTATCATTGAATTCTCAAAATAAAGATGTTAATAAAAAAAGATTCTCTATTAAATACCCAAAGAAGCGACAACCAACAGGCTGCTGCTTTCCGTTTTACTGGAGCTTGTCTTCCTGGGAGGCCTAGTTTATTACAAGTTCATTCTCAAGGATTGAAATCCCTACACAGAAAGCTTTGTGGACCAGCACTTTGACCGTGTTTATGGCTGGTGGGGGGCATATGGCATAACCATATTGCTGTTGTGGCTGTGACTACTGATGGAAGGATGCATTGTGTAGCCAGACTGGGAAGAGGGAGGGCAGACAGAAAACCACATAAATGTGGAGGTACACTGACAAGACCAGTATGACATAACAAGGTATTGGATGTTGTTTATTTCTTCAAAAAAATTTTTAAAATAAAAATGAGTGATCAGTGGCCAAATGTCTCTTCAATATTAGCTATACACTGATTTTTGGACCAACTATCTCACGCAGCATTTCCTCTGGCACATAGTGAGCAGTCACTTACTAAATGCCTTTTAATAGCAGCATATAGCTTTTTCATTTTTGCTTGATATACTGATTCAATAGAGCCACTTAAGGTTCTCTACAGATGCAGGACACAAATTCTAGTTTATAAAGAAGCTGCACATCAGATTTGCTCTTTTCCTCAATAGACAGGTAATACATACAAGAGAACCCAGGCCTGAATTGTAGAATTTTTTATTGTTTTTAAATAATATACAAAAAATATATTGTGTATATCTTTACAGATCCACAAAAATTCAAATTATATGTGGTTTTTCTCTATATCAGTAATTACTTTGAGTTGTTAAAACAATCCAATTAATGAGCTCTCTCCTCACCAATTACTTTGATCTCATAAGTGTAAGTAAGATCTCTTACTATGTTTTCCCAAACCCCAGAAAGGTATTCCTTTTTCTACAGAATCATGGGGAAGCCAGGCGTAGTGACATAATCCCAGCACTAGGAGGCTGAGGCAGGAGGATTGCCGTGAGTTTGATACCGGTCTGACTACAGTACAAGCCTGGACTACAGAGAGACCCTAACTAAACAAAAATAAATAAATAAAAATAAAGTCAAGGATATATTTCCTTCTATTACATTTCTTGAGTCCTTAAACATCTGAGATTTTACTGTTTTCTTATAATGTAAAACAAACAAAAAATAAGAGTATCTAGGATCTCTTTCTGTTATTCCTACTAAACACTGTGTCAGACATCCTAAGTATCTGTGAATTCATAAAACAATGTGCTGCATAGTATTTTAAATATGATTTATAAATTCATGTTTATTTTCCTAAAGTCATCCTCACATTTTTTGTAAGAGGCATGTGTAAAATAGATTTTAAAAATGTTTTAGATTAAGTGTAGGAAGATGTCTAGAAAAGTGAGTCTTCATTCTTTTACAGCCATTCCCAGTATTTACCTACATACACCACCCAACTTCCCACACCCAGGTGCTACCATTTTTTTCCTCATATGGTAAAGAGATATGAAGATAATTTCTCTCAACTAAAGAAACTGCCATCTTATTCTATTTTGCCGTATTTAGAGACAGGAATAGGGCAGACATGCAAGAAATAATGCACTGACAAAAAGGCACTAAAACAACAACCAAAGCTAAGACTCACTGGTAGAAAGATGATCTAAGACCACTGCTGAGTAACCACTATATTTCCATAAAGTTAAATTTCTACAGGTCACTCCTCTGGGACAAAGATTCAGCAACCTTTGCCTTAAAGCCTCCAGACAGAAAATTAGACTCTGTAAGCCTGATACCATTAAGCAGTGATTTAAAGTTGATCGCAAAACACCAGTTAATTCTTTAATACAACACGCTGTTTTCCAGACCACTGGTCTCATAATAAATATTGAGACCTACTCTACTGATATGCAGAATTTATTAAGCTTTGCACATGTAATAGAGCATAGTTTCAGTCACATCCAAAGTGCTAACAAAAGCTCAAGCAATCAAGGATGGCAGCATGTTTTAACAATCAACACTGAGGCTTCTCAAATTTGGTTTTTCAGAAGAATTTATATTCAAGTCAATCTAGTCATGCTTTTAAAAATGCTTTGGGTCACTCCAGGCTTGGCAATTAACATTTGGCATAAGCAATAATAAAACAATCACAACTTGATAAATAACAGATATAACATTGTAAGCCATAAACACACAGCATAAGGAAATGACGGTGGTGTATGTTAGTCATTATCACAGTTAGGGGATTGCCTGGGCCTCTACGCAGATCCATCCAGAAGCTTTGATTCGTTAGCCTGGACACTTACTTTTCAATATCTACAGTATCATTTTACTTTTTCTAATATTGAAAACAAGTAGAGAATGATGAATTTATTTTTATTAATGAATTACATCAGAAATTATCACCAACATCTTAGTACAAAAAAAGTTTAAGTTATATCAGTCATACAATTTTATGTGCTTATTTTAAAAGGTGCTAGGTAGAATAAATGGAGACAGTGATGTTTCCCCTCATGTGATTGACTTTTAGAAGTTTATAGCTCTTTAGACCTAAGGAACTTTAAGGTGTTTGAACCATACCTTGATGAGTTCACTGATATTTCTACTGATATGCTTGACTCAGTGTTATTTTGCCAGCTTATTCTGAAATTAAAATTTTGCTGTGGTAAAAAGTTGACACAGTGGCATAATATGCTGACATGGTTTTATAGTCATAAATAGCAATTAACAAGTATATGGGGAGGTTCCACATTCTAGTCATGTAGCAGTTTGAATTATGTACATAACTGTCACTTGTACAACTATAACAAATTAGATGTAGAGCTGTTTACTTTAGTCTGACATCTTCAGATACCCAAGATACGTACCTTGTAAGAAAACAACATTTATTCAAAAAATGCTGTTACTAGTTCTTACCTTAAAAAAGTAAATAAAATGGCACAGAAACTTTTATTAACTAGGATTCAGAAAATTTAAAAGAATGATTTTAGTTATAAATCAAATATGCTGAGATTCAAAATGAAAAGAAAAACATCTTCTAGAAGACAGTGATCCAAACAGATACAGAGCGATTTTTGTAAAGTAGGAAAGCAACTGTGATCACCTGTAGCCTACCCAGTCATTCTAGGTACTACCTGTGCACATATGATGGTATTTCCTAAATAGAGGCCTTCAATACACATCCAAGGGTATTTCCCTGAAGTAGAAGTGAAGGTATTTTCATTTGTTTAATCCACAAACTATTTGGTCAAAGAAATATGTAAAGCTAAATAAAAGCACATCTGGTAGAAATTCATGGCAATGAATGTTGACAAGATGTGCTTGGATCTGGCTTGCAGCATCTGGCAGTGGGTCGTGGAACAAAGGTAGGAATCTCACGGGCTCTCCTGCGTCTGTTCTGGAGGCGGCTCTGTGGCGGTGGCACTAGCGTTTGCAGTTGAATTCAAGACTTCTCCAAAATCACCACCAGCAGGCTTGGGTCCCCCTACTTTAGACTTTAAGTAAAAAAAAAAAAAGTTTAGAAAAGACAACATGAAACAAAACTGGCTGACTCTGCTAACTTTACTTTCAAGAACAAATAAATCAGAACATAATAATAGTTCAGTGACCATTATCTAATGTATGGAATTTAGTACTGTTATAATGTTCAGCATAGTTTATTAATAAATCTTACACATCCCTGCTGAAATACTCAGTTTGGTAAATTCTACCCTTCTTCCCTTGGCCCATCCCAATCTGCTGATTGTTCTTCACAAAGAAGTTTGTTTAAAGAACTCTATAGAGCCTTCTAGAACCAAATGGCTATGATGGGGTGTTGCGAGGAATGAGGGAGGGAGTATGGGGGTGGGGGGGATAAGGGCAGGGGAAAGGATTGTACTGTTGTGATATATATGTGCACACAATCCTCAAATTCAATGTAACCATTATATATATAACATATATATTATACATTTACGTATGTTTATTAGTATGCATATATATGTGTACACACACACACAAAATATATACCATAATAAACATTGGGATTTTTTTTTAAAAGAGCTTTGTAAAGCTTACTATTCTAAAATATCTACTGAACTATCTTGATGGCTTGGGTAAACATTTTGTATTAAATCGAGGTGTTCACTCAGCTGTACTCATTTAAGAAATATCATTGCAGCCAAGCATAGTGTGCTTGTCTGTAATCACTCTTAGAGGCAGTGACAAGAAGATTGAAAGTATGGACCCAACCTGGCAAATATGGCAACTTAGTGAGACTTTGTCTCAAAAGGGGGCTGGGGGGTGTTGGGATATACTGCAGGAAAAAAAAAAAAAAGAGGGAGCTGGAGGGATAGCTCAGTGATTATACCACTTGCCCTGCAGGCCCAAGGGCCCTGGTTCAAAGTACTGACAAAAAAAAAATGAGAGAAATATATGTATTTTCCCCACTTATACAAGGTGTCTCAATGTTAATTTTTCCTATGTATGGCGACTTTTGGGACAGCCTGTACACTGAATTTATTATTTGTATGATTTTTCTCAGGGAATTAGCTTTACTTCAAATTTTATGACAAATTAATTCTGAGCAAATTTGTGTAACAGTATGTATTTTTAATCTGATGTGCATGGTGACTTTTGGGACACTCTGTAATACCACTTTTCAACCTTTATTACTTAAGTAGAGTTCAAGGTCTGCAGACTCAGTATTACTAGAGAATCTGTTAAAATAAGTTTTTTCTTGTTTTTTTATTTTTATTCATTTATTTTCAGTACTGAGGATTGAACCTAGGGCTTTCTTACTGAGCTACATCCCCAGGTCTTTTTTTATTTATTTATTTTTTTGAGACAGAATCTTGCTAAGTCACTAAGTTACCCAGATTGAGCCTGACTTGCAATCATCCTGCCTCAGCCTTCCAGAGTGCCGTGTTTACAGGACTATACCACCAAGTGTGGCTTAGAAATGATCTCAGACACTTGCCTTTCCCCTCAAATTCAACCACTGCACTGAAATTCACACAGTTAAAGGGTTCCCCAGTGGTTCGAGTGCACACTGTGACGCTGTAGTCACCACGATCTAGCCTAAATCGGTAAGTGTTTAAATGAAAATATCTGCCTTATATTTGTGTATGTCAGGTTTTCGAAGCCCTTATACATAACATGTCACTTCAGGTGTTTCAATGCTGATGTCCCTATGCTCACTGTGTTATAACCAATAGGACAGCTCACATGAAGAAACCAGCCAGTGACCAATGATGCAAAGAGCTTGTAGCAGATCTGAACCTGGCCCTGGCTCAATCCCCCAATCAATTTAATAAATAAATAAAAATAATTATTATCCAAACACATCTCTTATAAGAAATTAAGACCCTTGGGCTGGAGGAATGGCTCAGTGGTTAAAGCGTTTGCTTAGCAAGTGCTAAGTCAAGCACTAAGTACCCAAGTTTGATTCCCCAGCACCACATAAACCGGGTGTGGTGGCACATGCCTGTAATCCCAACACTTAGGAGGCTGAGGCAGGAGGATTGCCGTGAGTCCCAGGCGAGCCTGGGGAGCCTGGGCTACAGAGCAAGACCCTGTCGAGACAGAGAGAGAGAGAGAGAGAGAGAGAGAGAGAGAGAGAGAGAGAGAGAGAGAGAGAGAGGAAGAAGAAGAAGAAGAAGGAGGAGGAAAGGAAGGAAGGAAGGAAGGAAGGTAGGTAGGTAGGTAGGTAGGTAGGTAGGTAAGGGGAAAAAAAAGGAAAGAAATTAAGACCCTCCCAATTCAATATTTTTAAAACTAAACTCCTCCCTAAGTGGAGCAAGTCCTTTTATTCTTTAATGCTTTATATGACAGTAGCACCTAGATACTTTGTCCCAGCCATGCAACTGGAGCTGTGAGCCTGCAACATCTTGTTTCATATCCTATCACTTTAATTCTGTCCCTTCTATCTTATAAATATCTCAACCTTTGTCCCACTACATTACCTAATTCTAACACCACCATCTTTGGCCTGGATTATAACTCTCAACTCCCAACATACTCTGGGACACCACCTTGGAGGCACAGAGCTTCCAGTGATCTTTTTCTAAAATGCACTAAGGAATGTGTTCCTCGGGTTGTTTAAAATCCTTCCATGGTTTTCCACTGCTATAACTCCAGATCGCACTCCTCAAAAGGGTCTTCAAAACTTCAAGCACTCCCTTCAACATAAAGGCTTCCACTGCTATTACTGGGTCCTCTAAGAAGCATTCCCAGAATTCCCTGAGCTTTTCTCTTAGCAAGCAAGGTGACAATCCAGCCACTAACCTCACCAAGCCCCCAACTTTCCCTCTCATATCAAATAATGATTACAGAATCTAAATATAAGTGTATGCTGGCATAATGTTTAATTGAATGTAAATGTAATTTAGTAAAATTATACCCAAAAAATATAGCTATGATTTGCCATTTCCTTGAGAATATCTGTTTAAGATACTATTTTAAAATTAACTTTACCTGAATAGTGTCAGAGTGCTTCCCTCCTCCCCGCACCAGCTCTCCCCCTCTCACAACACTGGGACTGGACCCAGGGCCTTTACACTGAGCTACAGTCCCAGCCCTTTATTTTTTGAGACACGGTCTTGCTAAGCTCAAACTTTCCATTCCTGCCACAAATTTCCAGAGTCCTGAGATTGCAGACATGCTCCTCCACACCCAGCTCCAAAACGTATTTTAAAGTGAATTTTGCTACAATTTGTAAAGTCTACATATACTCAGAAAAAAGAGTTCCTCCTTAACAATAGCATCAACTAGCCATTTCAAAAACTAATGCTTAGGGCAGATGTTATAGCTAGGCCACGAGAATCCTGAAATTACTGAATTACAGTAAGCCTTTACTTTCTGGTTTTGGAAGGTACAGAATAACAGGTCATTATTTAGGGGAAAAAGAAGGACAGAGAGGTAAAAGCTCCCACCATCTGGGATGGGGTCTGTGAGCTGCCCCAAGCCTTACTTTCTGAGGGGTAAAGCTTGTTTTTATTTTTGGCATTTTATTTTATTTATTGAAACATGTTCTTGCTCTGCTGTCCAGGCTGGTCCTGAACTCACCATGGAGCTGAGGCTGGCGTAAAGTTATGGCGCTCCTCCTGCCTGCCGCAGCTTCCCAAGTGCTAGGATTACAGGCCTATACCACCATGCCCAACTTTATGTGGGGTTGGGTAATTGAACTCAGGGCTTTGAGTTTGCTAAACAAGTGTTTTAACATCTACGCTATTCCTCCAGCCCTGCAGCTTGCTTTTAAATATATGACTCAGCATTAAGAATAAAACAGATCTCTCATCAGACTGAGAAGAATGACCAATACATTTTTATTTGTCAAATGAATATTAAGCAACATGCCACACACTGTTACAGGTTCCTGAGAACTATCAGGAAGCAAAACAAGTTAAGCCTCTGCAAATAAGGATGCCCTCTGCATCCTGCCAGGACTAAATACGCAAGCTGCAAGACTGCGCCTTACAGTGTGACTCCAGGAAGCATTCATGCATGTGTGCCCAAAGAAAAAAGGTATATGCTGCTCACATGGGCAAGTAAGAACAGATTCAAGCTGCTGCTACGTATCTGACCTACTTTCAATAAACATACCCATAAAATTAAAGTTCTGAAAGACCGTATCAGCTTTTAGGTTCACTCATATAGAAACATGTAAAATATCAGCTACAGTATCAAATTTAGATTGGGAAGAAGTGCATATGTGGGTTTCACACAGAACAGTAGAGATGTCTGGGCAACCAGTGGGAAGCAGATAGCATCTGAAGTCATTTGTGATATCAAGAAGTGAGCATTTTGTAGTTTTGAGTATGATTTTGAAGGTGCCATAATATATCAGCCGATCACCTTGATTCAACTCAAAAATTAAAAAATAACAGGCAGTCAATGGCAAGATTCTGACATAACTTATATCATTGTCTCTGGATGGTAACACCATTTTTTCATTTTTTACGCCTTCTGTATTTGTCTACAATAAATTATGGTGTATTACAAAATTTCCTAAAATGAGTAATGGAAAAGAGCACAAATTTCTAAAGTACTACTGCTTTTTAAATTGTACATTTTAGTATTTACTATACTACAAAATGTTTAAAAATATTGACTGAAAGTATATATAACCCCTGAAATATCCACTGATGACACATAATAAAGTTCTTAAAATCAATTAAAAAATAACACTGATCGGGAGTGATTTACCAACACCAAAGAAAGTTAAAGCACCAAGCAATATGTCACAAAGACTTTCTTCATCTCTCTACTTGCCTTTAAGTTTTCAACCTTTTCTTCAAATGATTTAAAAGTTGGAGAGTTTCTAGGGAGAGAAAAAAAATTAAAAGTTACAAAGGCTGAAAAACCCCCCAAATCCCAAATTTTTAAAAAACATTAGTTGACTGAATTCCTCATCATTAACCAGCCAAAGAACTGTTACCTTTATCTGTATGATCTATGTGCAGGGATACATACAAATACGTATGACGTGAGATCATCAATCTCTGAGCTACTGTTTCTACAAGCCCACATCTGAATTCAGGAAAACAGATATAACAGATATAGATATAGTGAAATGCATGTATAAGGAGAGGGAACAAAACTGGTAAATCATTAATTCTGTCTTTTCCTCAAACAGCTTGTGATAGTAAAAGATAATATCACTATCGGATCAGTTTAATTTTGGATAAGGTATAATGCTCTGGAATTCCTGTTTAGAGTCTCACCTTGCCTAGCAAGATTCTTCTATGAACCCATGCCACCCAGGTGAGACAAGCAGACCATCTGAGGCTCTCTAACAGGGCTCCCAGCTCCCAGGGCACAGGGAAAGGAGGGACCACAGGGAAGCAGGAGCACAGAAACTTGGCTTTGCTAATTCACAAGCTGCTCTCACTGACAAAGAGGGTGCTCAGAGCATGTGGAAGCTTTGCCTGGGCTTTCACATCCATTCACATTAAGGAGCATCACAGTGCTTTTGACTCTTGCACGTGGGTTCCCAACACTTGCACATGCACCTAACTCTGAATATCCTTTCTACTGCCAAGACGAAAAAGACAAAGAGAGAAACAAGGTGTTGGAAAAACACCTGACACCAATGGTTCTCCAAGTGTGCCCTCCAGATCAGCAACATCAGCAGCTAAGGAACTGGTCAGTAACAGAAATTCCCATTCCAGTTCTAAGTCAGAAGCTCCAAGCATGGACCCAGCAAGCAGGGTTTAACAAAGGAAACTCTGAGGTACACTCAAGTCTAAGCAAAGCACACATTGTTAAATATCCTCCACCTCTCTGGGGAGGTTTGGTGAGGTAACGAAATGTACCACTTGCAAGCACTCACTGGTGAAAGCAAAGAGTAGTAAGTCACAGTTGGCTCCATATGTCACAGTGTGATGGGAAAAGTAACAATGGGAAGCACAGAAGAGAGGGGAGCTTTAACTAAAGCTACACAAAGGGCGTGGGCCACCTACATCCATGAAGAGAAAGGTTAGTTGGAGTAGTGCTCCCTGGCTAATTATACAGATTTCTGGTATTTTTTAAAAAGTTATAAAATCAAAATAATAATTCAAGTATTAAAACTCAGAAATGTTTAGTGCCTCTCTTGTACCCATGCCAACCTTTTAAGAGTAACTGAAACCTTACAGAGCATCAGACATAGCTTTCTTGGAGTACACTACTAGTTTGCTACTTCCAGACAGTTAAGTATCTAAACAAAGCACAAGAAAGCATATGATCAACTATGTTTTGTAAAAATATACTTTACCTCATAGCAGGCATGCTAATTGAATGTTGAATGGAGCGAATACTTAAGAGGCAGCATTAAAAAGAGACAGAAATGAAGTTAGTATAGGGTGGTGATCCAACATATAAAAAAGCAGACAAACAGCTTTCCATGAGCCTTTGCCTTTGGGCACTATGAAGGATTATTTCCTTTTTGAGGTGGAGGGGATTGCTACTATTCCAATATTTTAATTTTATTCATGAGCCAACCTAATCATAATCCTTATCAGAACTAATACAATCTTACTTTTTATGGCATTTGAAAGTACATTCACCTGGATCTGTAATTTAGCTTATAGCTTATAGAGGCTCAAAAGCTACAGAATCTACCCAATGTCATGACAGAATCCAGAATGGAACTTGAATCTTCAGGACTCCTAATTTAATGTTCACCACCTCCCCTCAAAAAAGCAGCGCACACGTGCGCACACACACACACACACACACACACACACACACACACACACACACACATACACTCAAGCAAGGACAGTGACAGTCCCCTGCAGCAATATTTCTCTTTGTATTTGTTTCCAGGCTGAAATAGGTAAGTTTCAAAACAAATCACCTATTGACTATTCAAGTGATTTTTTACATCACCTATCACTCTTTACCAGCAATAGTATGTGTTCTCTACTAAAGATACTGTACTTCATTTCAATTATTAATGTACTAACTGCTCCTAAAAAGACCATTAAAATACCACTTGGCCCTCAGTCTTACTAAATCCAGCTTTTACTCAAGGACTAGGCAGTTCACTAATTGTTCACATTCAAGGGTATCTATCTTGGTCATATTCCACAGGAAAGAAAGGACCTCACACACTCAAAGTATCTTAATTCTTGGACTTACAAAAAAAAAAAAATCACAGAATTTTGCTGATCCAGCTAGTATGCACACAGTATTTGGATCACTGGCATAGCTTTTTTGGCAAATAACCTTCCTTTCGGGTAAGATGAATGGTTCAAAGTTTTCATTCTCAATTATATTTAAATATTTGTGTGTGTGTGTGTGTGTGTGTGTGTGTGTGTGTGTGTGTGATTGTGTTTTCTCAAAGACTCAGTTGTTACAAATGGTAATGTTTTCTAATTCAAATTTAGTTTTGCACAAATGTGTAGCAATACAGAGTATGATCTTGATATATATCAAAATACTCTGGCCGTTTGTGTAACTGAGATAATCAGTAAAATCTATGGGCATTTCTGATTTGACACCTTACACAACACAGAACAGATTCATGTAACTCAACTTTCTCTCCATCCCACAATGGTGTCAGATGTATAGAGTAGAAGACTATAATTACTCCATGAGGAATTTGCTAGTTCTCTTCCTACTTGATCACGTGAAGTATATTGGTTTTATATTTGAAAGGCAAAGATGAGTAAGAAGCATCTTTTAAATTTACAAAATTAGAACTTCAATAATTACCGGCCCTTCCTCAGACCATTCTAAAAATCCTACCTGGAACAGCTATACTGCCACAAAACACCTTCCACCCTAACTCCTATGATCACTGGATTAGAGAAGCGACACTCCTATCTCAAACCTCCTGGTGATACTTGGACTGTCTGGGATGAATAGGGGTTGAGTAAGAGACTAAGATTCTTTTCTTAGCAAACTGTAAGTAGGATTCTAAGCTGTTGGTTCAGCTAATACAGGCACTTGGTCTAGAAAGTCACATGAACCTTAAATGTGAATAAAAATTTAGGGGGACTAAGCGGGATCTAAAAGAAAAGTAAGCTACTTCTCAAAAAAGACTCAAGTATAAACATAGAAGGAAACAGGGGAAAAGAGGGAGAGGTGATCACGCACAGTGAGAGGCCTCTTAGGTTTCTAGACGCTATCTCAACTCCTAACAGCTTTCCCAGCAGTAGGGCTGGCTTCACTGGGGTCTGTGCTTGCATCCCTTCCTCTCCTTACATTACGAAAAATCTGTGTCTGTTTTTGTCAATTTACATATCAAATCTCCAGTTTAATTCAAGGTTCTATGTTCCTTAAAACCAAAAATTCTCTTAGAAACTACCAAATTCTAGCAACAGAGGTAAGAAATAGCTGTTTGTCCATGAGACCCACAGTGAATTCAATAATGCCAATAAAACGAGAAAAATACCTGGTTAAAGTACAACTTTTCGTAATTCATAGCCAATTCTAGTCACTGTTCCTATGCCCCCACATAAAGAGGCATGTTCTTCCAGTGGCCAGTCAATGAATCAGCACTCAGGTGCTAGACAACTGTATATACTTCAGTGCAAATATGTGATAAAAAGCAGAAAATGACTAGAATAATATCTTGTAAAAATCATTGAGTTGACTTTGAGCACTGTTCTATATACATATTTCATATTAAAAATGCACCCACTAAACAGAATAAAACCATTATAGATACAAATAGATACAGAGTTAAATGTGAGGTTCCCCCTTTTGAGGCAGCTAATTTAATAGGAAGAACAACGAGAACACGCCCACTTCACTTCCATCCAGTTCCATGACCCTCTGCGGCCCATATTCAGATGAGATTCAGTCTTGCCGAAGGCTGGTCTGTACCATACCAACAGGCCCCACACTTGCATCTCTAGCTGCTCAAGGAAAGGCTACACCCAGCTTCAGCTTACTCAATTTACATATCAAACCTCCAATTTCATTCAAGATTACACAAGTTGTGAGGATCAGTTAATATGTATGAAATAACTTTTGTTCAAAAATTTCTACCTTGATTTCCTTTGGAAACAGAGGCAAAATGAATTAGCACTTCCTCTTACATATATCAAAAATAGGCCAATGAGAATTTTTACAGTTTGCTATTAATAAGACAAGAATTTATGTTTAAATGGTGGCACTGATTAAAATGAGACAGTTATTTTAAAGTTTCTGTCGAAGTGGTAAAGTCTCTGCCCATCATATATCTTAAAAACCAGCCAACAGCAGAGGAGTAGAAATGTTCACAACCCCCTAGGCCTCCAGAACCTTTCTCATTACCTTTACCCACCCAGCTTTCAGCTTGCTATGTCCTCATTCTTGGGGCACCAAAAATCAGATATTCATCCTCTCTAACAAGCCACCTCCCTGCCCCTTGCCATAGTTGACTTTGTCTTCTGTCTCTGTCTACATACTCACTTCTTCCTTCATACTCCATCCTTCCTTCCCTCCTCTTTCCCCAATTCCTGCATGGTTTAATTATGACAAATATCAACATCCCAAGTGATGGTTTACTAATTGTCTATGTAAAAGCCTTATACATTTCTCCATCTCTAATTACCAGTAGATCAAACAGTAAAATCACTGGCCAACTAAGATGGGCTTGATACAAACAGTAAACAGGATTAACCTGTTTCCCAACATCTGACAAAAGAAGCCTCTCACATCCATCCCAGGAGGACAGGCACATTCAGCTCTCTACCTTCTGACAGTTCTTGGCAGAATATCGCCAGTATTAGCTCTGTGGTCCACATGATCTAAAAGATGTGTTTTTTCTTTATACATCTGAACACATTAAACCAGACTGTCTTCACTTAACCTTTGATCTGTAAGAATTACTAAGTTGGAAAGAACTGTCTCTCATTTCCAAATGTTAATCAAAAAACAATCTCTATACATTGATACACATACACAGTCATTAAAAACAAGACTGAAAACAGTAAAGACCCTCTATCTGTAAGTTAAATGAAACAAAATGACATAAAGAACCAAAAAAGAGCAGAAAAACTCAATTTGCTTTTGATGAATTAAAAGACTGCACATATTGAACATGTAAGTATATAATTACATCTGCTTAATTTTAAGGGTATAGAAAAAACGGTGTTATGTACAGAAGAAACTTTTAAATAGCCTTGCATATCCTATTTTACATTTTTATATTACTTAACATTACTTTCTAATCAAGCACTTACAAATTCTTCCATTTTAATACATCTCAAGTCCCCTCCACCATCTCCACAGATTTTACGCTCTATTCCAACAAAAGTTGATCTGCTTTATGTTACAGCTCAGGATCTGTCCAAAGCAGGCACTCTCAAGTTAGTAGAGCTCATATATAACTGAATGCTTATTCAGTTGCCTACAGCACATAGGCTATTGTCAATATTTTTAAAAGCCTAAGTGAACTCCAAAGATATACAATATCTCCTATCACTGGCTATTTGACTTTTTTCAAAGACATAATTTTAGTTTTAAATAATTTCACATTTAGAGTTTATACATTCTTAAAATTTATTGCAACTTCTGGGGCTAAATGTCACCAAGATTAGGGCTGAAGGATTTATTTCCCTAAAAAGGCAGCTGAATCACAGCAGGGACTGCTTGAGAAGACAATCTGCATAAGGGGAACAGAGATGGAGCCTCACTGATCCATCCTACTAACACTCTTAAGATCTTCTTCCACTTTTGTTTCTCCCAAGCACATAAATGGATAATCAGAGTCTGAGTCTGCATGACAGAGAGACAGAGAGAGAGAGAGAGAGAGAGAGAGAGAGAGAGAGAGAGAGAGAGAGAGACCGAGACCGAGACCGAGAGGGAGGGAGGGAGGGAGGGAGAGAGGGGGAGAGGGAGAGGGAGAGGGAGAGAGAAGAAAAGTTTGCTCAAAATCCCAAGGACTCCTTCGGTAAGTTTGGTTCAGGCTGACATCTTTTCAGTGCACTTTCTGCATCAACCTAATACACTTTCTCCTTTTGTAAATCATTAAATTAACTGCCTTGTGTATACAGTTAAATAATATCACCAGTATAAGGAAATAATAAACTGGTAAAAACTATAAGCTAGTAAAATAATTGTTTAAAAATGTAGAGTAACAATAAATGTTCTTATGCTTACTTTACCAAAAAAGCAGAATACTCATAGAAGACAGAAGACTTAACATTATGAGGCAGCACATATGTAATCTATTATAACTACATAATGGGACCCAGGTGAAAGAGAATTCCAACATCCTTACAAAAGCACTAAAGAAACAAAAGCATCAAAAACAAACAAACAAAACCAGACATTAAAAGGGAGGAATTCTGCATGCCATGGTAAAGCTGCTTCCTTTTACAGAAAAAGAAAAAAATTAAAAAGAAACTTTAAAATCATTTCCATATCCCTTTAACCAGAGTGTTAAATTCTTCTTTTAATTTATCCATTACCCATGGTATACAAGAAACCCTTCCTTGGTATTAAAAATGCACCAGAAGAAAAGGTACTCCAAATGCAGGAAAAGCATGTAGTGGACAAACAGGACCACCCAACATGGCACAGCCATCTAATCTTGGCACACTTGTCTTACATGACTGCTAGGCTGCAGGGATGGTTCAAACTCTCCTTACCTAAAAGAATGTGAAAAGGCTTGCAATCTGTAAGAAGCCAGAGTAAGCATTAAAAGAGAAAGGAAGTTCTGATAAATCCAAAGCAATCAAATAACCTACTTTTAAAATTGCATAATGTTCTACCTGTACCCTAAAGTTCTCCACAATTCAGTCAGCACAAAAAGATATTGAAATCACCTAACCTATGTGCGCAAATAGATACATAATTATAGAAGTGTTCAAGAAAGCTACAGTTATTACATTATGCTTAGAATGATGACAGTCCAAATATAATGAGCAAGGAATTTAGTTATTGAGGTACAAAGTATAATCCACTGATGATGAAACCTAGGCAAGCAACAAAATTTGGGTTGTAGAATCTACTTTCCCCACAAATAAAAAAACAAAGTCATGCAGTCTGAGCTTTTCTTTTTGTTTGTTATTTGTTTAAACCACAGACTTCGCATGCCAACAGAAGCACAGCTAATTCACATCACATCTGTCATTTTCAGCACTATTCTAGTGGACAGAGGGACACACAAAAGTACTATGAAGTGGTTTTATCAAAATGACAAGGAAAATTCTACAAACTAATCTAAAATACATATGCAAAATAAAAAGCAACAGCTCAAAATTAAGACTTGGGCCTAAGCATGAATGTAGGAACAGCTATGAGTTAGTAAAAATAAGCGTTTTATAATCACACCATGGTATTAAAAAAAAAAAGTCAAATACATACAGAAAGTGAAGCCAGGTCTCAATGCAAGCGTGCATTTCTATGCTCTTAAAGTTTCCCCCAGAAAGACACCAGACTCTGCCCACAATCACAAATTTGCAACCATCAAAGTCATACTTACCAATCTGGTCAAAAGACTTAAAAAATACAAAAGATTGCAACTACAATATTTCAGCAACTTTGAATGGGGATGATCATTTTGCCCAGAAGAACTTACGCAGGCACTTCAAGTCCTGGATGGAAGAGGCACCCTCCCTCACTCTCACAGAGCAAAGTCCAGCACCGCCCTGAGCCCAGGCGGGAACAAAGGAAACCACCACCGTACACACATGCCAACAGTGCACCTCAGCCATTGAGAGAGCAAGGGGAAATGCAGACATACTTTACGTCTTCCAGCTTCCTGGTGATGACTGATCCGACAGATGAAAAGGCAGCCGAAGCTTTCTGCCCAGCCTGGGACAGCGTTTCAGAGGTTTTCTTGTATCTGTATTCAATTATAAATGAACAGAAAAAAGTCAGCTAACCTTTCTAATAATAATTGTATCAAATTCAGTGGTCACTACCTATTGACACATTCTCAAAAATAAAATATTTTAAGAACTTTCAAAAACCTTCATAACCACTAAGGCTGCAGCAACTACATCATCTTACTGAAACATCTAGGCACAATCTTCTTCAGTGCCATTATACAGTAAGTCTTCTGGTGTTCCAAGAAGCAGGAGGGTCAGCTCACAAGGGCACACAGCAGGAGTAGACAGGTGAAGCCCTTGGGCTAGGAGCCACACTCACGCCTAGGTGTACAACCACTTGGTTGTTATCCACAGGCATGGACTTGTGGCACGTGAACTCCAGCTCATGGGGCACTCCCTGCAGCTCCTGATGTGTCCCCTCTGGATTGTGGCATGTGCCCTAAACTCAGTGGCTCTGGCTTGTGGCACATGCCTCAGGTCTGCATAGAAACTGTGCACCTAGGATTTCTTCAGGGCAAGGAGAAAGGTGAGAATCCAGAGAAGCCCTGAGAGAAAAGCAGAAGCAGGACGCCAAGTCCCGAGAAGCAGTATACAGTTTCTGTGAGCGGCCATCATAGTGGGGTAGGCTTTTTGGTAATACAACTGTCCTTCTGAATCACCCTTAGGCCTGTAAGTGACCCTACACACATGCATCTGTCAAGTGATGCCTGTATGAAATCCATACTCAAGCCGGGCATGGTGGTGCATGCTTGTAATCCCAGCACTCAGGAGACTGATGTATGTAGCCCAGGCTGTAAGTTCAAGGCCAGTCCGGGCTACATAGTGAGTTCAGGACCAGCCTGCACTACAAAGCAGGGAAAACACACACATACTCTCTCTCTCTCTCTCTCTCAAGTAACTCCAATAAACTACTAAAAAGCCAAGGCCAAAGAAATCGGGGTAGGGACTAAAAAGAGAATGGAATAAAAATAGAACGAAACCAGGCATAATGGCACATACCATCTACTCTAGAGGCTGAGGCAGGAGGACTTTAAGTTAAATGTCAGCCTGGGCAATCTGGTGAGAGCCCATCTCAAAACAAATCACTGACTGAGTCTATTTTTTTTTTAATTGAAGAACTAGGGATATAGTTCAATGGTACAGTACCCACCTGGTATGCAAGGGCCATTGGGTTAAATCCCCAGTAGTATTGTGGTTTTGAGGAGGGAGAGAAGAACAAGCCAAAGTCTGAAAGAAACTATACCTTCTCTTCCTTTCCACACAAGCCAAACAAAACTCCAATGAAATCAAATTTCAGATCCTGTACGCACTCTTACCTCATTCAACGGGGTCAGAAGCAAAAAGTTGGTTGGAATATGTAGGGCCTGCCTGTATTTTATCATATAAACATATTTTAAAGGCATATAAAGTTTCTGGTTTTCTAATTCTACCTACTAAATTAGGACTTGCTCTCTCAAGAGAATGTGTAAAAAGATGCAATAGTTAAAGGAACTCTACTATGACATTTGCTATAACCCAAGCAAAAATTACCACCACCCTCCGTGCAATCTAGAGGTTATAGAAAAAAAACTACAACACGAGGAAGAAAGAAGAAAGAGAGTAGGGGGAGAAGGAGTTAGAAGAAAGAGATGAAAACTAAAAAAAAAAAAAAAAAGAGGGGGCGGGGAGCTAAGATTAAGATCTTTAAGATCTCCCATTATGGAAATGGACTCTCAAGCATTTCTCTTTCCCACCAAAAACAAACACCAGGAACAAACATGGTTTATGATAGCACAAAGACCAATCTCCTGCATGCTTTCCCACGGCCAACTAACATAAGTGGAAAGTGGGCTAAGGCACAGGCACTCAGGTAACTGCAGGGAGGAATGCAGTCCGCCTCAATGCTGGTGGCTAAGCCTCGAGCAACTCCTAAACTCATCAGCTCAGCACCTGGGACACAACAGAAAAGGCACAATTCAATCTGCCACTAGAGGTTTGCTCTTCCTTGTGCCCAGAAACAAAACTGCACTGTGGTAGTAGAACGTGAGTGATCAAAAAGACAAGGTCAAGGGACCAGTCTATGTTGTGAGTATGTATGACAGACTGTGACCTGACAATCTTACATGTATAGAGCTCGAGGTAGGGGGAAGACAGCTGCCTCTACAGTTAGATAAAACTGAATTCAAATCATGACTACACACTTTGAAAAATCTATGACTTCAACATTGCACCATCTGACCCTTTTGCTCATTCACGTTTAGCTCAATCCCTTCCCAACTCTCCTGGGTTATTCTGAGACTAACTAGCACAGTTTATACAGCTGGAAAGTCAATATGCAGCAGTTCCCTCCCTAGTCTGCAGGGATAGATTCTAAGACCAACACAGACACTTGTGACGGCAGATCCTACTGAATCCTGTACAAATGGTTTTTACTGCTACCAAGAGACTAAGGGTAGACAAGAGGTACAGTTCAGACACAGGGATGATTCGGATTCCCAGCTGGACACAGTGGGACCACAAGAGATAAACCACGTTACTCAAATGGCATGCAATTTAAAACTTGTGAATAATTTCTAACTCAGTATTCTCAGACAATAGCTGACTACAGAAAACAAATTTCAAAATGAAAAATGGTGATACGGGGGGGGCTACTCTGTAACAGCGTGGAACCTGAATTTTGGTTTTTTTACTTGTATATGAGCATGGTTTTCTGTGGCCTAAAATGGTCCAGAATACCAAAGTTCTGAGTCAGCCTCATTTGGTAACTGCAATACCCTCTATGAACCAAAGAAAGGTTGTGGAAGCGTCTTCATCCCCTTCATTGTCCCCTCCCAAAAGAAAAGGTGCAAAAGTGTCTTTTACACTGTCTACAAAAAAAACCTGTATGATCGAGGGAACATACGCAGACGTTGCTGTCACATCTTGCCACCCTTTGGCAATGTTCTGTTTTAGTTCCTGTAGAGAAGTGATGCCAAGTTTCCGCTTGATCTCTGCTAGATGCTTCTCTTTTGCTGCTAACACTTGAGACAGAGTCTGGATTTCTTCTTCTACCTATGAGGAAGGGGTTTGGGATAGAAATAGGGCAAGACTCATTCAGTTCAGGTATTTAGAGCAACATAATACTCAAAATTTTAATCATTAAAAAACTGTACCTCTCTTACAAATACAGTTAAGTAAAATACAGTTAAGTAAGTACACGCTGACCTCTCTTGCACAGCTGCTCTTTTCTCTCCAATGACAGCTCTTCATATTTCTACTGAGTTGCCTTTGGCTTTTTCCTCTCTCCCTATACTTCCTTCGTCAATTATCTCATAGAGGTTTAGAGATTAAAACTTTTACAAGGATAACAGACAAATCAGTCTAAAACCTCTCCTAACCTCTGATCCAATTTTCCAGGTAGACATTTCTATGCTACATGAATACCCACAAAAATCCTATTTGTACTCTATATCAAAACAATCTCTATCCCCCACCAAAACTTGTACACCAACCCTAAACAAAACGCAACCTTCTTGGATATTTCATAAGTTTCTCCTGATGTTGTCAGCCCTGGTGTCTGACAGAGCCAGAGCCATGGTCATAATAAGTAACTCCTTCACCTAGAGGGCCTTGAAGACCCTAACCACCCACTGAGTGACCAAAAAACAGTAACTGACTGGAGTGAAAATATACGCTAGATTAATCAGTCTCTCTCATGCAGGAGTCTCATCGGAGAAACTGAAATGACACTGGTCGAAGCTGAGAAGACTTGCAGGACATAACCTGGAGGTACAGCTGTGAGCTGTGGATACCAAGAGTGGAACGAGTTGCTGTGAAGACTCACAAGGTAGAATAAAAGGCTAAACCAGGAAAAAGGAAAAGGGAAGCTCACAGAGGGATAAGATACTATGAGGGACAAGATTTTTTGTGGCAGGACATTGAGAAATGAAATCCCTAAGGTATATTTGTTAGTATTTAAGACTGACAGAAATCCTCCTCTTGGCTTGCTGCAAAGCTGTATGACCTGTACAATGTTTCTACAATCTCAAAGACAACATGACCTTTATAAACAACATACTATATTTGCTAAGTAAGTCAACTGCTAATCACTGCTAGCTAAATCTTTAGAGATCTCAAGAAGAACTACACGGTAAACAAAACAGGAGAACAAACTGAAAATGATGTGGCTACTAAAGCAGTAATAACAATAACATCAAAATATTTAGTGGATGTTTAAATTTTATTACAATAAAAGACACATTGCCATTAGTGCCCCTCAGAATATACATTCCCCAAATTCAAAAACATATCCCATTATTCTTGCCACTTTATGAAGCAGTTCAAGAAGCCCTCTCTTGTGCATTTACGAGGCATGATCAAAAACAGTGAGTGCTACTGCTGAGTGCTACTGAACAGAAAAGAAGTCTTGTGAAAATATTACGTGTATCTTCATCTACCTTATTCACTGGATCTGGCACCATGCAATTCTGATTTTTCCATATACTCAAAATGACGATGAGGCAGATAACCATACTCAATCAATTCAGGATATCAAGAGAGCCCATGACAGCATAACTAACAACAGGAAAGGGGACTTTCAGAACTGCTTCAGAAAATGGTTAAGAACTGCAGCACAATGTACCTGAAGTGAAGGAGAGCATTTTGGCAATATTGTATCTTTTACTATAATCATTTTGTTAATGTCAACATTCACTGCAGGTTTCAGTCACACTTAGTATGGCCCTCATTAATTAGAAGGCAGGTCCAGAACATACACACACTCCTGTCAGAGAAGGTCTTAAGGATTACACTCAAAATATACACTGATATGTGCACTATGCAAAGAAAAGGGCAACAAAGGACTACATGAAATGTCCAGAACAGACAAATCTACAGTGACAGAGGCACATTAAGAGTTGCAGGGGCTGGGGAGGAGGACCGGGAGTGGTTGTGGAAGCAAGAGTTTCTTTTGGGGATGATGAAGTTTTGCCTGGATATTTGTACAACCTTATGAATATAAACAAATAACTGAATTCGGCAGTTTAGTTAGTGAATCTGATGACATGTAATCTGTATCTCACAAAAAGAAAGAAATGACTGGTTTTTGAAATATCTCCATTTTACTAGTGCATCCATAACTCTTTTAAGAAGTTTCGTCCAAACTAAAAACTACCACTCGTTTTAAATGTAAATGATTTGTATTATATTTAGGTATTATTATTAGACAACCACAAGCTAATTGATGTAGTATTGCTATATGTCACTGGATTTTTGGAAGAACTGGATAAGCTGCTCAAAAAAGCATGAGCACCATTTAAACTAAAAAGCACAGAGGAATCAAGAGATCATAAAGATCTAAAAATAAGAGTGTGCTACTATGTTTTACCTGTATGGCCTTGATCTTTATAACCCTGGATTAAGGTAATGATTTCTTCCAAATGACATCCATGGTACAAGTAATCACAGTGTGACCATTGAAGAAATGTACAACTTGACAGAATTAGGAAAATAACCCAGGGTAGAGCTTATAAGGGTGAGTGTGAGTGCTTACGGGCCAGTGAATGAGGGAAGAACACCCATCCCAAATGTGCACAGCCCAACTGGTAGCTCAAACTAAATAAAATGAAGGAAGAAGAAAAATTGTTGCAGCCTTTCCTGGAAAAGCTCTGGCCTTCACAACTGCCTACAGACATATGGACATAGGCTTGCTCCTGCCTACACATCACTGATACTTCTGTCTCCAGTCCTCACCATTGTTCTTTGAACAACCAAGATCCACAGCAGCCTCTTACCGCCCGTCCTGCAGTCCTACTTCCTGTCTGTGCAGCCATCGGACACTCCAGCTCTCACACGTGCAGGCTGCCATTTTGGATTATCTCTCTCCTTAGATCTGTAACCTTCCAAATGAATCCCCTTTCTTCATAATTTCTGTCAATTCTACCTCTCCTAGAATCCTAACCTATACCACAGGGAAAAAAATTACGAATCTGACTTCACCAAAATTCGTTAACTTTTGTGCTTCAAAGGGTTCCATGAAAAAAAGTGAGGTGGCTGGGGAGGTATATAGCTCAGTATACCTGTGCCTAGCAAGTACAAGGCCCTAGATTAGAGTCCCAGCAACGTAACGTAACGTAATATAACATAACAAAAAGGAAATCAATCTGCAGAATGCAAGAAAATATTCACAAATCACATACTTGGTAACTTATTTGCTAAATAAAACTACGTAATCTATTTAGAGATTTAGACCTATGTTTCCTCCTCCATCAATCATGTCAGTAATAGCACCTACTTCCTAGGACTGTGGAGAAAATTAATAAAATGCATGTACAAAACCTGGGTGAGCACCTGCCACAGAACAAGTAGTTTGTAGATATTAGATGGTATTAATTATTTACTTTATTTTGGTAATAAAGTAATGTTAACAGCTGACAAAGATTTGAGAAGATATTCTTTCATATACCATAAGAAATACTCTGAAAAGCACTTTTGTCCTGCTGGCACATGTAGTAATCCCTATATGCTCTTCAAAGCCATCAGACCCACAAATAACTCTACTCTTAGGACTTCTCCTAAAGAAATAACTGAAGTGCCTAAAGGTTTATGTGAAAGTATTTTCACCAAACTTTCATTATAACAGCAAAAAACAGAAACAAATGTTCCCAAGTAACAGTATGTCCATCAACAAAAATTAAGCTTGTAGAAATTGAAAATGAGCTGCACAGTAATTAAAAATGAGGTAGAAAATCACTGCCATGAAAAGTCTTTTGAAATTTAGTTAAGTAGTAATAAGTTCCAGATGTGTATTACCCTTCCTTAAAGTACAGAAATATGTTACAGCAATACAGACAAAAAAGAAGCCAAAACAGATAATTTAAAACGTTTGCACTGGACTGGACTTTAGCTTTCTTCATATTCTACTATTTCTACAGTAAACATTGGGAAATGTTTTTCTTTTTTATAGTAACATTAATCATGTATAAAACAGTAAGTTTCATCCCTTCCTACCTTGAGGCTTATCACCAATCTCCCTCATCTTCTATCACCACACACTTTATATAATCTTATTAAAGAAATAAATCAAACGACTATACAGAAGATCAATAAGGAAACACAGAACTTTGAACAATAATATAAACCAAGTTGACCTAATAAACATAACAGTACACTCCATCTGTAAGCCAGAGAACACACATTTTTCTCAGCTACACATGAAACATTCTCCAAAACAGAGCATGTGTTAGGCAACAAGATAAGACTTCATAAATTTTAAGTCATAAAAGGTACCTCTCCAACCACAAAGTTAAATTAGAAATCAAAAATTAAGAGAAAAGTAGAAATTCACGAATGCAAAAAATTAACACACTAACCGCCAGTAGGCTACAGAAGAAGTAACAGGAAATTAGAAAATATTCTCAAATGAATAGAAGGAAAGGGATTAAACTTATGGGATGTAACGAAAGCAATATCCATAGAAAGATGTACATTCGTAAATACTCATCAAGTCCTAAATCAAAAACCTAAACATTAAAGAATTTTAAAAAGAAAACAAAAGAGCAGCCCAAAGCTAACAGAACAAAGTAATGAAGGTTAGAGTGAAGATGAACAATATGGACAGGGTTTAGACAGGGTTTCACTCTGTAGCCCAGGCTGGTCCTGAACTCATTATGGAGCCTGGGGATGGCCTTGGACTCACTGCAATCCTCCTGCCTCAGCCTCCCGAGTGGAGTGCTGGGATTAAAGGCATGTGCCACCACGCCCAATTTATGTGGCACTGGGGAACTGAACTTGGGTACTTAGCACTTGACATAGAGCTTGCTAGGCAAGTGCTTTAACTACTGTGCTATTCCTCCAGCCCCTGAAAAACCTTTTTAACAAAAATGACAGAGAAAAAAGCATACAAATATCTAAAATAAGAATGAAAGTAAGGACATTAATACCAATCTTACAGAAGTAAAGACTGTAAAAGAATACTGTATGTGATACCATATTAATATGTGCAATTTTTATATTTTTGTATTAGTTCAAATAAATAGATTTTCAAAAGAATAATATGAACAACTGTATGCCAACAAACTAAATAGCCTAGATTAAATGGGCCAATTCCTCAAAACATACAAATAATCAAAAACTAATCCAAGAAGAAACAGAAAATCTGAAGAGACCTATAAAATGAAAACAGAATCAGTAATTAAAATCTTCCCAACAAAAAGAGAGAAAACAATAGATGTGATAAAGTAAAATGTCACTGCTGTAAAAAACAATTCGGTAGTTGCTACACATAGTAAATGTGAGATTATCATCTGATGAAATAATTTCATTTCTGGGCATATGTGCAAAAGAACTGAAACTAAGTATTTGAAAATGCAGGTGCACATAAACGTTGCTAACTCACTGTCCATCAACAGTCAAAAGGCAGAAACCAACAAAACACAGTAGAT
Organism: Ctenodactylus gundi; assembly: GCA_004027205.1. NCBI lineage: Eukaryota > Metazoa > Chordata > Mammalia > Rodentia > Ctenodactylidae > Ctenodactylus > Ctenodactylus gundi. The sequence goes on along the minus strand of PVKB01000541.1, from coordinate 404,429 downwards.
GGGTACCCTGAAATACTGTCCAGTAATGAAAAGGAATGAATTATCAATACATGCTGCCACCTAGATAAACCCTGAAAACATGCTATGTGGGAAAGTGGAAAAAGCCAGATTCCAAAGATCACATACTAGATTGTTCCCTTTATAAGAAATATCTAAAAAGCAGTTGAATCAATAGAGACAGTGTATTAGCTGTTGCTAGGGGCTAAAAGAGCGCAGAATAAGGAATGACCACTTAATAAGTATGAGGGTCTCCTTCAGAAGGTGAAGAAAATGCAACAGTGTAAACCTGCTAAGCAACACTGAAATGCATACTTTAAAACAGTTAACTTCGGCCAGGTGTGGTAGCAAACACCTGTAACCCAGTACTCTGGAGAGGCTACGGCAAGAAGATTGAAAGTTTAAGGCTACCCTGGGCCATTTAGCAAGACTGAAAAAAAGAGAAAGAAAAGAACAGAAAAGAAAAAAGAAAAGAAAAAAGAAAAGAAAAGAAAAGAAAAGAAAAGAAAAGAAAAGAAGCTGGGGATATAGCTCAGTTCAAAGGTCTTAGCTCAATTTCCAGCATAGAATAGAGGTGGGCATTGGGCGGAGGTAATCTTACAATATGTGAATTAAACAGACACGAAGAAGTCAAGAAGGAAGGTACAAGCTAGGCAGGCCAACCAGCAGAATCTGGAAGAAGGGAAGGTGGGAGGGAACAGGAAGGCAGGAGGTTCAAAAGGGCCCATATTCACAGCACAGGCATGAGTACAGTGCGATGCAGCCGGAGAGCCAGTGTTCAGCAAGACTCGTGGGAGAGGCACTAGAGCTCCTTGCATCCACTTCCAATTTCACTCCCGACTTCTCAGATCTGCTTTACCTGTATACTCTGCCATATAAAAACAAGCTGGAATCACCCCCTCCTACCTCCTGTCTCCTCAGCTCAAACTCTATGACAAGTAAACACATGCTGCTTTCTCCCTTGATGCGACTACAAATTATGGCCATGTTCTCTGTAAACACAAAGGATACTGCATTTTAAGTGTAAAACAGGAAGCTCCAAAGGAATGGTCCTTTACCTTTGCAAGCTCTCTTCTCAACTCCTCTTGCTCCTCTTCTGAGAGGGTCTCCGTGGCACTGAGCGTGGCGGCAGCATCTTCTCCTTCCTCTGGTACTGGGTCCGTCCTCAGCAGATCTTGAGGATTTAAAAAGAAACAGTATGTAAAATATGAAAGCTTCAGTAAAACTCTCCGCTAGGCTGCGCTCTTGCCTCAGCCAGAATGAAGCCACGCTGGTTACTGTCTACCTGCGCACCACCTTCCTGTACCTTTACATGACCTGGTTCTCCCAGTAAGGGACAGGAGGAAAATGCAGGATAACCATTAAAAAATACACATACATAGACTCTGCCAAAACACAAATTTAGGAAATGTAGCCTTCCCTCAGCTGCTTCTCACAGCCTCAGTCACAACGGAGTTACAACAGAGCAGGAGAAGTCAAATGTGGTATCAAGATCCATCATTAACACTTTGCATACATAAATCAGCACAGATCAGATAAAAGATTTTAACCCCTTCACACTAGCCCAGAGAGAAGACTGTACATGTCTTTACTTTCCTGAGATGATCAAACCCAGTAACTAACAACCTCTGTGAATGAACAACTACAGAACCAACCAAATATACTAAGAAATGTTACTCCATTTCTTTCCATTAGTTAGCAGAGATTAAATACACACACACACACACACACACACACACACACACACACACACACACCCACCCATACTACAGCTTTTATTTAAACTGTTTTTCATCCAGATACTTTTTTTTTTTAAGAACCTAGCGTTTATATGCAGAGACATGTCAAACAGTGACACAGAGCCTCTCCACATCACTTAAGACCAAGTCTTTACCAGCCCCCTGGAACAGGCCCGGTGGCAATAACTCCATGCTTCTGGAGAGGGGCAAGTTCAGCCATCTCTCAGCTTTCCCCTCTTCCTGACGCATCCACACCCACAGGTTAAGGAAAGGCCAGTGCGGACCCAAGCCTGGGTGCAAAATAGAAAAGGGCCCTAAAAAACTCAGTATTATCTTAATGGAATTTTTAAAATCAAAGGAAATTCAAAGAATCCATGATGGACAAAATACCAGATTTTTAAATAGACAGGATCAGTAATTGCTGATGTTTCTTTTTGTCTCAGTCTCCAAAGTAACTACACATGTACAGCACTCTTACTGATCATGTTTTTATTTAAATTTCTGATATTTTGTAGGAATGAACCAGAGCCTTCACATCCTCATTCCTATTTTATTTTTTGAGACCAGGTCTTATTAAGTCACCCAGGCAAGGTTTGAACTTGAGTTCTCCTGCTTCAGCCTCCCAGGGAGCTGGGATTACAAGTGTATGCCTCCAAGCCAAGCTATTGGCATGTTTTTAAACTTTACATGTAAGGCAAGTGCTTACTGGCTGCCTTTGCCTTAAAGTGTGCCCACCCATCCCCACATTACAGATTTGGGATTTTGCAATCTCCTCTGGCAAGAGATTTTTTTTTTTTTTTTTTTTGAAACGCAGAGAGCCAGGGGAAGGTTTTTGCCTCTTCTTCCCAGTGTCAGTCACTGCAGCTGTTCACTGTGCCCTCCTGCCATCACTTCTGAGAAGGGCCACTTCAGCCTATCACAATGTTTCATCCTACCTGTATCAAGATGCTAGACAGCACATCAAGGACAAACAGGCAGACAGAGAAAAGGGACAGAAAAGGACCACTCTTGAAGCTACCAGCATCAGAGCAAGCGTAAGAATATGGGCCAGCGGCACAACACACATGACCAGGTGTGCACATCACAAAGGCTGCCGGTACAGGATCTGTGTGGACCACTGGTTAGTGGTAGTTAACGATGATAGCAATAACCACCACCCTGAGAGCACAAAGCAGTGCCCATGCGGGAAGTGCTTACCAAACTGGTAAAGGCAGGAAACAACTCAAAACTATGAACTGAGGCAATAAATAGTACAATTGGGCACTTGAATGCATGGAAAACACTTGAAAAATATGATCAGAAGGCGGAAAAACTCAGTGAGTAATTGTTTCCATCTGTAAGATGAAGATTTGTTTTGTTTTGTTTTTGGCCAGTAATTAGGATGGAACCAAGGGCTTCCCACTGGGCGAAGCCCACCCCCCACCACCACCACTTATGAGATTGGATCATCCTAAATCACTACATTGCCCAGGCTGGACTGGAACTTGCAATTCTCTTATCCCAGCCTCGAGTACTGGGATAACAGACATGTGCCACCACGCTTGGCTTCAAAACTCCTGAATGGACTATCCAAGTAATATAATACTTCCATGATAAAAATCTGATCACATCCCCCTCCAGCCTAAATCCTTTAGAGGTTCCTTATAATTTTAAAACAAATTTCAGCCCCTTAGCTTAATACACAGGCCTTACTGGACCATCCCTAGCTTACTGGCATTGGCAACTCCCATGCCAAATCAAACTGTGAACACGGTGCAGTATCACACAGTCAGAAACCATTTCCAGGGTCAGTGTGGCTTGTAAACTCATCCTTACGTCTAATGGTGTGACCAAGCAACTGTGAGATTAAGGACAGGAGACACCACCCACAAGTAACAAGGTAATGAATTCAATGTAACAGAGCTGTCCATAGACATATTTTATTTCAATGTTTTATTCAGCATTCCCAAGTTCTCAACTACAACAGACCCAGAACCCAAAAGACAAAATCCAGGTGCTAATGCAGGCCTTAAACAGCGTGCTTTTAAATGAGTACTATTTTGCAAATCTACTTTAAACAAGGAAGAAAATAAACTATAGTTGTTATTAATGCATTTCAAAAGGAATGTAAAAGTATTCTGGTAAAGTTGAGTATCCATAATCCAAACTTCCTCCCCGCAAAACCCCAAAGGTTTTGGGGGCATTTCCAATTTTGGATTTTCAAATTAGCGATGCTCAATCAGTAAAGTCTATGTGAAAACATCCCCAAATCAAAAAAGTGAGAGAGAATGAAAGAAAGACAAACCCCCTAGAATCTAAATAAAGTACATCTGGCATCTAGTCAGTAGTTCAGATAAAGGATACTTGACCTATTTTACTATTTTATTAAAGCATTGATTGGATACCAAGGGGAATTAATTTCCTTTTTTTAAAAAAACGCCTATGGATTTTTCTACAGGTGGCTTCAAGACCAACAAGATGACCTAATTTTATATTCACCATCTAAGAAAATTGTTAATGACATGTTCTGCCTTTCTGACATTAGCCTGTAGGTGGCAGCAAATCACCAACATTGAAATGGTCGAACGCAGCTAAGATAACTGGGAAAGAATGAAAGGGCCTGAAGGAAGAACAGAATGGAAGATGACAAAATCATCAGAAAAATATGACAGTGATGTCTTAGGAAAATGACTAACCTCAGTGACTACTACAAAAACGTTCTATTGATATCCAAATCTGCGTGGGCTGTCTACATACACTCAAGTTACTCACATGGAATACTTTGTAAGGTTGGGATCACTACCACCTTTCAGAGGAGGAAAAGCTCTGCATCTTGCCCAAGGTCAGAGGCCTACACAGGTGATGGGTGAGGGTTTGAACTCGGTCTAATTTGAAAGCAGATGCTTCCAAGTATTGATATGAAAACAAGTGAGTGAGATAAAAAGGGGTCGGGCGGTGAAGACCAAACTCGAAAGGCATCTAGGAACAAGGAGACTAAAAAAAAATTAAAGGAATCTGGCAAACTGTATCAAAGCCATCATCATCGCTTACAACTCAACAGTTCCTCAAACATGGAAATGCTAGTTTTGCCTTATATATTTTCCTACATACTGTTCCCTGTATGATCAGTAACAGTACAGCATTTAAGTATACAAGGATAGTCTGGTTTTTGGAAGAAAAAATACTAATTTCTCATTCAAACCATGAGAATATGGGTAAAGGAACAATTTAAATGCTCACTAAGATTAATGTTCCCTTTCAGGAATCAAGGAACTATGACTAGTATTTACTTAAGTCTAATATACCAGCGACCAACCCCACCACCACCACCACCACCCCCACCCAACCTAGGCATCTGGTCGGGTTCCTCATCCTTCCTGCCTCTTCTTGGCCATGAAGTCTGGCAGCTTTTGCCTGACTTCAGGAAGAATCCTGTTAGGTCAAGTTGGCCACAGTGGGCCTTGCCTTTGATGTCTCCTCCTAATAGCTTCTCTCCCAAAGAGCCCTGCTATGGCCCTTAGCCATCAATTCCCACTTCCTGCACTCAATATTGAGCCAATCTTTCTCCCCTACTTCAAGACCTCACCACAGCAGCCCCTATACTTATCTCCGTGGTCCTGAATAAAATCTTCCTTACTATGCTTTGACAAGTAACACTGAACAATTGTTTTCTGTAACAATGCATTAACTTACAAAAATGAAAACGGGCTGGAGGAATAGCAGTTACAGCACTTGCCTAGCAAGCACTAAGACAAGTGCTAAGTAACCGCATTCAGTTCTCCAGTAGCACAAAAACTGGGAGTGGTGGGGCACGCCTGTAATCCCAGCACTAGGGAGGCTAAATCAGGAGGATTGCCATGAGTCCAAGGCCAGCTTGGGCTCCACAGTGAGTTCAGGATCAGCCTGTGTTACACAGTGAGACCCTGTCTCAAAAAAATAAATTAAATAAATAAATAAATAATAAAATAAATAAAGCCAGGCATGATGGTACATGCCTACAATCCCAGCAACCAGGGGTCGGGAGATTATGAGTTCAAGTCCAGCCTGGACTATATAGTATTCCTGATCTCAAAAATAATAATAATAATATTTCATAACCAACACCCAAAGAGAGTAATGTTTATTTCTACTAAGAAACTCAAGTCCTGTGAGGTTACGTCATTTAGCCAGAGTCGCAGAAGAAAGAGTTAAAGTCACATCTCTCTGACTCTGAACTCTGCCCTGTCACATACACTTTTTCTTAACAAAACAAACTACCAATTAGGGCAGTATAAGGCAACAGGGCCATTTTTTTCCAGGGCATTTCACAGTTCTGATATGAAAGTCACTAGCGACACTACCGAACACTGTGATTAAAATTGCTGATCATTTGTCCAGATCCGTTATTAATATTTTAGCCACTTCCTTTTCTTCATTTAGTATAAACTCCACCCACAGGAGCCCCTGAGGCACTTAAGGAGGGGAAGTGGCTAGTGTAGAAAGTGGAACCCACAAACTGGAGGCTTCTAGATGTCCAGGTGCCAGCTCTACAACCATTGGTGCAAAGGCGGAAAAGACAGACAAGACCCAACCACAATCATAAGATATATTTTTAACATTGCACCTTTGAACTCAAGACACATCGTTCAACTGGTGACCCAAGCAGTCACTATGAGAGTCATAACCTGCAAACACATTTTGAAATCTGCAAATTAGATGTCAGAGGCCTAGGAAATCCCAGACCTACTTAACAGATCTCTCACTCAGGCTGTGATACAGACATTTGTGTGAATAAAGCAAGTACAACAGGCACAGAATACTCCTAAGTAGAGACAATTCAAGTAAGCGAGGCAAGGGGTGTGAAGGCATTTTATGAAAATTAATTCTTTCTTTAAAAAAAGCTACAAAATGTATAAAATTAAATTTAGGTGACAAGCATTGGATTTTACCTTAACTAGCAACATTTTTTAATCTCTTAATAATATACAAATTATAAGCACATCTTAGGATCTCAGATATTTTAGATTAATGAAATGCAATGCTTCAGTCTTCAGGGAACTGAGTCACCTGAGGAAGACGGGGTTCCTGAGCTTTCGGCCTGGTGGCACTGTGTGGGGGCAAGAGCAGGGCATGGGAAAGCACAGACAAAGAATGCCAGTGAGAATTCAGCCCTAAAATGGCTCTAGTTCCAGACTTCCCTATCTTTTCATCTCAGAACTCAAAGTGCCTAGAACAGAACAAATGTTAATAAATATTTTTCCTGAACTGATTTATTGGTTAAAGATCTAATCAAAGTTAAATTTCCCATGCATAATCACCGTTCACCAAATAATCCTCAAATACTCAAAAAAGCAGTCTTTTCCATCCGAAAAACTTACAAAAAAAAAAAAAAAGGCCACGCTGGAGTGAGCATGGTGAGCTGGGCGCCAAGGCACAGCCGCAGCCACTCCACAGAGGAGCACCCTCCTCACGGCTGCTCTGCATCTTTGACCTTCACTGAAAATAAGGCCAACTGCTTTCCCTTCAAGAGTCATATGAGCTTTAAAATTAGATGTCACTTGAACTGAACTGTGCCACCTTCCAAGATCTGGTCAACTCCCTAACTCCTACAATTTTGAAAGGACCCATTTGAATACAGGATCTTTGCAGAGGTGGTTGGGTTAAGATGAGGGCATCCTGGATTTGGGTGGGAAACAATCCAACAGGTGGTATTCTTGCAAGATAAAAATTTGAACACAGAGACTCAGAGAGGACAATGCCATGTGAAGGTCTATGTAGGAAGCACACACACCTTGTGATGCTGCAGGCAGAGACCAGAGTGATGTAGCTATACACAGAGGCCATGCACAGCAAGCAGCCACCCACCAGATGGAGGAGGCATGGAGGGATTTCCCTACAGGTTTCAGAGGGAGCGGCAGACACCATAATTTCACACTTCTAACCTCCCAAAAGTTATGACGGTTCCTGTTGTCTTCTGAAGCCTCCCAAGTTAGTGGTACTTTGTTAGGACAGTCTTATAAAATGAATACAGATGGAAAGAAATTTCAACCATTTACTAGCTGGACAACCTTTGACCACATGTTTATCCTCAGGATCCCTGCGCCCCTTATGCATAATGGTGGGCACGTGGGAGGACTTGTTTCCCCATTTTCTGGTATATCATTGCCCACCCCAATTCTTCTCTTCCATGAGGCTGGCTCACAGGCCTCACTTCCTCACCCCCACGCTCTTCAGTCCTGTCAACACCATGTCAACCAGTTCCACACACCTTCAACCAAAGACAGTTACCAATCACTACCCCTTCTGGCACATCCAAGGCATCTGACATGAACTTCAGTCTAAAATCCCTATTCTCTCATACCTCATCCACCTTCTCTCCCAAACGGCTTTTCCTCCTCACCTCTCTAAGATGTTTCTTCATCTCCCCCTACTTTACTCCTGACCTTGACTCCCACTGCCCTGCTCAGTTCAGGTAGTCATCATTTTCTCCTTTGATTCTTACCTCTAAGTGTCTTAACAGTCTCAATCCCCTCCAACTCATTCACCATCCTTCCTCCAGGGTGAGCTTCATCCCAAAGTAGTTGTCTGACCATGGCACTCATTGCTTTGAATCTTTCCTTAACTTCCTATCTCCTAGTAAATTCAGCTCATCACTTTTAAAACCTACCTACTCCACCTCCTGCTACCACACAGACCTACCAAATTCATCCCGGGAGATGTGACTCTAGATTATCTTAAGACATACTAGCATACATAAACCTATCTCCCATACTTGTGGTCCATTTTTTTTTTTTTTTTTACTATGGTAAAATACATAACATCGAAATGGGCCATTTTTGAGTGTCCAATTTAGTGGCAACAATCCCATCCACAATGCTGGCCAACTATCTCACTTTCCACACCTACTCTGTGTGTCTTCACACATTACTGCTTCGTCTGAAGCTCCCTGCCATTTCCAAAAGTCAGTTTTAAGCATTCTTGCTCCTGTAGGCTCTCTCTCAGACCAGGTAACTCAGCCTCAGGGTAGAACACAGTCCATAGCTGGACAGTACCTGGCCTCTGTGCTTCAATCCCATACTTTTAATCCTTGAGTTGCCACTAATTTGCATTGTCTAATATACAGAAATGTTCAGGAAGAGTCTCCAAACAAATTAAATTCATGAAAGTAGACAGTTGAGTCAGAGGGGAAAAATCCAGTCTGCTTCACACTCTGCCGTATATTTTGATACATTTATTTTATGCATTGCACCTGAGTGATAGGTTTCATAGGTTTTCCTATTTAAAAACACAAACTGTCACCTTTCGAAAGAAATACAACTTCGGTCTCACATGTCACCTACTATGCCCCTTCAGGTCACAGAGAAAGTCTGTATCCTGTCAAACATATCCTGGTTAGATAGATGAGGCCCAAATGGTATTATACTATAGAAGACTCAGTCAGGTGGTTCCAAGAAAACTCAAAACGAAGATGTCAAAAAGAAGCCTAAGATATCTGGTATTTGGCAATAATAACACTGTCTGAGAGTTTGTTGATATATAATTGATTTCTTGAAACTTCTCTAGAAATAAAACTGCAAACACGTCCTCTGGTCATCAAGTAAGCAACATCAATGAGACCAAGAGTAGGAAAAAGGCACTTCAGTCTCCAGGATTATTTTATTTAAACACAAACAAAAGGAAATAAGCATCCCTCTCGTTAGCCCACAAACGTAAAATGAGATACACAGTTCAAAGTATCTTCAGTGGTAAAATTCAAAAAAATCACAAGATCAAGTTTTTTTTTTTCCCTTACAAGTCTGTGCATGGGGTTCCTGCTGTCTTTGTACCTTGTTTCTGATGTAATAAAATCCGAGAATAAGTTGCAGAAACACCTGAGGTCCCCTGCCCAGGTGGTTGTCTTCAGTGAAGCTAGAGCTCCTCAGCTGTAGCCTGATGAACACTTTAAACCGGGTTAAGTTCCATGGTTGGAACTCTATCCTAGAGAGCAATCCTACATCAGGGTTGAGAACTGAAAACCAATGCCTACAAGGGGACAAAACTTCACCAGACCAAGGACCACTGACTCAAAGCAGGGAAATCAGCATGTGCTGTCTGGAAGGTAACACAAAAAGCAAAGGCCACTGCACACTGGATTCCCAAGGTTGCCATTTACCCACTGCCTGACCACACTCAGAAGACTAAACCTGGGAAGAACAGTGCAGGCAGCAGAGTGACTGAGATAGAAGCCACAGGCAACAGAAGCAGAAGAAACCTGATCCACTCTATTTAAGGGAAGACCCTGGACCCCAAGAGCTCAGCTGAGCAATGTCAGGGTTACTAAAGAAGAAAAAAGAGAGGGGGAAGGGAAAAAGTTAGGCGTACTAAGGCAAAAAGAGAAGGGAGTAGGAGCCACAGAAGGTGGCAGGTCCTCTAGGACTCTAGCAGAAAAAAAAAAAGGGGGGGGGGGCACTGAAGAGTGAGCAATTTCCCATTCCAGAACAAAAGTGACCTATAAGATTTCACAGGAAGAGTGGAGTAGGAAAAGAGTAGAACAGAGTATACTCAAATGCTTCCTGCTCCCTCCAGATGAGTAAACTGACCTATGAAATCTTTCATCTTTGGAGAGAGTGGATTCTTCAATTCCTTCAGAACCACATCACCATAACACCCTCCAAAAACTCAGGTGTATGACGAGTAGCAGAGACACTACAAAAAAGAGCGCAAAGCTCAGCCATGAAAAAGTCTGGAGACCCCCCAAATGAAATATCTTCCATCTTGAAATTTCCTAAGAATAGGAGTTCTAGAGCTCAGTTCTACATTGGTTTTCATTCTGTACGCCATGGGTACGCTTGCTAATTAAGACCTATGGGATCATAAAAAAAAAAGAAGAATGTGGGGGTAGGGACAGAAAGAGAGTGAGAAAGCCCTTGTGTCCTTGGCAGGATGCGTGTGTGCACAAAATGCTCAACTCCATTGTAAACCTTAAATTTTGTATGTATACATATCAATAAAATGGGGGAAAAAAGAACGTGAAAGAAGCAATAACCACCTCCCTCAAAAGCAAGATACAAGCAAAAAGAGAAAAACAGAATGAAATCAACTATGAGGTAGGATGTTTCAGTGTGACTTTCACTCTTCTAAATTCCAAATATGACAGCATTAAACTGCCAAATGTTTTTAACTGCTCAGAATTTCTGAAGTCACTAGAAAGAACCAAAGGTACTGGAAGTCAGGTCTGTGTCTTCCTGACTTTTCCTAGAAAACCCTTAAGTAGTAGTCAGATCCTTATAAATAACACTAGGGAAATTATCTTTACAGGTGTTCATAGAAATGAAGGGAAAAATGTGACAAATGGCACCAGCTGTGAGACCTCTGGCACTGAGGAGCAATTGCAAAGATGGAATGAAATACTTAGGTCCAAGGAACACATAAACTGAAAAACTACCCAGAATGAAACCCTTGACCAATGTAGAGATCATGCCTTCAATGATTAACCTGCCTCTATTAACCACTTCTAGAGGAGTCAAGATGCTGTAGTCTTTAAACAAATCACCAGCTTCAAATTGAGAGAAATGCTAGTCTAGCTTGTGCTAACTATACTTGGTGATTTAGGGACACTACAAATCTCCCTCAGACTCAATGTGAAATCAAGTGGAGTAATGAACAAGTTCTTATTAGTTTCATTCATTCATTCAGTAAATAAACATTTGAGGAGCCACAAATATCAAGGATTATTCCAGGTACTTGTGGAATCAGCCATGAAAAAAAAAAAAGACAGACTAGAATTTCTTAACAGAGCTTATATTGCTTATATTCCAAATTCTTGAACATATGATGAATCAGTGTTTTCAAGCTATCGGCTGTGAAACTTAGCAGCAGTACCAGATATGCATTTAAAAAAAAAAAAATGAAACAATGCATGCATCTTAAAATAAAATGGAACAATAAAATATCAGAGTATATAACACATAGTCAGGTAAAGTCTGTTGCAGTTATGGATATTTCTACTTATGAAGATTGTGAGCCAAGAAGCATTTCTGAATGTGGGTTGGTCACGCCAAGAGTATAGACCTCCAAAATTCAAAGAAAACAAAGTCTTCCAGCCATTTGCTCTCCCCCTACTCTTCACTCTAACTGATTAAGAACAACCTGTCCATAAATTGAATCTCATTATTCTCCTTTTCCCTATCATGGTGTTCTGGATAAATATCAAAGAACAGGTTCTTGTCAGATCAATGTTCCCAATGTAGGATGTCTTTTTCTATCACTCTTCCTTATGTGCAAAACTTGTCTGTTGACTAAGAAAATATACTGACCAAAAGCCACAAGAAGTTTCAAACGAATTCATAAATATTAATACTAAGGGCTTCTACACAGAAATACAAAGAGCACAAACACAGAGAAGACATACTATCCATTCCTTCTACACACCATGTTTAACGTTCAAACAGGTTTGTGGGCTTCTTGAGCTCCGATGTGTCTCAAGCCAACAGTGTTCACCACCCTCTTCGTCCTTGGGTTTATTTGGTTATTTTAGAATCACTACGAAGCCTGGCATGGTGACATACACCTGTAATCCCTGCATTTGGAAGGCTGAAGCAAGTGGATCTTGAGTTTGAGGTCAGCCTGAGCTACACAGACTACAAAGCAAAACCTTATCTCCAAAAAACAAACAAAAGAAAAACACCATGTTCTTACCATATGACTGGCTATATAATTTCTACTTACTTAATTGCTCACTCCCTCTTTCTTCTTTCAATTCAAACAAACGACTAAATCTGAGTACTCATGGGTATATGAATTTGGTTGTGGTTGTGGTTGTTCATTTGCTTTTTATCATTTTTTTTAATCCCATGACCCAGGCTCTTAAAGATAATTTTTAAACATTTGCTTAAAGGCATACCCATCTCTACAACTGCTTCTGTCTTGACAGCAAACATTCAAAGGCCACCACAAGTGGGACTGGTCAACTGAACCATAGCTCTGGCTTCTCTCTTGCCACAGAGGCATTATTTTGACACTAGAGTTTCCCCCACTGTATATGTGCTGCTTTGATCCACAAGATTTAAAACTCAGAATGAATGATGTTATCCTTCGGGGGCTGGGCAAAGAGGAAAACTAGAACCCTTTAGCACAGATTCCAAGGTGGGCCATACAGACAAGCGAAAGTCACCAAAGAAGAAAGTCCCCACAGTCCAACTCCCAACAGACTTCAGCTACTGCCCTTCACTCCCAACTTTCAGAGACCAGCTCTCACTTGTTATTTCAAAATTTTTCCCTTCCTGGAAATCCAAACTGCACCCCAAAGGCAGATGATTAACTGCAACCAAGAGTTAGAGGAACACTGTTTTAGTACTTTCCCTGTGGTCAGCATTATCCATATCTCAAATACTTAACACCAGGTTCATGCTGTATCCTTTACCACTTGTTTTCTAAATTACTCATATTTTGTGTCTTAACAGAATGAAACGTGACCTGTTCTTTACTAACAAGGAAATACAACTTCTGAGAAAATCTCGTTGCTCTCCTAACTAGCTACAGAGGAGGCCATTCAGCCATCTTCTGACGTTGGCTATGAAACAACAGCCTGGAGGACAGCAATGGCTGAGGCTGCCTGGGCCTTGAGCTACCCTGTGCTGCCAAACTAGGATCTTCTCTGATGAAGGGCTCCACCCTTCCCAACAACCCCAACTAGCACATAGCAGGATTAACCACTTCCAAAGGTACAGAAAATCTGAACTTTTTAAAAAGAAATCTTTTACCTAGGTATTTCTGTAAATTGCTCTCAGTTTTTGAATTTAGTAGAGCTTTGGGTATTTAAGTCTCTTTTTACCATAAGCAAAAATGAAGATCATCTTCACATACTGCACAGGCAACTAGAAACCGAGGCTTTCTGAAACTTTAGTGTGTTATTAGCTAATAGCAAGCTCAACTTAATCAGAACTCAAGTTAATCTGAAGAATTATAATGAGCACAGAAATAATTCCAACTTCAAAATCTAATTTCTTAGAACAAATATGCATACACAACATTCATCTGGCTAAATAATTAACAAGTCATCATCTCCCCCATTTGAATCTAAAACAGCTCTGTTAACTAGTTACAACATGCAACATCTGTTACATTACACTAATCATTTTGAAGTCAGGTAAACCCTAAGTTATGTCATGGTTTTCAAACCTAACTTTACAAAAGTAGTAGTAGTTACCAAATTTCTGAGTTGGTGATGCCGGTGGAGACGAATTCCCACTGGGAGATAAGTAGAGGTAGTTTTTGTTTACTCCTGTATTGAAATCAAACGGGGACTGGTAGTCCTCATATAAATCCATGTCTCTGCGATCCATTCCAGATTCTGGCAGAACGCATGCTTTACCACCACCTGGAAGCACCTTTCAGTCTTGCGCCGTGTGCCCCTTGGGCCCCGTATTCCCTATGCAGCCAGACAGCCTCAAAGAGGAAATCATGCAGGTTCAAAACCCCACCCACTTCCGGGGCCAGGTGCAGCCTTTCCTTCTGGGAGCAGTCACACCCTCTCTGCAAGCAGACCTTATAATAAACGACTTCTCCCAAGCAGCCATAGGAGATCTGCTTTACCACTTGTTAATTTTGGTCAACAAAGAACATTACAGGCAGAGGCATGGCGCTTTCTTCAGTACACAAAGGAGGGCTGGGCTCTGCAGTATTGCTCAGGTGTACAAACAGTTCAGGCAAACGTGCACAGTGTCAGAATTACAAGAATTTGTAATTTAAACCCAATTTGTTTTTTAAACCCAGTCAGCTGACCACAACTACACCAGGGCAGCCTTAATCTTCTAGGACAAGGAAGGATTACCACTCAGTAATCTCCTGCAAATGCCATCTGGGCGACACTGTTTTTCCACCCTGGATTACAGTGAATTCTGAAAGTGGAGCTCCCGGTTTATCCACCAGCTTTCTAAGCATAACATAATACAAAAATAAAGCTGTAATTCCACCATTATTTTATCTAAAGTAGAGTCTGCAGTGCTGAGACCAAATTTTCAGTCTGACTTTTTCTTCCTTGTTTTGGAAGGATTTTTTTAGTTTGGTTTTTTTTTTTATGAAAAGAGAAGAACCGATTTTGAAGGGGCCACTCCCTTATGCATATGTCTGTTTGACTCAGGCCATAGCTCTGTGGGTTCTCCAACAAACCTGTATGCCCTGGCTCAGCCCTTAGTGCGGCCACAGGGCCACAGTCAGCTCACAAAACAAAACTCCTAAGTCACCAAACTCATTTCTGTGAGCACAAATCTCTTGGTGGAACCTTTGCACTCCCACAACAGCCTCTGCCCATAGCATCTGAAGCTCACAGGCTAATGCTAATGTTAGAAAGACACAAATAAAGGCACCTACTCTGCCCTTGGTGGGCAAGGGTCTTCACAGCATGACCGCAACAATAAAAAATTGTAAGTGCTCTATTCTTCCAAATCTACCTGAAAAAAGTAATGTGACATATTCTCCCTGAGTTGGAAGTGAAACGAAAGCCAATATATCTTAAGCATTAAAAAAATCAGCCTAAGTCTAGGATATAAAATGTACACATAGCAAGGTACAATCATTGCTCCACCGTGCAGTCTCTACCCTGAAGCCAACCGCAGAAGGCCTGAACTCAGAGAAACATGGCCACATAAAACATGCCTCGGTTGAGTTGCAGGTGTCAAACATTTTGCCCGAAAAATGGAAAATGACTGATACACTGGCTTTTCCCACATTCTCTGCATCTGGTCATTAAATACTGGCAGAAAAGTCATTTTTCTCTTACCTTAACTGTTCTTCCTCCTGGATTCAGAGGTATTAGAAGATGACTAATTCTGACACAGACACAGGCATGATTAAAATATATTAGTGTTTTCAAATTTTTTAATACTAGACTGAAGACATCCTGCCATTAATCTCCCTCCCAATACTCCCCCTTGCTTGAACACACTTATCCCATTGTTGTCACCTTCTGAGGCAGTTATAGAAGGCTTCTTTCGTGATTTCTTGAGCATTTATAAGGTGTGATCAAAACTACAGTGAATGCTACTGCTGAGTACAATCCAATGAAAACTTGGGCTCATAAAAACATCATGAATCTGCCATCCTGAAACTTCTGAATCTTCCCCAAAGCTGAAATGACCATGAAAGGTAAATGTTTTGAATCAATTTAGGACATCGAGGAAGCCACAACACACAACTATAGACATTCATAAAAAGGACTTTGGAACTGCTTCACAAAGTGGCAAAAATGCTAAGTTGTGTTTGAAGCAAGGTAGAATATCTTGACAGGGATTAATGGTAATGTTTTTAGGGTCCCTAGTCCCTGACCATGTCCTTCTAAGGACCAGCCACTGGGACAGAGCAGCAGGAAGCAGGAGGTGGGCAGTGAGCCAGCTACACCTCCTGTTCCCAGGCGCCTATGATGTAATGCTGCTGCTGTCCTGACAGGAGGCAGAGCTTCGCTCCCGCTCCCCTTCTCCCCCTCCTGCCCCTGCTGCTGCCATTTCAAGGCTGGCCTCCTACAACTTACTGCAGAGCAAGTGCCGGTCTTTCACCCTGGCTTGAGAAAGCAATCTTCAACTCAACAGGTCCCTGGCATCAAAAAGGTTGGAGACTACTGTTTTACTGTAATTTCTTCTTAATTTAAATGTATTCATTATATTTTTCCATCATATTTTATACATAACACAACTACCTCCACATCTCTCACTGTCTCAATCTCATGTCCTTGACCTTAAGTGCTGATTTTTTTTTTCTGCCAGCTAAAGTTATCTATTCTTTAAGACTCAGGCAGAAATGCTAGTCTTCTAAGAAGCCTCACACAGTTTCTGATCCCTCTCCTCCCCCAGCAGCAGCACCCACATGCGAAGTACCTGTCTGCTAGCCCATCTGTGTCTCTGGGGCCTCCCCACCATGGCAGGTGCTGCTCTCTACTGTACCCACCCTGAAGATCTGGCTTGTCATCAACCTGGACAGAAAAAAGCCAATCAGTTCTTAGTCTTAAAAGTAAGGATTCATTGTCTAAATGTCTTACTTTACCTGCTTGGGCCTGTTTATATAACATTTCGGCTTTAGGAGCCAGTTCTTGCTCTCCAAATCTCCCACAGATCCCAATTCAGACACTGCAGCCATGAGGAAAGTAAAAACAGACGACCAAACACAGAACAGCGTGGGTGGGCTGAAAGAATGGCAGAAGAGCAGTTTACTCAAATTTGGATGCCAAATAGAAAGAAAAAAAAAAGGGAGTGCAGCTTTGAAGCAGACTACCAAAGATCTTGAGTGACATTTACATTCAGTGTACTCTGCAAAATAGAAAAATAAATTAAAAAAAAAAAAAAAGAAAACCTGAAGATCTGTGAGCCAGGGAGACATAATTTAAAAAGAAAAAGCTAAGCAACTAAAAGGTAGCAGTTCACTGGGAGAATATTTGCCTGGCACACACAAAGCCCTGGGTTTGATCCCAAGCACTGAAAAATATTACAAAGATGATTCTAGAATGGTGCACAGGATGTGTTGTGGGTAGAAAGGCAAAATGAGAAGAGGCTTGGAAAGAGAATGCTGGTAAAATTCAGGTAAAAAGTGAAGCCTTTGGGCCCATGGCAGCTCTTCTATCTCCTGTGCAGGCCAACTGGCCCAAGGAAAACCAGCTAAGATCTGGTCCTGCTAAAAATCACAAGACTGAATTCACTAGCCCCCTCAAGAAGTTTTCTCTAAGTCCACCATCCTGAGTCTCTTAGGCCTGACCTGAAAGTAATCTTACCCAAGTTCTCCTGCTCTCCAAGAAGAACCGCAGAAAACTGGCCACCCAACCTGTATCAAGGACCACCTACACACTCCCCTCTTCCACTGCCTCTAACCCATCTGGAGTGTGCTGAAAGAGACCAGACCCAACCCCTGTGTATGGGTGTCTATTGTCCTGTCTGTTTACAGCCTTCTTTCCCTTGGGGAAATCCACATCACCTCCTCCATGGGGTTATGAAGGGGAAGATTACTACAGCTCACACCTATTCCCTGGCATCAGGTGTGAGCCTCTGCACCCCAACCCCATCTTCATAGGGACTGGCCTAAGCATACAAAACTGACCCAAAAAGCAGCAGTCAGCTGGTGGCCTTCCTTGATATTTACTGTGACTTTCTCTATAACCTGGGCTTCTGGGTCCCCGGAGAGAGGCACCTAGGGGATCCTCTCCTCCCTGTGCCAACAGACAAGAGAACTCTTGCCAAGACTGGAACATGACAGGAAAAACACAGGTAGGCAAAGGGATAGAACAGTAACATTTGAGCCCCTAATCAAGATGGCCTGGACTTTACAATTAGCAAGCAAATGCATGTCTGTCCTGTTTCATTTATGGGCAGATTCTATCACTACAATAGAAAAAAGTCTCAAATAGTCTATTTTGCAACCATATTTCCCACTATTACTCAACCATGTTTAGGCCAATCTTGTGTGTGTGTGTGTCTGTGTGTGTGTAATAATGGGGGTCTACCCCAAGGCTTTCCCACTGAACCACATCCCAAGCCCCCTCCCTTTTTTAAATTTTTAGACAAGATCTCACTAAGTTGCCCAAGCTGAGCCTGAACTTGTGATCCTCCTCTCTCAGGGTCCCAGAGTGCTGGGATTATAGGCTTATGCTGCTAGGCGAACAAGCCAAATTTGATTTCCTGTTTCCTGAACATAAACTTGCCCTAGACAATTTTTTATACTCATCTTTCTCTGTATTTTTACCTGTCAAATTTCTATCCACTTACAAAATCTACTCAATAAATCACAAATGAACTACACACACACACACACACACACACACACACACACACACACACACACACGATGTTCATTTAAGATGCTACCTAAAATGGAAAAAGTGAGCAACACAAGGCCTAGTAAAAGTTAATTATCTAAATGCTTAAATGAACATTCACATGATAGAAACATGTGCAATTAACATGATGATGTATAAAAGTAATTAACATGAAACATATTCTTGATTCATTTAAAAACAAGTCCAAAATCAGGTTATATTTCGATGATTCACATCTGCATAATAACTGAAGGAAATTTAAAAAAAGAAAAGATGCAGAAAAAAAAAAAATCCATGTCACTAAACCCCAGGGAAGCGTTCCTGCACTCCAGAGCCAGCAGAGGGTGCCCAGAGACAGCTCAGAAGTTAATTCAGTGCTGCCCGTGAAGTATGTACTACAGAGCCTAATCCATGATGACTCATGAGTACAAATGGAAATGGGAGTAAGTACAAATGACTATAAGGAAAATTACATTTCTCTATTAATACACACTTTAAAATGCCATCATAGATTGTCCCTAAATTTGAAAGACCTTTAGGAGAGTGACTGATTTATATGACATACACTTGGAGGAACCTGAAAGGGGATCTCAGGAACAATTGGCTGTCCGTCAAGACAGGCAGGCTACAGGTAATGTGGGTATGGCACAAAAACACAGAATGAAGGAAGGAAGATATAGGGACTCCAACTTGCCATGAACAGCACAACTGAACATCAAAATAACTGGGGACAGCAATGGATTATAAACCACCAGAAAAACCAGAATCCAAGAGTCCATACAAACAATAAACACACAAATGAAGGGGAAGAAGGAAGACGTAGCTTCAGGAGACTGCCATCCTGACCAGCATGTCAGGAGTCACACTAGAATAATCAGCAGATGTCAAACCTAGGAGAAATTATAACAAAGAGCAGGATACTGTTTCACATGATCTTAAAGCAGCCTCTTACACACAGAGATTAATCAGTGGTCAGAAAGTAAAATATACCAATGATACAATGGAGAAATGAACCACACCTTAGCCAGATGATCAAAACTCCCCATCATCCAATGATAGGTAAACTTCAGTAAGAATAAGGAACCTCAGTCTATCCGTGAGGAAACATCAGGCAAATCCAATATGCAGAAGGTTTGTATTTTTAGAAAGGGAAGGCATCTTTGACCTTCAAAAACATCAACTTCATTAAAAGCAATGCTGTAAAAATGATCAAGGAGATTAAAAACATATGATAACCAAAATCCAATGCCGAATCCTCCATTTGGTCCTATGCTAAAGGGAAAAATAAATTCTGTAAACCAGGACACTCCTGAATCAGTTGAAAAGAATTAAAATATGACCCCTAATCAGATAAAAGTCCTATCAATTTCAAATTTACAAAATCTTACTACAGGGTGGTTATACCAGAAAATGTTCCTCTTCTTAGGAAATATAAAGTCAAGTATTAGAAGCAAAGGGCCCTGATGTATATAACTTCCTCTCAAATACTTCAGAAAAAAAATATCATATGCATATACACACAAGAAGAATAAAGGAGAAGAATAAAATGTTAAAATCGAGTCAATATGAACAGAGAACACAGATATTCTTTACATACCCTTATTCTGGCATCTTTCTATAAATGTGAAATTTAAAAACGACCGAGAAGAACTCTGCAACAGATTCAGCAGTCTGGAGGGAGCTCAGCCAAAATGAAGAGGCCCCTCTCACAGCAATAACAGGGACACTCCCTAGTATTAGGGAGGACTTCAGTGACAGCTCCACACACAGGCACGTCCTGGATCCCCACCTCTTCTGAGAGATCAAAGAAACCCCTCCACCTTCCAGAAGAGCAGCAATGAGGGAGTCTGCCCACCACACCTGCTGGTCACACCTTCCTGAAGGGTTCAGAGGAGCAACCATGAACACCTACAGGTAGAGCCAGAGAGCCTGCAAAAGATAGAAAACACCCTCCATGTGTGATAATGTCATCAATTATGACTCATTACTGTGTGCCAGGCACTCCTTCTTGCATTTTGTATCACCCCTTTGGAGTAGGTTTTTCATTATATTTATTTTACAGATTTAAAAAAAAAAAAACTTAAGAAGCATGGGGAAGTTAACCAACTTGTCCCAGGCACAGAGTAAGTGGTAAAACTAGGATTCAAACTGCTACAGTCTGGCTCCAGTGCCTGCAAGAAGCAAAATAAATTTAAGAAAAATTGTGTGATCAACATCAAAGAAATAAAAGGAAGGATGGAAAGTAGTCAAGATCAAATATCAGAGAGACTTAAAGCCACTGGATGTGGTGTCCTGAAATTTTAATAAGAGCCTTGATGTTCTGGTTTGAAGATGGAATGTCCCACCAAAGGCTCATGTGTGTAGAAGACGATTCAATCAGGAGGATTAATCATCGATTTCCTATGCTGTTAAGAGGTAGGTCTTGTCAGAAAGGAGGATCACTTGGACATGACTGCGAAGAGATACCTCCCTCACTAGCTCCACCCTTCATACACTCTGCTTCCTGTCTGCCATGCTATGACAGGGTCTCTCTAGCTACGCCCTCTGCCATGCCTTCCACCATTTCAGGCCACCTATGAATAGAGTGAGGCCTTCTGAAATCATGACCTAATACAAATTGTGGACGCTGGTTATTGTATCCTAGAAATGAGAAAGTAAAACATAGGTTAGGTTATGGGAAACAGGGATTAGTGACAGAAAGAGACAGGTGAAATCAAATAAAAAAGTTTTAAAACACTGTAAGTGTATATATAGAGACAAGGCAGAGCTAGTAAGGGTGCACAGTAAAGCCAGCCACGGTGAAGCAGCTGGCCAGCAACGTTCAGGGGGTGGGATTCCATTCCTAAACTGAATAAAACTACATTAAATCATTTGGCATTCTTTTAAAAACACACATCAGCCTTCAGATTACAAATATTACATTAAAAGCTAAAGAAACACTCCCTAAGGGGATGGGATTACTTTCCTCTTTTATTTATACCCTGATGGGAAAAAAGTCTAAGGTAGGTATTATATAAACAAAACAAAACTGAAACAATGAGGCGGCCAAATGGTAGTGGTAGAATTCAGTGTCTGCCTAGCCCTGGGTCTGATCCCTAGCACTTAAAAAAAAAAAGTATGTTATGTGCATGTGCACATATGCATGTACATGTATATGCTAATATACTTCTATATACTTACATTTCATATATTCATGTATGTGTGTGCATGTGCATGTGTGTTTGTGTCTTCTCTGAAGTCCTCTCCAGAACAAAAAATGCATAAGCCTGTCGGCATACTCAACTATACAGACCTAAATGGAAATACTCTTTAAGTGATAAATCATAAATGATTTCTTAAAAGTACAAATCCATTTCCCTGATCCAATGACAGGCCAAGATGTTCTCACTTGGCAGGAACCTTAATATTCTAAATATAATCTTCTGCATACTCAAACAACTGAAACTGACTTAGTTGTCAGGCCAAAAATATTTTTTTCTCCTTTAAGACATGAGAATTTTTTCTCCCTTTGAAATATTAAAGAGCAAGATCCACTTGATGAGACTGTAATCCCTCCCTCAACTTTCTCTCTCAACACATTTCCGATTCAGCCTTTATTTGGGAAAGCCAGACCTGGTGAGTAGTCCTAAAGCATGCTTGCAACTGTCTGTCACAGGGACAGACAAGGTCTGTCAGGGTATGGATTCCAAAGTACATAAGAAGGTTTACTCTGTCAATTTTATCACCTCAAGACATGTTCCTGCTACTACTGATTTCAGACTAGAGAAGTTTATTATCACAGAACAAAACGGTATCAGCAGAAAGAGGTTGATATGTACCATGCAACTACACTGTCTATATTTTAAGTTTCATAAATAAGAGTCTGAATTAAAGTTTTACGGTCACTCCTTACATTGATTGGCAGTTCCCTTGATTCAAGACTCAGGTAAAAGTTCTCAAACCAGTGCTTCTCCAACTTTAACACATATACCAACAACCTGGGGCCTTATAAAACTATGGCTCCCAACTGAGGTCTGAGTGGGCCCAAGAGTCTGCCTCTGGGCCAAGCTCCATGTGATGCCTGGTGCTACAGGGCCAGTGCTAGCAAACAGCTGCTAAGTCTACCTGAGGGTTAAAGCTTGAGCAAGCGCTACAGTCCAGTTATGTCACTTAATGATAAGGGCTCATCCAGCAAGATGAGTCATTAGGTGAATGTGAACATTCAGTGAACACTGTAGAATGTAGTAACAAAAACTAAAAAGCCATGACCTCTCTAGATAATAGGATTTTACAGAACCACTGTTGTATGTGCTGCAATGGTTAATGTGGTTAACCTGACTGGCCTGAGGTAGTAAAGCACACTTCTGGTGTGTGGAGGTAGATCATGGGCGTGGACCTTGCGGTCTGCACCTGGCCCCTCACCCTTTTCTCTCTGCCACTATTCCCCTGCTCTGCTTTGCAGCAGCCATGAACTGAACATCTCCATTCCACTCCCACCATGAAGTTTCTCCCTCGAGCAAGCTAATATATATCGAAGCTCCTTAAAACATGAGCCAAATTGACTTGTTCTTTCCTCCTTTAAGTTGTGAGTGCTAGGTATTATGTCTCAGTCACTGCAAAACTGACAATACATCAGTGGCTCATTGATATTAGCCTGGTTTCTGCTACTGTGACAAAATACCCGGATACTCAAAACAAGGAAAAATTTGTCAGCTTCACTGTGGGCTGTGGTGAGGGAGAACCTCATAGCAGCAAACACAAGGTAGAGCAAAGCTGCTCAACCTGACAGCCAGAAAGCGGGGGAGGGGGTCCCCCAATATCCTGTTCAAACGTCTGACTCCAGTGACCTTTATCCTACTAGGCCCACCTCTTAAAGGTGCCACAGGCTCAACACATAAGCTTCCCCTCCAAAAAAAAAAAAAAAAAACATGAGCTCTTAGAGGACATTCCAGAGCCAAACTACATGAAATGTAGTGGCCTCAGTACTTTGATTTTGTAGCCAAAGGGATAGAGAGAGACACACACAGAGAATGTGCGTGCACACGTGTGTGGTGTGTGCATATGTATGCATGGGTTTTCCAGCAATCCTAACTGGTGACAAAGTTCAAAGCATGTCAGCTATATCATGACATGGAGTAAACCTACATGGCTTCTCTACTGAATAATAACTTTGAGTCTATAGAAGTATAGTAATAATAAACATAAACTAGAACAATGGGGTCGGTAATAAGGGAGAGAAAGCCACTCATTCTGTCTAAGAGTATTAACAACATATCTGAGAGCACAGTAGTCTCTGTGGTAAGATTATTGGAAGATAAAGTTCATCTAAGCTGAATGTTCCCAATTTGCTGACTGCATTTACAAAGTGCTCTACAGGGGTGCATAAACACAACCAACCGTCAAAACCCTAAAAGGAATAAATGAACTGGTGGACCTTAATTGTTATTTTTGAAAAACTTGCACAATGCTCAACACAGCTATTCCTAGCAACTGGACACTCAGATCAAACACTTTCCCTGAAGGGACTTGGGAGTTTCTTGAAAACAATAGGTTCTTATTTAACATTAATGCTGACCGTAAACTTCAATCACCAGCAAGCTGAGGCATACCAATCATGCTTAAAATACCACCAACTCATAAAGTTAGGCAGATGAACTCACTTTTAAACTTTAACAAGGTAATCAGCCATGTCCAGTAGGGTTGACTATAAATATATATTTTTTAAATAACACAAATAATGCTAATTCATTCCAGAATTTTATCAGTTTCGTGACTATTTACTAAGTGGTACTGGGGATACAACCCAGGGTATTCTCATTGAGCTACACCTCCACCCCATTTTTTTTTTTTAATTTTGAGACATGGTCTCACGAAGTTACTAAATTGCCCAGGTTGGGCTTGAGCTTGTGATCCTCCTGCCTCAATTTCCCAGAGTACGGGGATTATAGGATCGCATCATCAGGCCCAGCACATGCCAAATTTTATAGCATTTCTCTATGAATCTGCTACTACTACTACTATTAATACTTCCTGATTTCAAATTTAAGATACTTTTCTTATTAAAGACAAAAGTAGAATACCAATGCTCCTAGGAAATTTAAAAGTAGCCCATTTTCTTTGACACTAAATCAATATGTGGAAGGTGTCAAGCCCTGACATTTAAAACGCATCTGACAATAATAACTGAATATATTATTATGAAGGCTCTTTGTGGCCTTTTCTTAGAGTTTCATATCAAATGTGCATTTATCAAAACATACTTGTATTTATTCGTGGAAGCACTCTTTTTTAAAGGACAAGATCACTAAAGTTTGGATGAAGAAAAAGAATGAGATGAAAAATGCTTTCCTGAAAAAAAAATCCAGAACTTAGAACCATGCAATTTCTGCCATGTCATCCCTGGAACATCAATTATGTATATGATAGCTAAGAATGCTAACTAATCACCTAACCAGTTTCTTTTATTCTTATGCACACAGCTGGACACTTTCCAACCTTCCTGCAGTTACATGTGGTCATGTGACTATATGCTAGCCAACAGAAAGTTATATATAACATGAGACAGGCACAAGACTGTTGTGCAAGGCAGCCATGGTGGCACATGCCTGTAAGCCCAGCACACTGGGAAACTAAGGATCACAAGTTTGACTGCCTCAAAATAAAAATCAAGCAAGCAAACTGGGGATGCAGTTCAGTATGAAGGCCCTAACTCCAATCCCTTGTACAAGAAAAATAAACGTAAGTTGCTGTCTGTCCACATCCAGAGAGGTAAAATTTCACACAAGCTATGAAAAGTATTTTGTCATATAAAGTTTCAGACGAACTCTTAATTATTCTGTTTAAATAATCATATCTGTTAGAAATGGCTTGTAGAAATCTTCCTGTCCAAACGAAGGATGGACATGGGAGGCGTGAACAACAGGGTATGAGATTTTAATTTTCTTTTTGCAAAAACGGTGACCTTCCCACATGCAAGTGGAGAGAGGCACACCGAAAATGTGATCGGTATCGACTTAAATCCCTATGTCGCAGGTCCCTCCCCCTGCCTTTTCTTATTGGGAGGATTCACAATCTTCCCCAGAAGATCTAACGCATTAGCTCAGGGCCAAGTTCATCACAATGTCATATCCTTGATCCCTCCTCCCCCCTTCCTGCCTTTGTCTGGTCACCTGATCGGGTATGGCACGAAAATGTAAAGATCCACCATCTTGAACAACGTGCCACCGCTATCGTTAGCTGACGCTCACAATAGCCCCAGATAAAACAGTTTTGTAAACAATGGTAAGAGCTATAAAGTGGGATGTGAATATAATGAAAGATTGATTCGTACCCTTAAAATGGTTAAATTTGCAAATTTTGTTACATATTCTACCCTGCCTTTTAAAAATCAAAATTATCAGATAAGAATTGATATAGTCAGGCTGGAGGAATAGCTCAGAGGTTAACGTACTTGCCTTAGCAAACTTAAGACCCTGACCTGATTCCCCAGCACTATATAAGCTGGGTGTGGTGGCATATGGCTATAACCCCAGCACTAGGGAGGCTGAGGTAGGAGAACTGCCGTGACTATAAGGCCAGCCTGAACTACATATGAGTTCAGGACTGGCTTGAACTGCACATCAAGACCCTGTCTCAAAAAAATTGATATAGTCATTCATGTTTTAATTATTACCAGCCAGACCAAAGTAAGCTCAATATGGAGCAATGGGGGAGGATAGGAGCACAGCAACTACAATTAAGGGGTATTTGCC
Organism: Ctenodactylus gundi; assembly: GCA_004027205.1. Classification (NCBI taxonomy): domain Eukaryota; kingdom Metazoa; phylum Chordata; class Mammalia; order Rodentia; family Ctenodactylidae; genus Ctenodactylus; species Ctenodactylus gundi. The sequence goes on along the minus strand of PVKB01000541.1, from coordinate 378,231 downwards.
ATTAAATATTTCAAATATTCCTTCTGAAAGACATATTCAACATCACCGTGCCTGTATTTGTTTAGAAAATACATCCTATGCAGAACAGAAATCGCAGGCCTGGTCATGCCGCCACTGGTAAGGAGGAGACTGTCAGGCAGGTGAACATGCTAGGAGTAAGTGAACACAGCCAGGTCAGACACCTATTTCAACTCCTGCAGTAAGGCTCCCAGGTGTTCACCCAAAAGAGTTACAAACAAACTTAGGTAAGCACAAGAGCCCCAAAAAGATATTTACAGGTGTCCATGTTAGCTTTCATAGCTGGCCAACACTGCCAAGATGTCCCACAGCAGGTGGAGGGACAATGAATGAACTCTGCTACATCAGACAATGAAATACACTGAATGAGTTATCAAACTGCAAAGAAGACACGAAGGAAAAAAAAATTTTGAGACAGAGTCTGATTCTACATTCCAAGCTGGTCCAGAACTCACAACGTAGCCCAGGCTGCCCTTGAACATACAGCAATTTTCATGACTCAGCCTCCTGAGTACTGGGATTACAGAAATGCACCACCATGTCCAGCTTATATGGGGCTGGGGAATCAAACACAGGACCTTCTGCTTGCCATGCAAGTGCGGTATGGCTTAGCTATGCCCCCAGCATCATGAAGGCAATTTAAAATGCGCATTACTAAGAGAAAGAAATCAATCTGGAAAGGCTATACACACACTATATGATAACAACTGTGTAACATTCCAGAATAGTCAAAACTACGGAGACAGTAAAAAGCTCAGGCCCAGGAAGAGGGGATGGGGAAGAAGGAGGTAAGGAGAGCATAGGATAGTTCTAAGGCAGGGAAACTTTTGAAGACACTTCAAAGGTGGGTAATATCATTATGTACTTCTCAAAACCCACTAAATGGTCTAACACAGTGAATGAACCCTAAGGTAATCCACAGAGTTCAACTGGAAACTATGGACCACAGAACAACAGCAGTCAATGTGCCATGCAGGTGTAAGATGTTAATCGAGAGAAGCTAAAGGAGTAGAAAACACCAGTTATTTGTTCAAGTTTTTTTCTACTATCTGTTCAAGCTTTTGTTATGCCTAAAAGAATAACTATCTGTTTTAGAATATTAATTTTAGAAATAAATACACTTAACCTACTTTGCCCCTATAACTACAGGAAAGCACTCACTACAAAAACTCTTTGGCTGGGGCTTTTGTTAAGACTTCACCAGAGAAAGTACATTGATGTTCCAATGGAAGCCCCCATAACTAACTAAATAAATAAATAAATAAATATGGCTTCATAATGAATCTCTATCGTCAATGCAAAGTAGAAAATCATCTAAGAACCTGTAGTTAAATTTCAATCAAAAAATATGAAGATTTTCTTTTAATTTAAAGAGAGAACTTAAAACTTTCCATGACAGAGACAGCTTAAGGAATTTGCAGCCACAGAGCCAGTACTGCAGAAAATACTTAAAGGAAACTTGGACAGTGAAAGGGAGACCCGCGACACCAATGTCCCCAGAGAAAAAGTGACAACAGCTAGAGGAAAATGAGCTGAGAAAAAAGTAGGTTAGTAATCAGTGAAATATGAGCAAATAAGATAACAAAAGTTAGGAAATTCTGAAATAACTAGATTTGCCTTCATGTCTCCTGCTTTAAGTATGTTTATATGGTATAGATTTAAGTTCATTTAATGTAGCAATGTGATATGGTTTTGACTTTGTTTTGTTGTAGCAATTCACTTATTACGTCACTAATGAAAGTTTATCCTAAGGAAACTGATTGATGTAAAGATAACCTTGTGAATGTACAAATATGCACCTTCCAATATTCAGCTACGGCAATTGAATTTTATTTATTTTTTTCTCTTCTCTCCCAAATTAACTAGTCTTTTGAATTACATGCTTATAATTATTTTCTAGTGTAAACTGGTGGGTAAGGCCAGGTTTAACAATAACAACAAAGTTGTAGGAAAATATGGAAAAAAAAAACTTTTGGTGAATAACCCAATGATAGGATTGGTTGGATTCAGAAAGGAGATATTAAGATTTGACTACTGCAAACCCATCAGAGGAACAGGAAGCTGGGGTAGACTGGTGACTTGAGTGAAATGACTTAAGTGCAGAAGATTAATATGTTAAACACTGTATGGTTTCTCGGACTTGGAAAACCCAGAACACAGACATTCTCTGGCACCATATGAAGTGATAGCCAGAGCCGGGGGAAGGAACAGGGAGGGGGTGGGAGGGTAAAAGATGGGAAGGGATTGTGAAGTTGATGTGATACATAGATGTACGAAACACCCAAATTCATTGTAAATACTATGTATTACATTTGCATATTAATAAAAATAGTGGGAAAAAATATGAAGGTTTGAGTATCTGTCAAGGTAATGGTGTTGCAAATTATAGAAGAGTATTACTTAAAGAATTTTCTCCCTCTGTTGATGGTGGGTCACAGGTCACAAAACTGGCTGGTGATCTAACATCTCTCTAAAACTAAACAGAAAGTTATTTATACAATACAGAAGTAGGACAGCAAGCTGATGAGCTACACTTGATTCTTTTAATCTCTTGGTAAAAATTCAGGGAAAGTTAGGCATGGTGACACAAACCTCTAATCCCAGCACGTTAGGAGGCTGAGGAAGGAGGATTACAGTTCAGGGTAGCATGGAACACAGAGATGCTACCTCAAAAATGGGAGGTTGGGGGAAGAAAAAAATGAAAAATAATCCCAGGAAAAAAGCAACCAACCAAGATGAGAAGCCCATTAGTGTCCAGAAACAACAGGGAATACTAAAGCTACTGTCCCTTTCTGTGGGTTTCTAGGACATCTGGTGTGACCCCTGCACCTCCCTTAACAGTATGCTAAACACTGAACCCAAATGTTGATAAAAACAAAGAGCAGTTACAAATTTAAATTATCTATAAGAGGGTTCGATTTGGAAACACAATTCTCTGATGAAATCTGGCCTCCAAATTTTAGGAACCAGAAATCAAAGACACTACTGCAGAATAGGGCAAATGACAGACAAACAAGCTCTGAAACAAAGACCAGGAAATAACTATCTTGATACAAAAATTATTACCTGAAGCACATTTGTACAACTTTAATGATTTTTCTCTGCAGTGAATTCTTATTTTAAACAAAAATAGAAACAGTACTCACACTGACTTCCCTTTCCAGATTTTACTCTGCTGCTTAAGAAGCAACAGAAAAAGAATCAGGGAGACACTGGGACATTCAGCATCCCCCTGGGAAAACCAAGTGTCTTTTTAGAACAAAAACTAGAAGCTGTTTCATTGAAAACTTTACCTCACTCCTGGGGAAAGGTTCAGCACGGGACATCTCAGAACCTGATGAATCAGCTCTTTGAAGTCACCTAACCAGCTAGTGTATATTAAATCATTTGTATTAATCAGAGTTCTCCAGAGAAAGTATCTATTTATTGGTTGAGTGATCAATCGATTATTGTGTGTGTGTGTGTGTGTGTGTGTGTGTGTGTGTGTGTGTGTGACAGAGAGAGAGAGAGAGACAGAGACAGAGACAGAGACAGAGACAGAGACAGAGACAGAGACAGAGACAGAAGAGCACAAGCAAAAAAATTCCAAGATCTGCTACTAGCAGGCCAGGAAATATAAGGCTGTTAAGTTCCAATTCAAGTCCAATCCAGGTCCAGAGGCGGGAGAATCACAGCCCACAGACTAGCAGTCAGAGGTTCCCTCTGAACCAGACTTGGGTCTACTCCAGCCCTCGGTGGGTTGGATGAGCCTGCCCCGGTTGGGGAGATCACTCTGCTTTACTCTTCCACCAACTGAAATGTGTTAAATCTCTTCCAAAAACAATCTCAGACATACATCCTGAATGGCTGACCCAAAATCCAGTCAACACGTAAAATTAACATCACAATACTGCTGAGCAGAGCACTGCAGTGCTGAGCATTGCTCTGACACATTTACTATTAAGTATCTTAGCAACAGGAGCTCAGCTAATAACAGTGGGAGAACAGGTGGAACAGAGATGCTCTGGACAACAAATGAACATAATAAAGGAAATAATCAACCCATTGAAATAGTGAGCATGAGAAGAAGACAGGATAGACAAGAAGATGCTGAGGAGCTCTGCAAAGCTGGGAATGATGAGGCGTAATTCACAACTTCACCATAAAAAACTGGAGAATGTACTAGTTATCTAAGTATACTTTAAAAATTACTCCAGAAGTCAGCACAATAAGCAGCAGACCTGTATGATCTCCCACAGTTTCTGAAGCCTAGAACAGCTCAGTCTGGCAGTTTAGGCTTAGGTACTCTCATGAGTTGGCAGCAAGCTGTGAGGCAGAGTTGTGCCATATTCCACTAGTCACACAGATTAAATCCGGTACCATGTGGAAGGGGACTACATCCAGGAGTGAATACTGGATCCTGGAACCATCCTGAGGCCTGGCTATCGCATGGGCCATGTCAGTACTACAGGCAGGGCAGAAAAGCACCTCTGTGATGTTGAGAACTTGCAAACAGAAAAGCCTCCTAGAACATCTTACTTGCTATGATGACTCACATACATTTGGTCTTTTTCCTTACATAAAGCTGCTAAAATCTCTGCAGACTCCCAGTAGTAAGTATCTTTAGTGTGCTGAAAAGATGACTCCTGACTGGAGGGCCCCAAGGCATCTTAGGATGGGAGCTGGAAGCAACGCAAGCAAACCACCTGACTGAAGGTCCCACTCCTGACCTGCAGGGAGGGACGAGAGTTGCAGGTTGAAACTTCACAAACTCATAGCCAATGGTTCGGTCAATCATGCCTACATAATGAGGCTTTCATGAAAGGACTGAGTTCTGGGGGCTTCACACAACTCACACAGGGAGGTTCCTGGAGGGAGGGGCCCCATCTGTGAAGAAGTTGAGGAAGCTCTGCACCCTTCTCCCCACAGACCCTATGCATGTGTTATCTGGCTGCACATGCAGAACCTTTCTCATAACCTATGACAAACAGAAAAACATCAACAGAGTGCTTCACCAGCTCTGCAACTCACTCTCCCACACTAACAAGCCCCCAAGTGGGAGTCACAAGACTTCCAATCAAAAGTTCCAGGGGCTTAGACCTCAACAGACATCTAAAGTAGGGGACAGTCTTACAGACTAAGCCCTCAGTCTAGGGGATCATACTATCTCCAGTAAACAGTATCAGAATTGAAGTAAATCACAAAATGCACAGCTGTATCTGCTGCACGATGTTTGGCTCAGAAGTAACAAAAATCTGCCTGCCCATTTGACCACAGATGCATTCTGTACTGAGTACTATGAGAATGGAAAAACTACTCCAGTTTTCCCAATATTTTATCACATTTGTAAAGGGGAAACAAATGTTTAACATTCTCAATCATATGGAATGATATGACCAGCTTGCCATTAAGTATGACCAATGAGGTATGTATCCAGTAGTAGGGAGAAATGTTTGTATATGAGTACACCTGACTATAAAACATATATTTGCATGTTAAAGGTTAAGTAGCTAGAAGATATTGAGGAAAAATAAGAAGTGCTCCGGAGTCAGAGCTAAAAGGTGAGTGACAATTCCACAACTCAACAACTATGTCAATTCCAGCAATTTCATCGCATGAAGCTTCATTTATTCATTTATGAAACCAGGGTTATAGCCTATTTCATGGGATTGTTGCAAATGGCACACATGTTTAACATACAGTGTCAATAAACAATGGTATTAGTTGTTAAATAAATCATTTTACCTGAGAATTTTTTTAGTTCTAAGAAATGTCAACCTACATGATTACCACATCTCTAGAAACAGTAACAAGATATCCTATTGTGCATGGGCCAGTGAGCCATGTAGACGCTAAAGATTACTTTTATCGGGCTGGAAGAATGGCTCAGAGGTTAAGAAGCACTAAGTCAAGTGCTAAGTACCTGAGTTCAATTCCCCAGCACCACATAAACAGGGCGTGGTGGTGCATGCCTGTAATTCCAGCACTCAGGAGGCAAAGTCAGAATGATTGCCGTAAGTCTAAGGCTAGCCTGGTTACACAGTGACAAACATGTTATAAGCATTTAAACAGCAATTTATTTCATTCTCACAACAATTCTACAAACTAGGTATCATCATTGTCACTAGAGAAGAAACTGAGGCACAGAAAGCTTATGGATGTTGCTCAAGACCATTGAATAAGAAGAAGATCCAAGATCTGAGCTCAGACCACTGACCCTCTAGATGCTGTATTAACCACCGCCCTGCTCTGTCTCCAAGATCAGATCTAGGGGAAGGTCCAGGCAAATGGAATTTAATTAGAGTCACAACTGATATGAGGACTCCATGAATGTAAAGAGAAGCAATGGACTATTAGCAGTAAAGAATACCATTAGATCAGAAATCATGTCTCTTTTCAGTCTAAAAAATAAGGTGTATTAGGCTAGTTAACTGCTGGACACTGTGAGGTATAAAAATATACAAACAGATGAAAAAGGAATTCCAAAACTGAAGCATCAAATGAGGTCATACAAACTTCCAGTGTCTTCCTGTTTCCCAACAATCTCTATCCACCTGACCCTCTTTTAGTACCATTCAAAATGACTTCCTGTTCTGACTCCATAATGAACTATTAGGTTCTACCATTTCCACCTTCTCAGTGAACCCTACCCTTGACCACCTACTTAAAATCATGGCAATCTTTTCCTTAAAAACCCCTCCTTTTCCACAACCTCCACTTCCCTGCTCTATAAAATTGTAACAGACTACCTAACATATATTAACTGCATACATTGATTACTGACAGTGCCAGCCCTCCCCTAACTAGAACCTAAGATTTAGGAGTAAGAATTTCTCTCTCTTTTTTTATTCTTCTATTATTTAAAGCCACTTTCTAGCTCAAAAATCTTCAATATTAAGTAAAATTGAGGCACCCTCTCAGATCCAGATCCAGATCCAAAACTGGATCTTGATCTTTCTATTCCTAATTTCACTGAGTGACAGAAAACCACGAAGCCAGAATTTCCTGTTTCCTGTTTCCTTCTTCTCATGCTTTTGCTGATACAAATATTACCTTTTCTAGAATGCCTTGCTTTGACTACCATACTTTCACCTACAAACATCGTATCTACCAGGAACGAGAAGCCATCCTCCAAGGTCTATGAAATGGTCCTTTCCAAACACTTCCCTAAAATTTGAAGCACAAAAAGTATCTGTTCCTGTTGCAATTACACAGTTAGGAGTTTTATCTCCTCCGTGATTGTTGTTGAGGGCACTGATGACATCCGGAACCTGGGATACATCTGTGTTTAGCAGAATAGCTGCCTCCTATGTTGCATAGGTGTTCAAAGTAATTTCTTATAGTACTCTGGATTTCTGCAGAGTCTCTTGTAATTTCACCCATTTCATTTCTCAGTGTGCTAATCTGTGCCTTTTCTTTCCTTTTCTTGATGAGGTTGGCAAGAGTTTGGATTCACAGCAGAATTTTTCAGTACTTTAAGGAAGAACTTACTCCAATCCTCCTCAAACTATTTCATAAAGTAGAAAGTGAAGGAATGCTACCAAACTCATTTCTTGAGGCTGGCATCACACTAGTCCCAAAACCAGACAAAGACCTAACCAGGAACGAAAATTACAGACCAATATCCTTAATGAAGATAGATGCAAAAATCCTCAATAAAATCCTGGCAAAGAGAATCCAACAAGTAATCAGAAAGATCATACACCATGATCAAGTGGGCTTCATCCCTGAGATGCAAGGCTGGGTCAACATACCAAAATAAGTCAATGTAATACACCATATCAACAAAAGCAAAAACAAAAACCACATGATCATTTCTATTGATGCAGAAAAGCCTCTGACAAAATCAAGCACCCTTTCATGATAAAAAAAAAAAAACTGAGAAAAATAGGTATAGAAGGGCCCTACCTAAATCTCATAGAAGCCACATATGCCAAGCCTACTGCAAATATCATAGTAAATGGAGAAAACTTGAAATCGTTCCCTCTCAAATCAGGAACAAGACAAGGCTGCCCACTCTCACCACTCTTATTCAACATAGTCCTTGAAACACTTGCCATGGCAATCAGACAAGAAAATGAAATAAAAGGAATCTGCATCGGAAAGGAGGAGGTCAAACTCTCCTTATTCACAGATGATATGATTATCTACATGGAAGATCCTAAAAACTCCACTACAAAACTCCTAGAAACAATAAAAAAAATTCAGCCAAGTCTCAGGCTTCAAAATTAACACTAAAAAATCAATAGCTTTTCTTTACACTAACAATGAACTTATTGAGCAACGACTCAAAAGAAAAATTCCATTCTCAATAGCTCAGCAAAAAATTAAATACCTAGGAGTATACCTAACCAAGGATGTGAAGGAGCTATATAAAGAAAACTATATTACTTTGAAGAAAGAAGTTATAGGAGACACTAGAAAATGGAAAAGCATCCCCTGCTCTTGGATAGGCAGAATATAGTCAAAATGACTATACTACCTAAACTGATATATAGAATTAATGCAATCCCTATCAAAATACCTACAAGTTTCTTCAAAGAACTTGAAACAACAATTCTTAAATTCATACGGAACCAAAAGAGACCAAGAATAGCCAAAGCAATCCTGAGCAACAAGACCAAAGCAGGAGGCATTACAGTCCCAGACATCAGGCTATACTATAAAGCCATAGTTGTAAAAACAATTCGGTACTGGCACAAAAATAGACAGACAGACCAGTGGAACAGAACTGAAGACACAGACAGACACAAACCCAAACACCCTCAATTACTTAATCTTTGACAAAGGGGCCAAATGCATACAATGGAAAAAAGACACCCTGTTTAACAAATGGTGCTGGGAAAACTGGACATCCACATGCAGAAGAATGTATCTAGCCACACACCTGTCACCATGCACCAAAATCAAATCAAAGTGGATCAAAGACCTAAATATTAAAAATGAAACACTAAACCTTCTAGAAGACAGATTAGGCAAATTTCAAAAAGACATAGGCACAAGCAGAGACTTCCTTGACAAGACACAAAGAGCAAAAGAAAATTATCCCCATTATTAACAAATGGGATCTTATCAAATTAAAAAGTTTCAGCACAGCAAAGAAAAACTATCAACATTGTAAAAAGAGAACCAATGGACTGGGAAAAAATATTCACCACCAACATCTCAGATAAGAAGCTCATAACTAGAATATACAGGGAGCTGAAGAAAAGTAAGCCAAGCAAAATAAAGGATCCTATCAAAAAGTGGGCAAAAGAAATGAAGAGGCAGTTCACTCACGAAGAAGTACAAAAGGCCAATAGATACTATCAATAGATATTATCAATCACTGCTGGTTTCCCCCAGGATGAAGCTTACTTCCCAGTGTGGTACATGAGACCTTTTGCTCCTTGGTCTCTGCACACCATCCCCCTTGCCCTGTGCTGGTTAAAGAACAGTTACCTATTTTCAAGACAGTAAGTAGGCTGGGTCCTCTACTTTCATAGTACAGTTTTTTTTAGCTAACATCTTAAGATGAACAAGACAAGTCTTAAAATCACAGGAAATAAACTAGAAAAAAATTTTCATAGTTTACAGCCTGAACAAACTGTATGGTATGAGTTAAACATTAAAATACAGAACTATCAACTGGACAATTTAGAAACCGGTCTTGCCTGCTCTCAATATTGGAGTTCATCCTTATTCCAACTCACCAAAAATATAAATCTGGGAATTTTCTTCCTGATGAGAGTCTTCAAAATATTACAACATCACCTAATGGCTGGGAAATAAAATACCTAATTTCACGGTCCTATTAATAAAAACACTTTTAACATATTTAAATTGTTTATGCCAAAAAGGTAGTGCAGACAGAAAAGGAAGGCCAAGGAGAAAGCCTGGTATTGAGACACAGCAAGAACCAGCAAAGGCAACTTGAGTTTCCAGAACGGCTCTCCTATTGGAAGGGGAACAAGCTCATAAAGCAGCCCAGTGATTCCATATGGCTGGCGTATTTCTCTTTGGAAATAATATAGTACTTTTCAGATAAATCTGCTTTATTAATCATAGTACGCATACTTCACAGCAGAATATTCAGCACACTGTATGAACTCAAATATTATTTGAAATATGCAGCAAGAAATACTCCATTTTAAGTACTAATCTGGTATCATCTAGTATCCAGGTGCCTTCAAGAGCCCTCTATGTATTCAAATACCATCACTCCCTCATTACGGTTGGTATGATTATCTTTGTTGCAAGAATCTCCAGGCCACTGCTAAACAGTTCACTTCCTCCATTCTCACATGGCCACACTTAGTATTCCCAGGGACTGAGTACCCTCCAGTGGTATCTATGAGCAGAGTTATTCTAAAGGGCAACAAACAGTGGCAGGTCACAGCCATTTCACCCCTACAGCGACTCCAGGTGCAACCATAACAACCAAAACAGTATAAGTCTAGATGTGGACAAGAAAGGCTTCTGTGTGGAAACAGGTTTTATATGAAAAGGCAACTCAGTACCCCAGGCAGGAACACAGCTGTAAGATTAGAAAACCTAAAGACACAAACCCTGCTTCACCACATACTAAGTATGTAAAATGGCGAAACTTCAACTCTCTGAGCCTCAAGTTCCTCATCAGTGAAAGTGGAATAAAAACCTATCTCATTCAAGATTTATCCTAAGATGGCAAAAGACCCAAGAGGGAAGAGGAGTAATGGGGTCTCCAGGTTTTTAAGTGCAGAGTTTCAAAGTACATTTCCTTCACTGTTCTCTGCTACTTCCTATTGATTCAAAGAAAGAAACACAAGTCTCCTGTCTAGTAACAGTGCAACAGTGCCTTCAGAAGATACCGCAAAACATGAATAGGTCCTCCAGTGGCTGCGATCAAACAAGGGCAAAAGATTACCTGGACATTAGTTACCTGGGGTCCACGTGCCACTTTGGAGTGTATCCTGTGTAGTTCTCAGATTGAAGCAATTCAACCAGCCACAATAGCCTTTGATATTTACATAAAGACAATTCATCCACCATAAAGACTGAGCATGGAGTTCAGACCTTAGCTCCTGTACTTATGAGCTAGATGATCTCGGACAGGTCACTTGGTCACTCTAGTCCATTGGTCCTATACTTTTTAAACCGGGGTGATCCTACACATTCTACATAGTTGCTTCAATTGGGAGTAAACAGGACATACAAAAGTAGCAATCCTAACCATTCAATACTGTTTGTTCTTTTACTTTCTTCCAGAAATGACAGGTCCCTCTTCCTTTACAACATCTGACTATCAGTAAAATCCAAGGATGA